>VZTA01025028.1:0-46459 GCA_013398855.1 Mohoua ochrocephala | reverse complement strand
ATGGTCTCACTTTCTTTCTTCTCTAACTTGGAAGGAAGTTGGTATCTGCAAAGTTGCAGTTGAGGAAATGATGTTATCTAGGTTTTGTATCAGGAAAATTCTTGCCATCTCCTTCGTTTGCCAGCTGTGTGGTGTTTTCTCCGATGCGGCGTGAGCTGGGCCAGCTGTGGTGAAGGCCCACCGGCTCCGTGCGGGACATGGTGGCTTCACATGACTCTGAGCTGCCCGCTCCGGCTCACTGGGGGGGTTTTCCAGCCACGCAGCTGCTTGCCCTCCAGGGTGGTTTCCTCCCTGCGGCCCAGCCCTGCCGGGCCCCGCCGCTGCCGCCAAGGGAAGGCCGGACCCGGGCCCGACCCGCTCCGGGACAGAGCCCGGGGCCCCCCCTCCTCCCCGCAGGGAAAGCAGGAAGCGAGAACGAAAACTCCCACGCTTGAGTATCGTCAAATATGCGCATCGCAGAGGCGTTACCAGCTTTTCTCATTGTTTTAACAACCTGTCCATCTAACCAAGTTTTAAACCCATAAAATGGGTTTAAATGCAGCATGTTGTTCTCTTGTCCACCCAAACCCAGAAGAAGCCAAACAAAGGGTAACAAATACTCTTAAGCCGGGCTGCAAGATCTGGGACTTTTCATTAGAGATTTACACCCAGCTTTGCTGAAGATATGCTTTCTGGCCAAAGGCTCATTTTCTTTCCTTTGTACCTCAGCTTCTACATCTCTGCAATAAGAGTACAAACCAGAGCCCCCTTCAAAAATAAGCCTACAGCATAAATGGTACAGACTGAGGATGGGCTTTTCTGAAGTAACACCTCGGGCATCACAGAGCTGAGATGAGAGACTCTTAACTATTTCAGCTGTGCCATGGCTACAGTTCTGTCATGCTGTCACCCCACCTAGTCTGAACATAAGCAGAATTAAAAGACCACCCTGTCTTCAAGACAGCGCTCCTCTCTAAAACTCCACTGTGCTCGCTTTTGCAGAGCTCTTTTTGGATAAGAAAGCCTGGTATAACTTTGTTATTTACTGAGTAGGAAATTCTGCAAATGCTGACGTAACAAAAAAAGTAAAGTCAATCTATTTACCTAGGGCAGAGTATAGTGAGGGTTGAAATACTGCTTGCTGACTGACATTGCGGAAAAGATATTCCTGCAGAATCACAAGCAGTTATCTCCACCATGACCCCCCCTCACCCTGTTCTCTGGTACCAGCAGCTTTCCATAAATACTCACAAAAATTTACAGAGGCTGCTGATTATTTAAACTGGTGGGTGAAAGCACAGCACTATTAGGATGGCCTGGTAAGGGTTAGGGCTTTGGCAGACTATGTATCAAAGGGTTTTCAGAGCATTTGTCACAACCTCCACTTTCACTGCATTGCAACAAGAGAGGAGGGTTCCTGCGACAGACAGACCCTGCCAGCTTGCACAGCTTTAAACCTTCTTTCTGAATTCAGTCCCCAACATTTGTTTCTCTCAGGTGTTACCAGCACTGTGCATACTTGAAAGCACAACGTCCAAAGAGTTGGGGAATAAGGGCCAAGGATGGACACACCTGCAGTTTTAGGATGAGTGGAGCAGTATGAAATGCCCTTGATAACATTGCCGAAGTTGGATTTCCCACAGCAGTGGGAGATGTGCACAAATGGGATTTTTGGAAATGCCGCTTGTTGGCTGAGCTCCCTCTGTCCCTCAATAGGACATGGAAAAGCAGCTACTGGGGGATTAGAGTTCCAAAAGTTTCAGATAAACACATTTCCTCCCAAAGCCCCCAGCAGCTTTGTAGTTCATATCTAACTGTAACTAGAGCTGTTACTTTCTGACGTTTCATTACAGAGAGTGGCTGAGTGTAGCACCTCTCCCTTGCATGTAGCTCAGGGCTCGTGGAATGAGGGCAATGAAAAGAGAGAAGCTATTTCTCCTGTAACCCACCAGGCACTGTTCTCTGCAAAAGGTTTGCCTGTCACCCCACACCAACCTCTCTTTTCCATCATTTCCTTGGTATCTTCTCATTTTAAGGCACAGAACTGCTTACTTGCTGGAGACAAGCTGGAATCTAAATGCTAAGCTATCCCTCTGCTTATGCTGCACAGGAGCAGCGAGCTTGGTGTTGAGTTTCCGAGGAATAACAATGTCAAAAGTCAAAATGCAAGAAATCCTTTTGGATTTTGTCGTGAAGGCATAGATACAGCTTCACAGTCCTCTGATCAGCACAAATACGTGGTTAAGGACTGCAAGCTTTTGAACGAAGCTCTTCAAACAAACAAAAACATCCACACTGTGGATTTCTCTCCAGGCAAAGAAGGAATGATCTCAATGGCTTTATCAAGAATCAAGAAAGCATTCTCTTTATGTCTTTTTAAAGGATATTAGAGCACGAACACTAGCACATTGGAAAATCTGCAAAATCTGTGTACTACTTTGTGTCCGTACATTTCAAAGCACCACAGCCCATTGACATAAGGAGCCAAAAAAGATCCTGGAGTCAGTAGCATGCCTCTGGCAGCAAGAAGACATGTACTGAGGCTGGCCCCACTGGGCTGTGCCACTACCGCGTGGCACGAGTGTTACAGCATCAGTAGGTACTGATGGTACAATAGACAGCCTGGTACAGTTGTTAGGCTGTTTCCTGGTCAAATTAAATTTTGATCACATACAAGTAGAACCTATGCAGCTTCCAAACCCATATCATCAGTTATGGTGAAACATATTTTCATTCATGTCTGATCATTCCTTTCCTATGAGGGCAGTTCGGTAGTTCACTAAGATAACACTAATGCAGAAGCTGCAACGGGGCCAAATGATCTGAACGTAAAAATATTTTTTAAATCCTTGATTGCTATTAGTTAATTTGCATCATTAAGATATGCTACTACCAAACAAGAAACACAGAACAGAAGCAAAGAGTGCCTGGACATATAAACACGCAACATCCACATGCAGCCTCCATAATAATTCACAATGATGCTTCAAGTATTCACAAGCATCCATTTCTGGGAACGAACTTCACACAAACTCTTAACGCTAGAATTTCTCACCCCACAGTGCTACAGAGATCTCTTCTGTGCACAAATTTGGGAAATAAATTATCGTCACGGAATGTTCCATCATGAAAATGCAAGCAGAAATTACACTTTGATTGCCCTAAATGCCATCAATTATTTATTTTCTGTGCAGTGGTTACAAAGTCATCTGCTATATTTTAAAAGCATCACACAGACAACATGAAACATTCATTTAAGTGGTTGTACACTGCAGAAAGCTTGATTTAAACAGTCCTTATTGGGCTTCTCACTGAAACGAAAACTGGAAGTTTGACGGTCAGCACCTCTCATGTAAGCTTAACCTCACTCAGAGCCACTCAACACAACATTTTTAGCCCAGCAGTGTAACAAGTAAGTATCTTGGCACAGCATGGCACAGGCAGCTGTATTCACGTCAGAGAAAAAGACCATGTATGAATAAGAGCTGTGACTGTGTGCAGAGGTAACAGAAGACTTCCAAAAGCCAAACTACAGATTCAGAGAGAAGACAGGGCAAAATTCCCATCTCACAGACAAGTTCTTAGCACATCCAGATTTCGCCTAAACCAGAAGAGTATCTTTTTTACTCTTTTATACTCACATTTTATTATTCTCTATGTTCCACTTACAACTCTTGCTATAATTTTGCAGATCACTAAGGACTAAACTAACTGGACTAAACTCCATTATTTTCAATGCTGCAAATGCATATTTCCTGCTGATTTTCCTGCATCATAGTGCATGGTTTTTAAATTTTTCTTTGGGAGCTGACAAAATTTATTTAACCCTTTGGATTAGCAGGTCTCAAGACCAGACTCTTCATTAGCTTAAGTCACTTATCCAAATAGCACAGGAGACCTCATGTTTATACAAATGCCTGTAACCATTTTCTAGTACTTCTGCTCTGGAACAGATTAAGAGGCCCCAAATCACCCATTAGGTTGAGGATGGGCATAGCATAGCACCCTCATGCCTATTATTTTATCAACATACAAAAATAAAACATTAAAAATTCGATGTGCAAGACCAAATGGAAATACAGAAACTCTGATTGTGCTCAACGGTGGGGAAAAAAAAAAAAAGAGTAATGGCCTCAATTTGGAGGAAATATCCTCTCTCATGGCCCTGTCTCTTCTTTCCTATTTACACTGTAAACAAAAAAAGAACAGGATTATGTGCAACTCTACCAATTTAGACCAAAAAAAAGTGCAATGAACAGCGGGAACTAAATTTTTCTTGGAAGAGTTATGTACTGGTTGGGAGACATGGTAAAAAACACCCAAAAAGGCACCAAAAACAACCCAGACTTTCGTCAGGTGGCAGTGCACCAGGGCAGCCACAGCCTGGACAGTATAGCCCAGCTCCACTGGAGTGTGCTCTTGGTTTGCAATAGGAACAGCAGCGCTCGGCTGCCTGAGTGTGGAGCTGCAGCAGCCCCTGCTCTAACGTGATTCCGCGTGACGCAAGCTGGCAGGATTCAATCGACTACTGGCAGGGCCTGCTAAGGGCAACAAAAAGGAAGCGATGCTGATGCTGACATCTCAAGAGTGAGAAATAGTTAACAATTCACTCAGAGAGTTATAGAGAATGAGAATGGGGTCGTCAGATAGGTTCTTGCCTTATCAGTGAAACGGACCTCATAGCTTGACCCTGAACAAAGGACCACCTGAACTTTTATTGCATAGTTTGGGGTCTTCCTGTTGTGAACACGTCTTCTGCTGTGTCTCTTGTCACCTGGCTGTCTCTTGCCACAGGTGTTCCTGTGCCCTTTGTGATGCAACGGATTGGTAGCAGTTCACAGCCTCTTGAGTCGAGCAGTGGAAGATTGTAACCACTGGCTCAAGAAACCCACTGACTCAATAAAAGGGAAAGATTGAACATGCGGACTAATTAGATAAGAAGCGAGAGAATCATTAACCAAAAGAAGTAGAATACTAATTAATAAGAGAACTAGGTAAACTAGGTAACTTGTAGCCAATGAACTGTGATTTGTTTGCTAAAATCTATATGTAGTGTAAAGCTTTCAGAATCGGTGTGCTTGATTTGTGGAAAGCTTTTACCTTGCGCCCTGCACAGAATAAGCATCTCCTTTCTGAACTAGGCCCTGTGTCTCTGTTTAGAGAGCCCCTAAACTGGCAGCAATGCCACCTGTGCTGCTCACCGCGAAACAAACTTCCCCTGGGCATCATCCCGGGCAGATTCCCTTGCTCTGGACTCCACAGCCTTGAGGCTAACAGAGCTGGTGAATGCTGTGACATCGCTGCCAATGCAGACCTTGCCTTTTGCTTGCATACTCAATAGTTCCACTCACAGAATCACAGAATATGCTGAGTTAGAAGAGACCCACAAAGATCATCGAGTCCAACTCCTGGCCGTGCACAGAACCATCCCCAGGAGTCACATCCTGTGCCTGAGAGCATTGCGCAAATGCTTCTTGAACTCTGTCAGGTTTGGTGCTGTGACCACTGCCCTGGAGAGCCTGTTCCGGTGCCCAACCAGCTCATGGGTGAAAAGCCCTTTCCTATTATCCAACCTAAACCTCCCGTGACCCAACTTCAGGCCATTCCCTCGGGTCCTGTCACTGGTCACCACAAAGGAGAGACCAGTGCCTGCCCCTCCACTTCCCCTCACAAGGAAGTTGATGAGTCTCCCCTCAGTCTCTTCTTCTCCAGATGTACAGCCCAAGAGCCCTCAGCTGCTCCTCGTACAGCTTCCCCTCAAGGTCCGTCCCCATCCTTGTTCCCCTCCTTTGGGCACTCTCTAATAGCTTAATATCTTTTTTATATTGTGGTGACCAAACCTGCACACAATACTTGAGGTGAGGCTGACCCAGTGCAGAGCAGAGTGGGACAATCCCCTCCCTGGCCTGGCTGGCGATGCTGGGCCTGGTGCCCCGAAGGACAGGGATGTCCCTCCTGGCTCCATGGCACTGATGACTCATGTTCAACTTCCCATTGACCAGGGCCCCTAGGACACTTTCCACGGCACTACTTTCCAGCATGTCATTCCCCAGTCAGCCTGTAGATCGAGGGTTGCCCCATCCCAGGTGCAGAATCCAGCATTTTCCCTTGTTGAACTTTATATGGTTGGCGATGGCCCAGCCCTCTGATTTGTCAAGGTATCTCTGCAGGGCCTCCCTGTCTTGGAGGGAGTCAACAGCTCCTCTCAGTTTTGTATCATCTGTGAACTTGCTCAGTATCCCTTGCAGTCCTGCATCCAAGCCATTTATGAAGATGTTGAAGAGCATAGGGCCGAGGATGGAGCCCTGCAGAACTCCATCAGTGACAGGTCTGATGTCACCCCAGTCACTGTCACCCTTTGCGCCTGACCGGTGAGCCAGCTGCTCACCCATCCCATGATATGTTTTTTGTACAGAAGGAAACTGTGAGTGACATTATCAAAAGCTTTACTGAAACCCAAAAAGATTACATCGACTGGCTTCCCTTGATCAACCAGATGGGCTACCTCGTCATAAAAGGACATCAGGTTTGACAAGAAGGACTTTCCCCTCATGAAACTATGCTGGCCGTGACCAACGACCACACTGTCTTTCAGGTGTTTTTCAACACCTCTCAGAATAATCTTCTCCGTAACTTTACCAGGCACTGAAGTGAGACTGACAGGCCTGTCATTTCCAAAGTCTTCCTTCTTGCCCTTCTTGAAAATTGGGACGATGTTCACCATCTTCCAGTCAGCTGGGATCTCTCCATGTTCCCAAGACTGATGAAAAATCATCGAGAGAGGTTTTGCAATGACATCTGTCAGCTCTTTCAGGAGAGCAGGTTAACTAAAATAGCAGGCAAAACCAGGAACGGAAGTCTATAGTTTGATTGAGGACTGTAAAAGGTCTTCAGTTTGCATCCTTCCAGAGAGGGGGAAAAAAGAAAAAAAAAAAAAATCAATGCTGTTGCAAACATTCAGTGTTTTAATAACTCTGCCTTCCAAGCCTCCAATAGGATCAGTGGTCTTGAATCAATGAAGCCAGCCCAGGTTTATACCACTACAGGCTTTGTGTTTAATAGTGCCTGCGTCTGCACCTGTGTGCCTCTGCCCAGGGGTTGCTTTGGGGATACCCTGGTTAGCAAGGTAATGGAAATAAATTTACTCTTTGCCTTCTAGCTCCAAGTTTGTGGTTGTCCTGGGTGCCTGCCTTTGCCAACTCACGCAGCTCTGTATAGCAGCAGGGAACTTAAGGAAGCACATTTTAGCTAAGAAGAAATCCTATCACCAACACTCCTTGTTCTTTCACTTATTCATGGTATGAACTCATCACACTCCTGGCAGGCATCAGAATGAAAAGGGACCATGGTGATTACCTTGCAAACTATCTGTGATTGAGAGCATCTTCTGAACAAATTTTCAAAAAAAAAGACATTTGGGTTCGAACTTCAACAGATGCTGCGAGAGTAAGGGCATTAAAGTAAAGCCAGGACAGAGATAATGAAGTCTCAGATTTCCACCACCAAAATTACTACATAAAAAGAGAAAGTCAAAAAGACCTCGCACAGTAGGGTAGAAAGATTTTACTTTTTTAAAACTAGCTTTCCTCTTCATTTATTTTCACTTGTTCAGGACAATCCTTGGTATCAATCCAGGCTGGGACATGAATAGACAGAGAGCAGCCCTGCTGAGGAGGTCTTGGGGGGGGCGGTGAATGACAGGCTGGACATGAGCCCGCAATGTGTGCTGGCACCCAGAAACCAACAGCATCCTGCCACCACCACCATCAGGCAAGCAGGGAGCTTCCTTGCTGGCATGGCCGAGTCTAAGGCATTTCTGCTTCACAGGAGGACAGGACAAAAAAGGGAGCTCCAGTCCTTCCAGGAGAGGACAAGCACATCCCCTCTCCTCTGTAGGCAGTGATAAATCAGTGATACATCACAGCCTATGTGTAAGGGAAGACACAGTCAGTCTTAATTGAACAAGTTCAAATAAAGCTAACAAGACTTCAGCTTCTTCCTTAAAACTATGCAGTAACATTCCACATGGCCACAAAACAAATTGTCTACCATCAGGTTTTACTGTACTGTATATAGTGCATACATAATGAAAACACAACCTACTGCCCTAGCCCAGAGTAGGGGACAATTTGTTTCCAAAATTAAGTCTGCTAGCTAATAATGGCTGGCAGCAACTGCTGCTGCTGCTGTCATACTGATATCACTTTCTTATTTTTATGCCTCTATTCCCTGCAACAATCTAGGTGCCTCGCTGTGCACTAATGCTGCCTTCTAATAAAACATTAAAAAAGGCATTAAGTACAGCACCATGCCAAAAGCTACTGCAACTACAAGCAGAAGTGTCTAAATGACCTGTTTAAGAGCCTTGAGCATAGTAAGGAAAATGTGTTTCTTGCTGACATCACCATATATTCCTCACTGAACACTTGAGTTGATGAGGTCAGGAGAAGGTTCCCCAATATACAGGGACATATGCAAAATTTGAATTTTCATGCCAGTACAAATGGCAGGGGGCTGCTCTAGGCCCAAGTGCTGCTATGGGTCACGCATACCTCCCATGATCCCTACCTGCAGCAGAAAGGTACAAGCCTTTCTGCTGCTGTGCTCTACTCCCAGAGCAGATGAAGAAGCAGCTCTTCAACACTGCTGCTGCAAACTATCATTTGGATCTATGCACTCTGATCTACATACAACTGAAAGAGCAGAGATATGCAGAGATATGGGGGTAACTCTGTAATCCTCTGGAAGAGAAGAGCACTTTCTATGCTGTGAACATTGACAAACGAGATGTTACTTTAAAAAAAGAGCAGATGTATCCGTTAAGCCACATGCAGAGCTGACTTTGCACTGCCCATCCCTGAGCAAGGGTAGTCCAGGTCAGTCACTGAGTAGCCAAATCAGAGCGGATTGGAACATTTCTACTGATAAGCATCCTTTCCACACTCTCGTGTCTACATACCAGTCACTGAAGAATGAGTTTTTGCATTCCTCAGGATGGTAAAGCTTTTGAGAAGAACCCATGTACTCCAAGAGACCACTGATGTGAGTGCTGAGAAAAAAGATGGCACAACTCAACCTGCCCCTGACGTCCCTGTGACAGCCCCCAGCGAGAAGTCAGGCTCGCCCCCAGGAGATTGCCCAGCATTCAGTGATTTATTCATCCTCAGGGTGACCCTTCCCTGACTCAGCCAGTCCAGCCTAAGAATTGGGAATGGCTCACCTACAATTCTCGTCACACATCACTCTGAAACATGAAAGGCAAGGCCTGTGCCATCACTGTTTCACACAACTAATTGCATGACTTTGCTGGATAATTCCTGCTGCCATCTGTCCAATGGCCGAGGCCAGCAAAACCTGTCTGGTATTAGACTGATAGTCTAGCATTGTCCTAAAAGAGCACAGTGTTGCACGCACCTGCCAAGGCCTTCCTGAGGTATGTGAAAAGGGAATTATACTGTTTAGCGCACAAAGAGGTCACGGTGTGCTGATAATAACCCAGAGGTTACTGACCAGGAGCTTCACTGACTCTCTGAGCATGAAGCATTAAACTCTTTCAGCCTCTGAAAATAGAATTTTTTTCATATCCAGTCTTAGTCCAAGGAGAAAGTACAGCTTCTTGTAAAGTCAGCTGTCGATAAAACAACCTTTTGCAAAGTTGTTTTAGCTGTGTGCAGATCAAGCAGTGAGAACCCGGGATACGGGAAGTGCCTTCTCAACTATAATCTTGTCTCACTGCAGTTGTGATTTTCTCCAAGCCCAGAGTAGATTTATGGACATCAAATGCAAGTAACAGCAGAGTCAAGCCAAACAGAATGTAGAAAGAGTGATTTTTTTTTGTTGGTTTATTTTATTTACTGGTTCTAGTCCTCTCCATAGATTAATTGCCATGCAGATTAGTTAAAATAAGTAAATAAAAATAATGGTAGCTCACAAAATAAAGCCACTCTTACTTCCAAAAGCACAGCCAGAGTCTCAGCTACTTCCCTTTGCTGGAAGAAGGGTACCCCGCCAGAATCAAATGTCATCCCCGCACAAATATTGAAAGCACCTCGTGTGGCTGAAAAGATACACTATTTTAGCAGATTAATAACTACCACTTTTTTTCTGCACCAATGCATTATTATAAGTTTTAGAATTATACAAAATGGGGAGAATTTCCTCAAGGCTGTATTAAATATAAAATCCATTCATTATAACAGAACACTTTTCTTACAGGCTGCACTTGGCAACAGCTTGCAGTTGTTAAATTATCATCTCTTCAGAAGCAAAGTGAATTTCTTTAGCAGATGTGTTAAAAGACACAACTCCACAATAATTCACAAGGAGAAAAAAATCCAAACTAAACAAAAAACAAACCAAACACAGAAATCACTACCTTCTCAGAAATGTCTATGTAAAGGCTTGACGTGTAGCTATTTTAAGAACATGGAAAGTACTTCCACACTATTGTTAGTATCGCTCCAACACTTTGCTATGTTCCTGTCTCCAGAGAGCTCTTGTCCTCTCCAGAGAGGCTGTCAGAACAACAGCTTCAGGCCTAAAAGCTCCTGTGATGCAAATGCAGTGGGCGAACAGCAGCCAGGGAGTATCTTGCAAGCACTTTCCATAAGAAATAGGGGGAATACTTATGTGAAACCACAGTTATCTCAAATTCCTGAAAATTCTGTCCTTGCTCGAACAGGGTGCAATTCCTAAGAAACAGCGACAAAAGGCTTAAAATCCCCAAATCCCTATGGTCTAGATCTCTGGTCTACTTGCTATTAGAACCTATAGATATCACTTGCTATTAAAGACTGCTCCTCTCAAGAGGGTGAGGTGAGCTGATCCTTACAGGAGATCAAGGTAGGAGTTTAGGATGAACTGGGAGAATTCCCACAGCCAAACCAAGAGTAAAAGTGGCCTCTGCCAGCTTCCAAAGCAGGCACTGTATTCAAAAGTTCAGGCAAGACTGCTCCAGGAGACACACGGTCTTTTTAAGGCTTGCTGGGACCTTTACTCTTTTGGCACTGGTTAACCAAACTACTTCAACAAGAGCACTAGAGCAAGGCTAAGTCAGTCAAGCGAGCCCAGCTCCAGTTCCAAGGGCTCTCCCCCGGACGATGGGGGCTCACGGAGCTGAGCCACAGTTTCTGCACGGCCATCCTCTTTGGATCATTACGTTTCTGTTCTTCCTGCAGCTGGGAAAGCCATCGCTGTGTAAGCAATGTGGCTGCTAATGCTTGAAAGTGATAATCTAACTTAAGCCTTTAGTAAATGCTACTTAGAGTGGCCTGGAAAGAAAAGCACAGCTTCAGAGTGTTTTGTCATTACTTCTTAAGGAAAAAGCTTTATACAATTGCAGAAACTCATCCCAGATCTTTTGCCTAACCTGGCCAGTTTCAACTGGATTTGACAGAGGAGAAATGATCCCCAAAACAAAATCTCCTTACAAAATCAAGAAAACAGACAAGTAGGTAGAGGTGAGGTGCCGCATTAATGCTCCCACACAGGGCAAGACTTGGCTCCGTCATGAATCTGAAAATCCACAAAGCACAAGGATAGGAACACTCCAGGCACAATAGAAAACTAACTTTCAAGTTAGATACCATCCAGCCCAAACATGAGAGGCAAAAATGATGAAACCAAGAGAAGTCTGTCACTCAAGGAACTGCTTGCCTGGTTTCACACTGTGCTAGGGCCTATGGGGGAATTCAATTGCACCAAGCTTACCAGGCTTATACTCCAGCTGTGCAGAGACACCACAAGCAATGTAATTGTTTTGAAATTATTTTAGCTTCTGCTCAAAGGGCCTCTGCTTTCCACAAATATGAAGATGTTGCAAAGCACGAGGTGAATGAGTAGAAAACGTGACTGATTAAATCAGCAGTTAAAGCATCTGCTCTCACAACAGAAGACCTAAGTCTATTGGCGTAATACTAGTGCTTCAGCAGCGGCACCGTAGTGCTTGCAACATCCAGCTGTGAGAAGGAGGCCAAACACCTTGAGCTGTCACTGGGCTCCCAGGTGCAGACACCCAGGACACAGGCTGGAGAGAGGCAACGGTCACCCAGACCCTACGGAGCAGTAAGATTGGAACTCTTCTTGGTGAAATACGTAGATGGCACCCAAAAGCTGTGGCTCTGTTCTACAGCTGAGCAAATCCCCTTGGCAGCCTTATTGTGCAGGCCGTGCACACTGCACGCGTCACTTCTGCCAGTGCTACTGCTTCTTCAACGGCCTTGCCTTCCTGCCCAAGTTTGGCAGCATTTAAATACCGCATTACAAAGAGGGCCACAATCTAGAAGCCAGCTGTTTCATGAATTTTCTATTTACGTCGCTCATTCATGTTTTTCTGACAGGGTGCTTAAAACAAGGGGGGAAAAAATAGCTCAAACTGAAGCAAATTTCTACACAGACTGTGAAGAAATAAAACAGCAGAGCAAACAATTGCTCTGTTCAGCTTCTGCCTGCTGGTGGAAATAGTCTTCAAATATTTACCAGATAGAATATCCTAACAGGAAGCTGTCTAGTACTTTTGCTTACCATATCCTGAAAACAGATGTCACTTACTTCTCCGTATCATAAAAGTGGCAATACTTTAGGAATGTACAGATTCCATGATTTGCTTGTTTGAGAACTCTTGCATTCATGTCTCAGTTGCAGATGTCAGGAAATTTGTTTCCCAAGAAAGATACTAGAGTTGAAGTGATACTTCTTGTCTCATTCTATGTAATTGTAGCAGTAATAACTTGGTCAGCATCACGTGAAAATGGGAGGCTTCTTTGACCCTTAGTGTGGGGAGTTTTACTCGGCCCTCCGTGTTTAATTTGTCTGTCAGTGCTCCAGGAAAGCCAAGAGTCTTGTGCCCGACCAGTCTGTCAGCGTCCCCTTAGGGGGAGCCTTCACTGAGCCGCCCTGCTGCATCTGGGAGTATTCGACTGACTTAGGGAAACACCAACAGCACAAGGCAGAGCCCTCAGCAGGTCTTCGTCTTTATTGGAGTGTGTTCCCCGCTGCCAGTGGCTGCCAGGGCCCAGGAAGGATTCACACTGACTGTTTACAGAATAACACTCATTATTAATATAAAATTGTGACAGGTTAAGGTTTGAAAATTGTCAGAGATAGTGTCTGACTGCAAAAATATGCTTGAAGGACTATACAGACAAGCTCTAATTCCCAATAAAATGTTCAGCAAGCATAAAGTATGATTCTTACCCAACAGGCATCCCAGTGGGGGAGAAGACAGGTTCAGCCCCTCGACTGATCCCAGCAGTTATGATGGAGTCTCCCCTAACTTTTCCCCCATTCTCGTTTGATTTTTATATTATTTCTTTGTGTTTAGGTGGAGCTTGAGTGACTCGAGTCAGACAGATGCACCTTTGTTACTGATGGGTGTAAAATTCTCTTGCTTTTACAGATACAGTCAAAAAGAAGACACAGCATGTGCCTAGTGAGGGGTGATTGTACCTCGGGGGCAGGGAACTTTGGGATGGAGAGGTGCATTAATATTATTATTAGTCTTTCATGAAGCAAGTTCATCTAAGGAGAGGGATTACACCACAGTTACTGGCTCGGCAGTAGGATATCTTCCTTTGTCTTCCCTGGTATTAGGTTTATCAGCTGCAAAGTACCATCGAGTTCCCTTCCCTGCAAGGATTCCCACAGAGTCCGGCCACGGTGTCTCTGCTCTGCCCCACCCTATATTCCATCCCCCTCAGCAGGAGTGTGTGGATGGGGAATCATCCTGGAATACATTTCAAGTCATGCCAACTGCATTCCATCCAGGGAGCAGCAAATGTGATTTACCCTGTAATTTCTGTGCTGTTATAACTCCTGTTAAGATGCTAATATAACTCTTCAGTTTTCTCTAATTGTATTCCCAGTTACATGTCCACAGAGTCCCCAGCCATTTTCCCACAGTTGGCTATGTCACATCCAAGAAATTTTTTCCTGGAACTACTGGCTTCTCCACAAAACATAACTTCAGTTGTCCAAAATCACATTTAAGTCGAATTCAGTACAAAGTTCTGGCTGGAGCAGCCCGTTGAGCATTAGGAACAACCTGAAGACACATGTCAAGAAGTTGAAGGTACCTCCCCCTGACTCAGCTCTATTTTGCACCGATACCTGCATTCACAGCACCAGCCTGGAAAAAGAAATTCTTAAGTCCCAGTCCCTGTTCTGACAGAGACTGACTTCTTCATACAAAAGCACATTCAGTAACTAAGGGCATACAGAGAACAGAGTCTCCCACCTGCCTGTTTAACAAACTTTGGTTCTTGGCTTTCCTAAAAGGTATGAGGGGAGGGTTCAGGCACTCAGAAGCATCTCTCACTGCACTTGGATCTTTTCACCCCGTAAATGTATGCTGTCAAATCCCTGAAATATTTGGCAATCACCCTTTCCAAATGGTTCACTTTATTTCTATCATTTGTTCTATACAAGTCCACAGTAAAAACCTTCATGCAGAAACAAAGAGATTTTCCTTTTAAAAGAAGAAATTTCTTTCCAGCATTATATTTGGCAGATAAAATACAAAAATTACATGTTTACTCCAGTCTAAAAAATATTCCCCATTTGACAACCCTGGGTGCAGCTGTGAAACTGAAAAAGCCTTTTCATAGCCCTAATCATGGCATCTCCAAAGCCACTGTGGAGTTGGGACCAAAACCAGAACCACATCCTGGAATTAGCACAGTGAGGAACAATCACAGAAGTAATTTTGTTTGCCTAAATCCTGTTTGTCCATACCAGCTCAGCAGTTTTGGTAACCCACAAGCTTGATGCAATATCCTTTTCTCTCATTCATGGTGATTCATGTGTTTCTGAGAAACAGTAAATAAGACACAGGGAGTCCGGAAATTTGGCTTAAGCACCCTTCAGCAATGTTTGGAACAGACACTTCAGTTAGATAAGATACCAGAATAAGAAGGAAAAGCTTGACTTTGCCTTTTTTCTTCATTCCTCCCACTCCTTAAACTGACATTTCCCTTGTACTTTTTCCTTGAGTCATTAGTTTTACAAACCATGCTTTCTCTTGAGCTGCAAACTATCAACTTCGAAATCGAGTACCCACTTGCTTCAGGAATTAAAAGAAGAAGAAGCCACAAGACCAAAACCTGTTCTTGTTTTGCTCTCTGTAAAGGTGCAGATTCTAAGTGATGACTGCATGGCTTGCCCGCATGGACAAAGCCGCAGGGCATTGTGCCCGTCCGTGGCAGGGATTCCATGCAGAAGTGTCTTCAGGATTTCCCCCCTCTTTCCAAGGGCACAAAAAATTCTGCATGCATTTTTTAGACATGAATGATACCCTTGGCAGATCTACGTACAGATTATATCAGCACTGCAAGTAAGCCATGCCTGAGTTGCTGAACTTTTCCTTAGCAGTCAGTCCTTGCTAGATGCAGATGAAACAAGGACAGCCCGTGCCAGACAGCACTCTGAAATCCACACTAAATCCCAATTCCCTTAGTCCCTTGAAAGCACAAAGAGAAAACTGAACACAGCTACTTTCCAGTTTTTGAAGAGTAGGACTGCTCATCTCGGCATTTCATCTGCCCCCATTGCCAAGCTGTCTTCATGCTCAGAAAGAGTCCTTTTACACCAGCCGCTGCAAGAAACATCAGGAAGAACAAAGCAGCTGGCAACATCTTACTCCTGCACTGTTAAGGCTTTTCAAGGACCTGTGTGCAGATGAATGTGTTGCTTGGTGCCAGGAAAAAGGACACAGCAAACAATATTTCTCATCGCTGTTATTTCTTTTTTATTCAGATATATGATCTAATTGCGAAGATCAGATGAAGAACAACCACCAGGACAAGTTCAAATTCCCCTAGAAGTTCTGCATCCTGCCCTGCGACTTTGAGTGTTGGGTCCACAGCTGATACTTAACAGGAATGGATAAACAAATATATTAGTCTAGATGCAAACAAACAAAAAAAAGCCCTTTTAGTCCTATGCAATGAGTACACTTTCTGATAGAGTAGGTAGACCTAATTTGATCTGAAATTGGATAAAACTTTGGATCAAGAGGAAAAAATTCTAAATTAAGGCAAACCATATTATTGTTTTACAAACAGAAGAGAACTGCTTTGTGCACAGGCCAGCATCTCCCACTGCTCTCAAAACAGCAGCCAGCAGAACTGACTGTGGGATCTGCATCCTCGCTGCTGCCCCGAGGAATGACACGGAGATGAGACAAAGCTCAACAAATGACCTGCGGCTGGGGAAGCTGTGGGAACTACAGTGTTCCTCAGGAAGACATGCCACTGCCAAATTGCCTGAACCGCAAACACGCAGCATCACTTGACAGCTGTGTCCCTTCCAGTCTCACTCATACAGGCCTCCTCCAGCTACTCTGCCCTGACTGTTAGAAGATGGGAACTGCCGGTACCATATTTGGATCACAATCTATTTTTGTCTTAGGGGCTTTAACTAAACTTTTAAGAAAGCAATAGTGGTGAAAAGCTGACTAATTTGTGTGACCTGAAAGAACAGAGCAAAGCTAACTGATCCCTCACTGTCTCTGCTCTCAGTTAACTAAAGCTATTTTCATGGCTTTCAACAAGATAACATTTCAGTAAGCTGTACAGATAGATAAATGTTATCATAAGTCTTATCACCAAAGCAATCCTGGAACAGAATTTCCTCAGGAAATAGGTTATAAGAACCGGTATTAAGACATGATGGTTTTCAGCTCTTACTTCCCCTGATTTCCAGGGCTGCAGGACCCAACCTGACAGACTTCACAAGTTTTGCTAGTCTGAATAAAGAACAAAAGTAACATTTGGAAAAGCATAAAACACAAAGAAAGTGCTAGGGTTTGCAGAACTATTTCTATATGGCATCTGTCTCTCTTTGCAAAATGTTTGACACAAAGTCTGCAGCTGAATAAAATTTCAGTTTATTGCTCTATGCAAAGCCTCACATGAAGTTATTTTAAAAGAAGGCAACTATTAATTAGTCCTAATGAGGATACAATTTGCTTTCAGTAGATTAGTTTTATTGAAAACAGCAGAAACAATTGAGCTGAACAACAAAACAAGCTGCAATTAGAAGCTGAATGTCCACTGGCCCTAGAGCAACATACGTAGCTGACAGCAAATGACAAATTAATCTACATTTCCCATGTTAAATTTTGATCACAATGTAGAGCATGGAAGAGAGATGGTATGTGTCCTACCAGACTTGAACTTCTCAGCTGAAAACTGATAGGGAAAAAATGCTCAGAGCTACTTTTATTCCTTGACAACTCTATTAAGAGCCAAAACACATCTAGGAACTGCAGCAGCAGGTATGTGAGGGAATAACAAGACCGTTACCTCTCTGACAATCTGAGAAGTCAAAAGCATTTCAGATACAGTACAAACACTGAACAAAGTTCAGACAGTCAAATTTACATATTTCACTGCAGAAATCAACTTCCCGAATGACTGCTGAGACCATTAACAACATCACAGCCAGAGTCATCCCTCCATCCTATCCTGGATAAGCAAGTGCCCTCATTATCTGGCAATGCTTATGTCTCCCAGCTTGAGCACGGGTACCTCTCTGCTATATTTCACACTTAACTGTATCAGAGTCCCTGTAGTAAAATCACAAGTTCAGGAAACTTCTCATAAGCATCAAGTGTAACATGATACGTGTTACACGACTGAGACATACCCTCAGGCAAAATCAGACACCCCCAATTTCTGACTATGCTGAAAATTTGTTATTCGGGTTTGCCTGCTACTGTCGATACAGCTCAGCATGTAACAGTGAGATAGCACAAGTCACAGTGGCAGATAAAAGGGGTAAGGTGGAAGAGGACATGGTCTTGGAGCAACTCCCATGCCTCTCTTGTACTTCTGACTACAAACTGGGCAGAGCAAAGGGCAGAAACTCTCCAAAACCAGTCGAGTGATCACCTCTCCCTTGCTAGGCAGAGGTAGTTATCGCCTTGTGCCCATCTAATAAAGCAAGGATAAACAATAATGTTGTGTAATACTTCTAAATCCACAATTCTAAGTCTGCTTTGTGTTACGAGTTTGTTTGGTTTTATGGATTTTGTGGGTTGGGGTTTTTTGTGGTGGCGGTTAGATTTTTTTTTTTTTTTTTTTAATATTGAGGGCTCCTCTGCCTGGAATAACATTATTAAGAACTGATTACACATACGAGACCCAGACTGAGAAAGAACATATGCACTTACTCTCAGACTGAAAATCATGCCCCTTTTCTCTGAAAGCAGAGTGTGCCCACGGACGGTTCGATGCAGCAAATAGTTAAGAATCCTCTCTAACTTCAGTTTCAAGGCACAGTAATTAGAGAGTTCTCAGTAACTTCAAAGAAGAATAACAGCATTATGCTTTACTGCAGGTATGACGTGTGTAGAGGAGGCTCATCACAGAACAGCCACCTTGCACTCATGGAGTCGTCAGAACTGCACAGCCACGACGCTGTGAAGTTGGAAGCTAAACAAACCATTCAAAATTCATGGTAAAGTATCTGTGTAAAAACATTCTGAGGACACTCTCACCCCTCAGGAAATTGGTGAGTTAACAGCAAATCCAGCAAACAGTTTGTTAATGTAGCTACTTAAAAGGAAGCAGCCAGTCTTAAAGTTTGCCTGTGCTTGATGTAGGCCTGCCAACATTTAGTACTTTGTGCTCCTGACTCATATATAATTTTCAATATGTGACTGTTCCTTGTTCAAGAGCCACAGCTTCTTTTTAGGAAGCCCATTAAATATGACAATGTACTACACTACGAATATGTTTCAATTAGGAAGCGGGAGCTAATAACTTTGCAGGGCCCTCTAAAGATCCAAACAACTGTGCTCATTTCACAGCTTAGTGATTATTTAGAAGCATTAGAGAGTCCTGGAAATAAAATGACAATACTTGTTAAATTGGCTTTATCTCATAGCCAGTGAGTTTTTCTTATGCCCTAATGTGAGAACAACCCTTATGGATGATCAGCTTAAAAGAACTGAATAAGCAGTTATGAGCAACTAAAAGATACCACTTCTTTATTTTTTTTTCCCTTTCCCTCCTTCTAACACCTGAACTGCTCTTTACATTAGAGTCAAAAAGGAGTTCAGAGTTTGCAAATTCACATAACTTCTGTTTGACTACAGACATTATTTATATAATCTGACTCAGGTTTCCAGCAAGAACCCCCTGTTACACAGGGCAGCCTAATGCGGAACAGGTCACCTGCAAACACTGAATAAATTTAATTCATGTGGCGTCACAAGAACAAACTGTTCAGTAGCACGTAGGGTCAAACCAGACTCCCTTGAATTTTCAGCATCCCAGCAAAGTCAGACGGATTCCTTGGGAGGGTTAAGCACTCTCTGAATGAACACCTCCCTGCAATGGCCAGCCATGAGGAGCAGAAGGGGCTGGAACAAAGCATTCTGCAATGCAGATGGTGCCCAAAGGACAACAGCAAGTACTCATTGCAGAGCAGTACAGCAAGTAAACACCAGAAACTCTTGTTCCCTGCCATTGCTGTAATGTTTACAGTCTCCTCATACTTTTATTTACAAAGCAAAAGCTACAATCCTCGTATGCTGACTTTTACACAATGTCTCTTTCAGAGCCACGTACCTTCTCTCACATGATTTTTCTACCATTATCCCTCTGCAGGGAACATTAATCCCCAGAAATATACCTTAATTCTCTTTAATTTGTCAGATAGCTACTTGCAGTTCTGGAGGCTGATAATTTTAAGTGCGGCTACTTCACTAATTTACAGATACGGCAAGATTTTCCAAATGGAAGCATTTCTCTTTTTTAAAAGAATTATGAGAAATTATCACTCAAATGAAATCTATTTTGGCCTTAGCCAAAGGGTTTATTACCTTGGAATAAAATAAGTGGGAAACAACACATTGTAAATAAACTTATGTGGATTCAAAATAGAGTATTTGAAGTTCGAAATGCCTGTTCTGACATTGTGTCTTCCCTTTTTCTTCCCCCAGTTAAGAGTCAAGGATGGAACATTAAAACAGGACCTCAAGCAAAGCCAGCAAAGATCTCTGAATTTTTTCTTTTCTTGGCTAAAACTAGTATTCGCAAAAGGATCATAGACTGACAGGGGCTGCTGCCTTTAGCCCCAGGTTGCCCTAAGTGGCTTTGATCTGTGCTGCCACCCATACTCACAGAGCACTCTCAGGTATTTGGCCTTTCCAGCAGTGACCCCACACTCCCTCTCTGAGCCTGTGTAAAGAGGAACTGTGCAGCACCAGTTATTTGGCTTACCAGTAAATACGGAATTAGTGTTCCCATGAGAGCCAGGAGCAAAGCTACAAGGAGGCGCAGGCAAGGAAAGGAGCACAGGGGCAAAAGTGCATGGTGATTTCAAGCACCACATTGTTCACTTTCTCCTCCTAATGCTCAAGCTGCAAAAAAGAAAATATTCCATGAGATTTTCAGAAGACAAAGGCTATTTTAGACTGTGATTTACAGAATTACAGTTTATAAGACAGCATCTGGCTTGCCATTGATAAAGCTCCAATGCATACATATCACTTGGCACATTGAAATATCCCTAGGTGATAAGTGGATATCAGTACAGCACCTCCCTTTAGCACACCCACATTATTTTATTGAGTTAGCTCTCCAAGAGTCAGCGGCCACCTAGACTTGTGCATCAGCAGTGTACGTGAGAGGAAACGAAACAAACAAAAGGTAGCGTGTAGCAGCAGACTTGGAGCATAGCTTCTGTCTATCCAAATAAACCACCGGCACATCTCAAACGGAGCCAAAGCACTCTACCAGCACCTCCTTCAGTACGCTGTGGAAACTTCAAAATATTTAATCTATATTTTGCCTCTGGAATCCGCAAGTTTTGTGTTCATTTTGCGGTAGAACTCTTTAGTGTAGCAGTTAGAAATTGATGTCTGAGCGTTAGCCGTTGGGGTCAAGGCGTAGAGGGAGACAGAAGACAAATCTTCAATTTGAAGATTCATGAATTTCATTCAGCATGGCTTACCTTGTATTCTACCTTGAATCCTGAATCACAGAATCCAAAAATCACTTACAATGAATTCCTCATTAAAAGCCTGACTATTCCTTGAGCCAGCAGAGCCTGCCTCTTTGAAACGTCCAGTCTTGATTACTAAGCATCAAAAATGATAAAAACTCCACTCAATCAGATCCTGTTTTATCCAGAAATAACTTTTGTTCATAAGGCTCTTTTTTCCAAACTTCAAATGTAATTTTTAAAATTTCTCTACATCACTTCTCAAATATTATAAAATTACTATGATTGTAAATCTTTCCAATCTAGATGATAGTAGAAGACTTCCTCTTACTTAGCTGTAAATGTCTACCAGACAGTTTTCTAAATCCAGGTTAGCTTTGTGTGCTCTCTTCTGCATCTGTAATAATACGAAAGGGTCCTACTGAAGGAGATTCATTGGTTCTCTTCAGACAGCATGAACATTCTGAGCATGTCAACTTCAAATCTTTTACCAAAAGCAAGTTTGGAAGAACGGCTTAAACTGAAACAGCTCATTATGAGATACTTAGGTAGGGAGGGAGGGGCAAATATCCTACCCTTGTTTACAGTTCTCTCCTAATGATTGCACTGGATTAATTCATTTAAATTCCTTTAGTCTCCCAATAATAGTTTTCCTCTCTCAAGAAAAAAAAAAATTATTTTAGCTCTTTCCTGAAGCTCTGTGCTAGGAGTTATCTGTTTATACGTCCCAGAAACAGGCTTGGCTTTTTGGCTAGAGGAACATGCTGGACTAACGCACCTATGGCATGATGGATGTTCTTGTCTATAGGGCTCTGATGTACAGTCAGAATTTTAGCACCTGTTGCATCCAATCTCACTGAAAACAGCGGCAATAAAGCATTCCCACACAGCTGGTAATGGCTCAGGTTATTAAGAATTAAGAATCAATACCACTGGTCATCAATACAATAGTTCAATTCCTTAAATCTTGCCCAAAAGATCTGTCAAATTTCTAAGCTAAAAAAGTGGTACAAATGGGCTGTAGTTTAACACAAATCCACCAGAATGTGTTGTAAAGGAGCTCTAGTGTATGAGAAAGCTCAGTATTGTGGCTTTCTGGTTTCCAGCAATTAATTTCCAAAAGGACAGTGCTCTTTCATACCTTACCATTTATGGTTACAAAAGGCTTTTTAATAGGGAACTAAGTTAGGAGTTCAGCCACAGCGAAGCAAACCCAGAGAAATACAGGAAAGGAAAAAAAATAGTAAAAATCCCTTTCAGCTCTGAGCTCCACTACTATCCCAAGTCTGTCATGTAAAAGATTTTTTTTTCATCAGAGAAGGCAGCATTTCACATCAAAAACTGTGAGTATATTTCTCAACAATTGTTTTTCCTTGGGAGCATGTGACAGCTTTGTGGGTTTAAAAGTACAGTGTTTTAGGAAGCAAAAGGCTTTCTATATCTGCAGCGCTATGGAGGACAGTGCAGATAACTTTTCTGTAGCATGCAGACTGCGTTGTTCTCGCTTTTGTAACTGGATGCAATCTGATCATTCTTCACAACTGTTAGCAAAGGTAGGAATAATATTTTCACAAATTAAGAGTCTGTAGCTCATATAAGACCATCGTTCTTATTCATTTTAATGGTGAACACACCTTTACTCTTAGAAGTTTCATGGCTTTGGGTGTTCAGCATTACTTTAGAGGTTGTGCTTACCTACCCCTAAGTCAGAGAGGACCCAGGCACGTGAACTCTTGAAGGCTCCCCAGAAATCTGCTCTTAAACTGATTCCTTCTGTGCAGCCCTCTATAGCATAGAATCAAAGGATAAAGTACTCCAGAAAGATTTCAGAGCAGCTAAACTGAGCAAGTAACTTCTGCATTTTCCCCCCATTTTTACTTTTTTTAAGAACCACCATGTTTAAAAGCTAACAGAATTAGTCTTAAACAACTGCATATGTTTTTTGACAAAAAAAAAAAAAAAAGCTGACTTCTTTAATTCACTCTGGTGGCACATCAGGTAAACAGTTCAGTAATAAAGCAAAATGATACGACATATTTCATAAAATAAACATAGTTGTATCATGTTACACAGTCAAAATATTGCTGTTTTGGGTTTCCAAGACAACTACATGAGAAGCTTTTCTGTGCACTTTTCCACTGGGGCTCAGCATCACCTTATTCTGTAACATACAGTATTTGTGGTCCCAGAGGCACAGAAAGCTTATTAAGTAATGAAAAAAACTGGTGTTCCCCGGCCTCAGTACTCCCCCAGTACCAGCAAGAAATGCCTGTAACTGCTAGAGGATGAAATGGAGGGTGGGGAAAGGGAAAGAAAGTGCTAACACAAATGTAGTTTTGACTACAGTCTGTTGTAAGTGGTGAGGCAGCAGACGAGAAAATGATGAGCGTAGGATTGAAACAGAAAGGAAGAATCTAAGCAGTATTGAAATACCCATGGAAACACAGTTAAGCAAGTGGGAATGATCCAACTAACTCTACCCGGAGACAGTACTAAGTATGTAAATATGAGCTCTGTTCCAGTAACATAACCAGTACAGAGCTCATATTTATAAATCTAAGTCTTTTTTCTACTCACAAAAAGCATTTGGCCAATAAACTGTCACCAAATACTATGCTCCTCTTACAAATCCAGCAAAGCTGGTAATTTTTATTTTGTTTATACTAGGCGTTTTAAGAGTAAAACAAGGTGACTTAAGTTTGCGTCTGACAGGAGAAAACAAATGGCTATTTTGCATGTAGAAGCAGTAGAGGCCAAAGGGTACAGGCCTGTTTGAAAAGTCCTCATCACCTTAGAGATGTGGATGACGTGCATCACTCTTCTTGGTGCGATGCTGTATTAGAACATAATGTTCATCTGAAAGCAATACATAAATGTTCAGTGGAGATTTACCATATAGTGTGGGATAAATCGGCTCAAAGAAAAACCAAACCAAAAAACCACAACACTACCTCACTGTTAATACTTATTCCCAACTTAAACTCAAGAGAGGAATTTAGCAGCCTTTCTTCTGCAAGCGAGATAAATTCATCAGTGCTGCTCATACCTTACCCAAATTAAGAGCAGTCTGGAACAGCTTGAGAGAGAGGTCCCATCTGAACTCAGAGACATCACACCACTGGAAAATCCTCAAAAGATGGGAGAGTAGGAGGAGGTAGAGACTTCCTGCCAAGTATCAAATATCTCTCTAATCAAAACAGGGACTATTCCAAACCTGAGTGGATGGCATTCCTAAGATTATCACTAGCAGCTATGAATGCAATTATTATACATTGAAATTGCACAGCTAATGTACTGTATAATTTAACTGGATTGAAGAAGATTAGGCAGAGGGAACATTATGAAAACATTTGCAGCTTATACATTCCTAATAAGTATGGAACCACCGCACAAAATCTGCAGTACAAAAATACATTTAAATTTTCTCTTGAAGGCTGGACTAAGCCTTGCTTTGTACACTTCAACATCTCCCAATTCAATTTTGCTCCGACTTCTTGAGCCAATCAAGTCTTCTGCAGTGCTTAATTTTAAAAGATGTAACGATTTTGTCAGAGGAAACACTAAATCAGCTATTTCGACACTCCTTCTAATATACATACACAGAGCAAGGAGACAGAAGATTCTTTTAATCTGAAAAAAATTAACCTTTAAAACAACGAAGAAATTCCATGTAAATATGTTTTTCTATATGCATGCGACATTGCTTTGTCTCGAGAGCCAGAAAATTAAGGATTTTCATCAGAAGTACATACAAATGTTAGGAAGGAAAAAAAATGCACAGGGGTTTCCTTTGCAGTCCTGTGTTTCCTCTTAAATTCTTCTGCACATGCATGAAATAGTGTTACAGATTTTTCTGGTCTTCTACATTTGAAAGCAGAAAAAAAATGCACCAGAAAATGTGTATTTCAGTTTTAGGGACCACGTTTACAGCTAATTTGCTACAGCAACACAACAGCGATGTAAGAACCCCTGTTTTACTGTGCCTGAAGACCTAGGTGGTTATTTTTTATGTCTATAGAAGCACTTGGGGTGATATTTTTAGATGAACCTTTCTTGTTAACATTCTCTGCATAATTTATATGTCCTTATTCTCTTTGGGGTGGAGCAGTTGCCTGAACTGGGAGAGCAAAGGCAAACAGCATCACTCAGCAGCCCTTCCAGAGAGCCAGGGTCAGGCAGTCTGTCTGGTGTCAGGATGGGGAACAACACTGCTTTAACCTCTGGGCCACTTGAGAAAAATTTCCAATTTACACATACAAGATCCTTTTGTGTCTTAAAGAGACGGTCTGCTAGTTTTAGATTATTTGAAGGATGAGTTTTCTGGTACTCCTGCTGTATGTGTGGCTTGCATTCAAGCAGACTTTTGGGGCAATTAGATTTCTTATTAATTCTTTGGTTAATAGTCCCACAGTTCTTGTTTTCCACGTAACAAGGGAGTTGAATACCCCACTGCTTCTCAGCGTAAATGGGACAGCTCTGTAAATATCATGGTTCATCAAAATTCAATACGTTAACAGCTCTAGGCCACTAGAAGTTTTCCACAAGACACAGTGGCAGTACTAGTCTTTCATTTTTTCAATTTCTCATAGAAAATTAAAGATCAATCATTGTTACCGTATGTAATAGTTTCTTGCTAATAGCACAGGCTTTCACTCATCTATCATTATCTCCCCGCTGTGCTATAAGGACCTGCTACTCCAGTACCATATGGTCTCAGGGCCTGTGCTCCAGGGCCAATAATGTTCCTTTATTCCACTTTCCCCTCTGACCAAGCTGCACAATAGGTAAAGGAGAGCCAGCTTAACAACAATTGGTATTAAGGTGCTGTGTTGCACAGTGTTCCAATATTCTAAGTATTTTAGAATTCTTTAGGTTTTTTAAGTATTATTTCCCATTTTCCAAACTAAAAGAAATGACAGAAGGTTCCAAGAAACAGTCACTGACACCATGCAAGTTTCCCTGTTGCACACGCCTCTCCACATAGTCTCCATACGTGAGTATGCAGGTGCAGCGCAAGCGTACTGGGAGCATTTGATACCACATGTTCTACCTATAGCCCCACTGACCAAGCAGAACTCAATACAGCCTTACTTAAGGACATTGGCTAACATTCTGTATTAGACTCAAATGGCAGTAAACAGGGAAAGTTCATCTACGGCAATTTTCAAATTGAGATGCTTCTTACAATGCCAGTGAATTATATGTGATCATCAGGAAAACAATTTCTCTCAAAATGCTGTGTGCAAAATTCACAGTGGATGTGGATGTTTTATTTAAAGTGGAATTAAATATGGAAGTGGACAAAATTCAGTATTGTAAAAATAACTTTTAGTTTCTAGGGACAGCTAAAAACAGCCTTCCGCTTTGATGATATCATGTACTACCAACTTCAAAATATATACTTGAAATCTGCAACTAACCCCAAGTTATGCTAAATTACCAAAGCTGTTTTACTGTCCACAGACATCTATATTTTTATTGCTAATAGAACTAACATTCAGGTGTTACAGCAGTCTAAAAACAGCAGCGTGTTAATTTTCAAATACCTTTTTCCTTTGATCCTTAAACTGTCAAAGTGAGGCACTTTTACCAGTGAAAACCAGAAGCAGCAGGAAAGGAAGGAACATTCAGAATATATTTCCATTTGTTCATTTAAGAGCTGATGCTCATAGCTTTGGGGGCTATCTCATCTTTCACCAAATTCAGCAGGGTCTCCTACTTGCAGTCACACCACGGCTCTGCCAGCCTGTAGCAGCTGGAGACCATCTGCTCACAGATAACCTGAAGAGCCTATTTGCCAACTTTGATTTGTGCTTGTCTTACACTGTATGTAAATTTAAGCCTGAACACGTGTGCGTTTAGGCAGGAACCATGCCATCCTGAAGGCCAGCTAGTAAGGATAAACACTAAATAGTTGCACCCACCTGAAACTAAAATCTTGAAAATACACTGCCTAAAGCTGTGCACCCTTGCCTTACGCAGGAGAACAGAACTGAAAACTGATTCTGCATGAATGTAACATTTTCTTTTTCTCCTTCTGCTCTTCTTCCCTCTCTTATCCCCAAAAAGCCCACACAAATCTTGCCAGTCTTGTCATTTGCCATAAAAATAGCTTGTACCATGTTTTCATGAAAAAACAAAACCCCACAAACCTGCAATCACAGCTGTCAGTGCAGCAGATACCGGTGATGAGTTGAACTTGCAGCGAAAGTTCTGGACTATTTCTATAGGAACCTATATGTCACTCATAATGATTTAATGGCATATGGACTCACGGCAATAACTTTCAGATTCTCTTCAACAAAACATTATGGATCATTTATGGTGGATCACTTAAAATGTTCTTTGTCAAGAGAGTGGAGGGGCTAATGCCAGTCGGTTCTGAGCTCAGGTGAAGACAGCTCTGCCCAAGAATTATTTCCCCAGTGTTACACCAACACTCCTCGGACATCAGGTTTGGAGCACCTCTGAACGGACAAGGCCAAGCAAACACGCAGAAGTCAGAAATCTCAAATGCTAAATTTTTAATTATTTCAGTTCTTTTGAAATAAGACAACCCCGTTTCAAACTACTCCAAAAGAAAATGCATAATATAAAAAGGATTTCACTCTGGGAAGGTTTCCCCTTCATGCAGCCTTTACCAATATACAGCAAAACAACTCTTACTTCAGAGAAGCAGCAACATAAAATAGACTGAATTAGGGCTGAGGACAATTGGACTGTTAACAAAATTCTCCCCAAAAGTTATCAGGTTTTCCTACCCAACCTCCTAGCTTACACACACACGTGCGAGCACACACACACACGCGCGCGCGCTTCTTAAAGTACTACACGATAAAGTTAAAAAGTAAAAGAGGAGTCTAATGATAACAAAAAACACAGCAAGTTTGGTTCGGGTTTTTTTAGTTCTAGTTTTTGCAAAAATGAGTCTGTTCCTCTATTGCTTATATTTCAGAAACTTGTTACACAACTACAATAACTGTCATGTTTTACCTCTCTTCTCTGTATTTTATTTTACAGCAAAAAGAGGTTGTTCGAGTTTCACAACTCTGAATCATGCTGGGAAAGAAGTTGGTGACTGCACAAAAGCGAGGCGAGACGAGAGCCCTCTGCCTGGGTCTAGGAATGGTTGCGTGTTCCATGATGATGTACTTTTTTATTGGGATCACCATTGTGCCATTTTACACTAAGAGGTAATAAGAGCCATTTGTTTATGAAACAAAGCTACTCTTTCTCCTATTAGCATCATATACAATAATTAAAACAGTGATAAAATATACGTAAGTACATTGTACAATAAACAAAGTGCCCTCAAAGAGCTCCTAGGGATTTAAGACAGAAGAGGGGAAAAAAAGTGTGCCAAGAACTCATCAGGCACTTACAAGTGAGCACAAAAAAGAGGAAATGATTCTCCTCAGAGCTAAACAAAACAGACTAAATTGAAACATTTACTGTAAAATCAAAAAGCCAACCACACTTATCAAAGCTTGACAATGAAAAGCCAAGCCTTGCACAAATAAGAACAGTTTAAAAAAGCTTTTTCACGTGCAGGAGAGTGTTGTGTTTAATAAAACTTGAGCAACGGAAGTCACGGTAAAATTGTTCACTCAAGAATCTGTATCTTACTTCCAAATTAACCATCATAAGAAACCAGCACCTTCAACAACCCAGTGTGCCACAGCAAATATTGCAGAACATATTGAATGCTGAAGGAGTTACTAATACCCACAATTTTATTTAATTTTGCAAGTTCTGCCTACACACACAAAATCAATTTGCAAAATATCAAAGTTACAAGATAAAGAGTGCAGCTCACTGGTTCATATTTCATGATTATGGCAGAGAAAGCAAGGACATCCACCTCATTCTTCTTGCGGGAGCACCTTTAATCTCAAAACTATTTGAAAACCATTCTCTTTAAAATAGAGTGATTCACATATATTTAATTTATTTTCCTGCCTCCAGATTACATTACGAAAGACAGATACATGTAATAAGATTAGTTTCATAAGAACTGGAGTGAAACTGCTTCTTGACTTTTTTTGCCACCAAAGTGTAATACCGTGAGCAAAAGTTTACTCTGTTATCAATAATAGAAAAGTAACTCTTGAGAAAAACGGATAAGCAAAAGCTAAAACTAACTTTTTCCAGAAAAAGTCCTGCTACTTATTTATACAAGAGGCCCATGCCATAAAGAAAAAGAGAAGTGGGGAAAAACATGGGTACTGATCTGAGTTCTGAGGCTTATTGAATGAAATCAGTCAAAATGTTTCTGAGACATGAAGTGTACTGCATTCCAAGTATTTACTGCCAAACTTTAAAATCCATCGCAATTTTTCTCCCTTGAATAACACAAAGCCGGTTACAGATGAGGAGGTCCGAATCTAACTGAAAACCACAGGATGCATAAAAAACATCAGCAACAACAACAACGCTTTCTTTAACTTACTCGCTACGGCAGCCCTTCTCCCGGTGCAGCCACAGATTCAGGGTGGGCACAGTTCATCACAGCAGGATGGAGCAGCCAACTTCAGCCAACCCACCACATACAGATGTATTTTCACATGCAACTCACAACAGATGCTTCTGATGAGCTTCAAAGAAGTACCTTTTGTTTTGTTTTTGTAGTGTTTGGACCACAGAAACCGTGTGCAAGGTACTCAAAGCCAACATCAAGGACAAAGTTTTCTGCCCAAACAGTGAAGGCTCAGAGGATGAAGAAACCTTTCCTTATCCGTGTCTGCAGGTGTGGGTTAATCTGACAGCCTCAGGACAGGAGGTTATGCTCTACCAGACTGAAGATACACTGGAAAGAAATCCTAAGGTACTTGCAACACAGATTGCATCCTCATTCTCTGCTGCTGTCCAACACATTGGAGGGGAAGGGCTTATGGTTTTTAAACCAAGCAGCACAGTAACAGCAGGAGTTACTCATCTTTTACATGTTAACATCTGGGCTTAGACCAAGGCAATTTTAAAACATTCCAGAAATTACAGAGTTTTGGATTTTATTTTAAACATTACATTAAATATTAAGTTAATACTTTTTAAGGAATTACACCAAAATGAATATACAACGCTTACGAACACTTTCAAATATGTAAGTCTCCCAGTTGAAGACCCATTGTAACAAATGGTTTATAAGCTGTGGCTTGCTCAGTTCCTTCTTGAACTAGCACATGAGAGACATCAAGTTTAAAACCATCCAAAGTAAGAGCACAAATCCCAATTTTACTTGCATTTTAGGTGTATATTATGAATAAAGAAGGAGAAAATGGCAACATGATGCACATTTTAGACAGAAGAAACAAATCAGTGATTTTGGACAATTATCACACAGAAAACCCACTTGTCTTTGTTTTGGACTGCAACAGTTTCCCGGACTCATGGAGAGGCCAGTGGCACTGTCGCAACACCTGCGTAAGGCAGAGATGCTGAGTATTGTGGTAGAGATCCTTTGGTTAGTCATTTCATGGATCTCTTCCCCAGAGGATGAGTGTGCCCATACGTGGAACAGAAATGCGGGTGCACAATACTCATTTGGCGTTAGAGATCTGTGAAAGATTAGGCAAGGGGAAAACAAAAGGTCTTATCCTTTTACTCCCACCAGTGTTTCTGCTTGGTAATCAGCAGAATGCTCAGTATTTTCAGGCTTGCTCCCCCAGAATAAAAAGTGCTCCTTCAGGTACCCTATCCCAAGGAAGGTCAGGTTCAGTCCAGTTCCAAACCCATGAGTATTTCAGAGGTGTTATTTCACCTCAACAACTCTCTTACATGAAAATTCAGATCTTGGATGCCCAAGATTGAAGTGCTTTCAGAATCCAGAACAAACATGTTCAGATTACAAGTGCAAAGAATTTACATAGATTAGAGCTTCACACAGTGCAAACCTAATAGCGTAAAACACTTCAGCTGAAGAGAATTTTTCTAGCTAATGCCTGTCTTTATAGTGACTGTCTCAGGGAAAGCTACAAGCAGTGAAGGAGCAAAGCAGAAATTACTGCCCAGAGATGGAAACAAGAGTCTTGTTCACTACAAGGGGAGGCAATTTGTCGATGTCCTACCTACTTGCATTAATGCAAATAAAATATTCAGGTCAGGAACCATCCCTGCTTTTGCCTTGGCCGGGTTCCAGTTTAGTACATTCAAGCATCATTATGTACACAAAATAATACCACAGGAAAAAAAGGTTATGAAAAACGAAACCAAAAAAATTACTGCTTCAAAGACTATTTCCACTGAAGACTAAATAGCTCTGCCTTATCACTACAGGTCAAAATAGTTCTGTTTTACAAGGACAAGTAGGAAGCCTCCAACAGCCATGCTTGCTGCATTTTTCTACTAGTTACAATCAGAGGTGTGCAGTGAAACTTCATTCTCCTGCACACTGACAAGCCAGTGTGAATTTCTGCACTAGTAACGCTTTCCTGCTGTGGCACTGCCTAGAAGCTCTGTTAGGAACTGAAGCTTGGCAGTGTAATAAAGAAGTGACAGTCTCAAAGACTGCAGGGGTTTTTTGAGCATGTATGATATTGGTTTCCAACAACGTAACTCCAATCTGTAAATCTGCAGACTGGGGGCATAGATATGCTGATGGAAACATGGCATGGCATGAGGGCAGCATGGCATGGCAAATAGACACAATGAAACCAAGACAATCTCCAGGGATGCCAAACCACACAAGATTTTGTCAGTAGAGGCGAGATTTTTTCACTCAATCTGACTTAACTACGAACTTTGTGTGAGAGTATTTGTTATAATGAATCACCTTGATTTCTTATTTCAGTGCTCATACGTCCCAGACAAGTTGGAGAACTCTAAAGAAGTTAAAGCACGAATAGAAACAATTGCAAGCAATTTCAAAAAATACCAGACTTTCCCTTGTTACTATGACCCAGGAGGAACACAGACCAATGTCATTTTAAGCAGACTTTATCCCTCAAAAGGCCTCCTCTTTGCTTTCCTCTGGCCTACGCTCATGTTTACTGGTGGATTTCTGATTATTGTTCTCGTAAAAATTAGTCAGTACGTTTCTGTTCTTTCTGCTTGGCAGTAAAAAAGAGATACCTAGCATAGGTGGTTGCGATTGTTGCGAGAGGTTAAGTTGCATTTGTTCTGCCTGTCTTATTGGCATTTTGTGACTCAATATACCAGGTGTCGATTCAAGGGCAGGCATTTCAAAAAATTGAATAGCAACCACTACGGATGGCAATCCATTACACAAGGACAAAATATAAAACCGATTCCCAGGAACGCCTGAAAATAACTCATAAGCACACAGACTTAGTAACTATCTATTGTTTCCTTGGGCTTTAGGAGGTACAGCTGCTTTACAAAGCTACAATTCACATTTACTACTAAATTCTTCTTCCACATATGAGATGGGGTGCTAATTTTCTGTCCGCTTGAGATCAGTTCGTGTCAGATCTATGTACGTCATCACTGGCACACACACCCTTTATACCCTTATACACCAATACAGTATGTACTCATGGCATACTCTTCTTGTCTGTTGAGAAAAGGAGCTTTGTTATGGTGCAAAAAGATATTTTTTTAATCATGGATCTCTCTGCTTTTGGGAAAGTGAAGGGAGAAAGCCCCTCAAAACAAAAATACACATAGACAGACTTTACAAAATTTGCACGCTAATCATCTGACACCAATTGTATATAAAGAAATATGTGCATAAAAGACAGGGTATGGTAAAGAAGCTTATACTGAAAATATGTTTTTCTATATAACTCAAATCTTAGCCTTGCCTTATTTGAGACAAGTGTGTCACTCAAGGAAGGCTACCTGGCTGCCATTTCCATAGATTATAAAACTGATACAAAAAGGAAATTATGATATAAAAAAATGTTATTATGAAACAGTGTCTCGGTTCTGGCCAGGGCAGGGTTAATTTCTGCAGTAGCCAGGAGGGGGCACGGCCAGGACCCAGAGGTTATTCTGTAGCACCTCACCTCATTTTCTGGGAAAGGGGCAAGGGCTGCCCGCCAGCTCAGGTAGCACGGCAGAGGGAATGGTCAGGTATTGTCGGGGGTGAGAACTCCGGTGCAAATCGTTTCTTGTACACTCTTTTATTAGTATCGTTGCTGTTACTGTTCGTTGTCTTTTCATTGCTGTTTCCAGTAAATTGTTCTTATCTCAGCCCATGATCTTTGCCTTTTGTGCCTCCAGTTCTCCTCTCCAGACCATCACAGTGGGGAAGAAGAGAGGGGAGCGAGCAAGCAACACGTGGTTTGGAGTGTTCAGTATGAACACTAAATTGAGGAATACCATTCTTAAACCACACCAAGTAAAATACATCTGTGATATCTTAATAAATACAGCAAGCCAAAGTAACCACAGAAGTTTACATGCCCAACACCAAGATATTTCACAAAAGAGATACGTTTGTTTCCAGAGCCAAGACTTCTAGGAATGCTCAGATGCATGTAGAGAGACATTCTCTGTTCTCTGAAAATAACTGTTTCTCTCAGCCAAATTTCAAATTGCAACTGGACACAGGTGGAACACGAGATACTTCCTGCATACTGTCTCTGACTGGCATCAGGGACACAACTGGTACGAGCTTTTTCACCACACAGTTGCTGAACCACTAGGAGCTGTCATTCACAGGGAAGCTTCAGGCCTTAGATAAAATTTAAATTAATTACATTACGGTTTAATTATTCTCATTAATGTTGTACAATTCTGTATTGTTTACTGTAAGAAAGGCTGAAATATTAATCCAGTACATGCATTCTCCAACATCACTAACAGAACAGTGTCAGAGTTTGCTTTTCAGTATGATCAGCAAATGAAAGGAAGTGGCTGTTAAAACTNAAAAAAAAAAAAAAAAGCTAACCCCCAAAAGTTGATGCAGGAGAACTATGTCCACAAGGAGGAAAGTGAAAGTTCGGCTGGCACAGGTACAAATGGTTTGGGCGACCAAACGGGATGGGAAGGGGATGAGATCCTGTTTTCTTGGTTCATAAAAAGCTGAGGTGGAAATGTGGTAACAGCTTAAAAAGTAAGCTAACAGGCTGGATACTTGTTGAAGCTAATGCACTGTACCGGTAGCAAAATGGGGCATGCTTCTCCAGGCATGCTTTCTTCAATGCATACATCTCACTACGCAAAGCTCTCGGTGGAAGAGGCCTTCTCTCACACAGATGCAAAGACATCTGCTCTGGTACTAAGACTTTCCAAATAAAAATATGCTAAGAAGGAAGCTGGCAAAATTTGCTAGTCCAGCTTGCAGAAGTACCAGCTATGAAATTGTTGGCTTACAGCCTCATAGACCTGCTGCAGATGTAAGTCTGGACATACGAACCAGGCTGGAGGCCGCACAGTGGTATCAGGTGTGCCTCTTCCCTTACTGCCCACTGCAGGGAGAGGCTGCAGTCTCCTCACACCTTGCTGCAAAACGAAGGACTTCATAGCTGCGATCAGTTTCATTTGACTCTTGTAAATAACCGATGCTAATATGTAAACAAGCAGAAGCCATAGAGGGCAGCTAAGGATTACATGTCAATTGAACTGTGGAGTATCTCCAACTGCAACAACCCACAGAATAGCACAAGCATAAGAAGAGAGTGAAACTTGTGCCTAGTAAAGGATTTTCCTTGTAAAAGGTATTTAGAATAAAAATAAAATCTCACATTAAATAGTATAAAAGAAATGAGGCGGGAGTGGGATGAAAAACACGGGTGATAATACTTGAATATGCAAAATCATGCATATGGTGTGAGTTAAAATCAATAATAGCGATATACAACAGTTTCTATTTCTTGCCTTTACACGCAGACGTTTTACTAAAAGAAATACTAAACAGTAAGGTCTGGGATGAACATACAAACATCGACGCTTTTTTTTAAATTCAACAATCCTGAGCGATATTTTTTCTAATCACTTTCTTTCTAGCTATGATTTTTATAGGTAATGATACGGAAACATTTATTCTAATTATAGCAGGTCTTTGATGTCTATGCAACAAACTAATTCATGTGGTTTATTCCTTCCTGGATCAAGTTCTCTCAGTTCAAACACAAGCTGAATGGGGGAAAAAAAGGAAGTTTATTAGAGTTTTAAATTCTTTGAAACCTAGGAAGACACTCTTAGCTCATCCAAACAGCTCGAAGTGAGACACTGGCATGGGAAAGAGATGGGTAAAACTGTACAACACCATTGCATTGGCTGCAATGACTACGACAGTGCAATGCTGGCACATTTCAGAAGGCAGCAGGGGGCAGGAGAAACAGGTCTTGGACATTTTATACTTTAATTTCTAGCTCTTCATACAGTGCTATTCCGTTGTCAGACTCAAATTTTCAATCTATCCTCTTGCCAAAGCAAAGGCAACTCTGGCAGTCTCATTTTATTATTGCATCTATCGTGTCAAGAAACACAAGGGCTGCTTGAAAGCACCCCATTAAATGAACTGCTGTAGATGAACATGCGGGGAAACACGACCAGAACACAAGTTTCCTCTTGCCTTCAGTGGAGCGCAAACAAATAGCACCAAATTTACCATCAATCACTTGTGACTATAATAGCATACACCCTGTATACCATTATCTCATGAAAAAAAGCACAAATAAAGTACACCAAATTCACCATCCTGATATGCTGTAGAAGACAAGATCTTGCAGACAGCACCAGTACTTCTTCTTGTGTGCATGACAAGTAATTTGTTTTTCTCACTTGTTTTTAATAGTAAGAGAGACATCTTGGCATTAATAATGAATTATAACCAACACCTGACAGCTCTTTTTTATGACAGACTTTTACAAGTTTTTATTCTTTCCTCTGCTGGTGTTTGGCAGGATATGGATGGTACGGAGGAAAGTGGAAGAAGAAGAATGAAGTACACACAGATGTAATTTTAAACCAACCTTGATTTTAAAAGCAACCAATCTGTCCAGTATTCTTAATGTGAAAGAGACATTTTTCTGGTGCAGATTACTTTTGCAAGCCAGTAAGGTTAATATGAGAAACCTGCCTAAGAACTACATTTCTTTTCTAGAGAGACAGATTGAATAAATTTTCCCAGTTTCTGCAAAAGTAAGCTGCTCTTAACAGTTCTTGGCACTTTTACATTTGCTATTTTAAAAGTTACCTAAGCCTGCTTTAGTTTATGCTAAGAAACAACTTAAACATTAAAATTCATACTAGAGCATATGCATGCGCTCCAGACAGCCAACACAGCCACACACCTCCAAGAATTCTAAACTTATATGAAAAAGACGTGTTTCTGGTTTTGCTCCTTGTCTACGACCACATTAAACAGAGCTTGACTCCGTATTTTTAAAAAATTGCATCATAACAGAGACTCTTCAGCCTTATACAAATATCTCTGCTAATAATTTAGCTTGAACTCCGTTATCAATTCCCAAAACCACCCCCCCTCCAACTAAACACACAAAACTTGGAGAAGTCTGACCCTCACCTAAGAACTGACCACATTTCAACAGGCGAGCGGCATTCAAGTGTAATATTATTTACTGCTGCCTGGACTTTCCGACGATCACCGATGCTCACACGAATAGCTGCCAGAGGTGTGCTGAGAAGTATGATGAAAGGAACGGCCAACAAAATTAACATAACTTACCTGAGTGCACCAACAGAGGAACTACTAGACTACAAAGAAGAAGAGAGAGTTTATTTTGTTTGTCGTTTGATTTTAGTAAAGAGGACAGCATAAATAAGTTTGGTACTCTTTCACTTGCGCATGGGAAAGCACGAAGGGTAGAAGTGACAAGCAAAACTTAGATAAGCAAAAAGTGTTTCAAATGTATGCAGTAAGCAATGACCTAGATTTTGAAGCAAGGTACACACATGCTTCAAATTAACAGAGACAGTAAAGCATAAAATGACACAGAGAAATACCCGTTACTGACAGTTAGGCAGCCTTTAAATGTTTTAGGCCGCACGTTAATTGTTTTCACCAACACATCTCTGAACACATTGAAATAGCTCACTACAGTTGCCGGCCAGGGCAGATTGATAAATACAGGTTACGAACTACACAAGGTAGAAACAATTACATAACGCTTTCCATCACAACTCCAATCTTCACTGCACACAGCAACTTCTTTCAGAGCAGCCAATTCCCAGACATAAACCAGAACACCTCTGAAGAGACAAATAATAAACCCTATCCGAAACCTCCTTCAAGCCTACAAAACTCCCCCCCACAAACCTAACAGAACAGAAGAACAGTATGAACTAAAAAGTTTTCCCTTACCTTTGCTGAGAGTACCCGAGATGAGTTTAAAAATAGTCTGGGCAAATTTGACAATCCCGTGCTTGCATCTCTTTGAACAGCCACTCATGGTTCAGACGGATAGAAAGACTCTTCTCTCTTACAAAGTTCAGGAATAACAAAAAAATTAAAAAGCGAGTCCTTTACAAAGTTGATAGGACTGGTTGTGCAGTGCAGAACTCTGCTGTCATGCACCGAGCCCCGGGCTCTGCACTGAGGTTTGCTACTCTGAAGCTACTAGGAAGGATTGCAGTGGAGCAATGCACATCTCTTTTTAGTTAAAGGTACAGCTCTCCCTGTCAGCCTGTCGGCCGGGACTGCACACACCTGCCGCGATGCCCTGATAGAAGCTGCTAAGCACAGCAACACCTCAGCCAGACAGGCGAGGAGGGAGGGTTTGTCTCCCCAGGCTGTGCGGTCTGCCACGCTGGGCACTGGGAATGCAGCGAGAGATGGCTGGAATCACCGGCTGCTGCAAATAAAAGAAGCTGCTCTTTAAAGACCCTTTTCTTGGTGCCCTTTTCCAGCTGATTTCAATAAAATTGTCAATGTTGCTCTCGTCAGGCCGAGAAAACCAGAAAATAGCACTTTTTTTTTTATTCTACCAACGTAGTCACACGGTCACATGTAGAAGGCTGCATAGCATTCCTTCACAAAACCTCCTAGAAGTAAAAAAACAAAGCTGCACCCAGGGAAAAAAAACCCCAACCAAACAAACAAAAAAAATCTTTCTTTTAATTCTACCAGTTTAGACGCTGCTCCGACAGTGATTTGCTCAGCACACAGGGATGTGCCAGCCGGCCTTCCGGAGTCGGCGGGGCTCGGGCTCACCCCTCCGTGCAACCCCACATTTCACTTTTCGTCCACTGCCTCACGTCGTGCCGCTGCGGTGCTCGCTCCCCGTACTGTACTGGGAGTTATCCCCTAGCAACAACCACAGCTCTGGCTTCTCCAGTTCAATCAGTTACTGCTGCGTGTCGCGAATACTCTGAATAAAAAGACTTGATGCGTCCGGCAGCAAAGCGGAGACATCTCAAACCCCATCTGAGTGCTGGGCAGAGTCGAGCATCTTCAGGTTTAATTTATGCTGGCCTCATCTCAGATGTTTTTAAACAACCCCCCAAAATGCACTGTTTGCTTGCCCCGGTCACAAGGCTTACCTCAGATTTCTGGTCACACCCAGCTGCTGCCCGTTAAATTACTTGATCAGCCTTGTCTCTAACAAAACGACCTGGAGCCAGCCATCGCCTCAGAGCAGCAACAGCCGAGCATCGCCTTTACAGAGGGACAGGCGCAGCAAACAGCTTTGCACTTCTGGGAACAGCGATATACCTTTCACTCAGGGAGCAGTAAACTGCTTTACAGGAAAACTTACATTCCTGAAGCAAAACTCAGGGCTTTGCCAAATAGCTCACCTTGCTGTGAGCCTCACGACTATCTGTCCCTCCCAACTGGAAGTGCCCTTCTGTTCCTCATCCCCGCCTCACACGGGCGCCCCCGCGCTGCCTCCCGCCCCTCCCCTTCCCACGCCGCCGCTCACCTCCTCCTTCTCAGGCAGAGAGCCGTGGAGCATTGTACAGGGAGGATTTTCGCCGCATCATTTCACCTCCCAAAAAAATGTTCTTTGGCATGGAAGAAGCGACTCGAGGACAAAATTACCACCCTCATCAGCTCCTGCTGGGACTATCCCCCCCCCGCGCTGAGCCGTCAGGCACCGAACGTTTTGCTGCCCCCTCACTTCGATCCAGTCGCCTCACTCAATTTCAGGTCTTTTCAGATGGAATAGTCCCCAGCTTTGGAAAACTTCCACAAAACGTCATGGGAAAGCAGCCGTGAGCTCATGAAGACGCTTGGCCCCGGCCGGCAGATGTGGAGGAGGCTCCCAAGGCTGCCGCCAGCCCCACACGAACATCCTCCTGCGGCTAAAGCCTCCGTCTTGGGGCTGTGCTTCCACACAACATTTTGGGTAAATTTTTCTGTAAGTTTTTTAAAAGTCTGTTCTTTCTTTTATTATACTCCACAGGACAAGAGGGAGCTAGCCGGTAATTTAGATAGCGCCCTTGAGACGCCGGTGGCGAGCCGTGAAGCCACTCCTGGTCAGGGCACTGCCGGCAGGCAGAGCAGCAAAGGCCCTATTGCCTTCACATCCTTCCCAGCTGAATGTTAAATACCCAAACGTCTTGGGCTTCCTGCCACCATCACCTCTACACAGCCCAGAACCGCGATTATGTATGACTTCACCGTTTCACGGATTATTACATTTGTGGGGATCCTCAGACCAATGCGGCTAATGGGAAACTGAGGTAGATTAAATGCATTGCTGAACATCGTTAGAAACATATGGCTAAACATAAACTGGTGCGCGAGCTTCACATGTAAATAATATTTCTACCCCCTACACCACAGATCAACAACCAGTAAGGTAAAGAATACAGAGTCATGGGAGGATACAGGGAGGGAAAGGGGATGTAGGTGATTTGTGGAAAGCACAGTACTAAATAACTCCGTAATGAAGTCATCTCCAAGGCTGTTCTTTATTCCTAGGTATCCAGTTCAAAGTTGAAAAAGTTATTCCTCAGAAGAAAAAAAAATCCTGTAATAAGGCCGTAAAACATCAATAGGGAAATGATCTCTATCAAAAGTTTGCCGCATGTTAATTGCATTTATATGTGTACATGATGACATAATTTGGGGGTCGGGAAACGTAGGACAATAGACAGCATGAGTACTAGGAGCATAAGTAAAGAAAGCTATGGAAACTGAGAGGTCTTACACGGCAGGAGAAAGAAAACTGCTGTGTAATATTCAGACAGGACTTTAAGCCTCCCTGGTGACAGGAAAAATGGGTGCTAATGTCTTCAAAACGACGCTGTGGGCGGGGGTCTTTACGAGAAATGGGTGTTAATGTCTTCGAACTGGGTCTTAATGTCTCTACGAACCTGAAGCCGTGCAAGTTTGTTACAGAACCCAGACAGTTTGACTCAGACGGTTAACTTTAGGGTAATAGGAGAAATGGGTCCAGACAAGTCTATTGCAGAACCCAGACAGCCTGAACTTCCGATTTTTTGGGGAAAATGACGATACATGTTCAAGGGGAAATATCTGGTAGGCGGTTCGGAAAAAGCTGTACTTTCCTAGTGCCTCCGTCACTGGGGAAAGAAAGAGGGCAACATGCATCCGGGAGTTTAGGATAAAAGGAGGATGCACCCTCCAGAACCTTGAGAGAGACCCCACGGGGATACGCCCCAGCGGACTCTCTCCCTTACTTTGAATAAAGTTGCAGGACTCCTCTGTCTCCTTTGTGGACACTGGCTTTTCATAGTGTGGCTTTTCTGCACACTGGCACTCTAGTTTCCACACGGATTTCTTCTCAGACATCCATTTGCCCCTTTTGGCCCATATGTCATCGTTTAACCCCAGCCAGCAGCTCAGCCCCTCACAGCTGCTCGCGCCTCCCCAACAGGACAGGAGAGATAATCAGAAGGCTAAAAGTAAGAAAACTCATGGGCTGACATAAAGACAGTTTCATAGAGAAAGCAAAAGCCAGGCACACCTGAGAACAAAGCAAAGAACTAATTTGCTGCTTCCCATGGGCAGGCAGGTTCAGCCATCCCCAAGACAGCAGGGCTCCATCACACGTAACAGTGACTTGGAGAAAAAAATGCCATCATTCCAAATGTTCCCACCCCCTCCTTCCTTCTTCTTCACCTAACTCTACAGGCTAAGCATGATGCCATATGTCGTGGAATAACCCTGGAGTCAGTTGGGGGTCAGCTATTCTGGCTGTGTCCCCTCCCAGCTCCTTGTGCTCCCCCCAGCCTGCTCTCTGGTGGGGTGAAGAGCAGAAAAGACCTTGACTCTGAGCAAACACTGCTCAGCAATAAGGAGAAAAATCCCTGTTTTGTCAACGTGGCTTCCAGCATAAATCCAAAATGGCCCATACTAGCTACTGTGAAGAAACTTAACTCTATCCCAGCCAATCCAAGCATACTTATAACAGGTGAAAATGGGTCAAAAGGAACACAAAATGTACATCAATAAGAGGGGATCGTTGTAACCACGGGGTTGCAGAAAAGTTGCAGCAGGTTCAGTGGAGTGTTGGAGATTTCCGTCCTGTAACTCGTTGAAGGCTGGAGTTAACCAGGCTTTCGGCAGAAGTTTCAGCAGCCAAAGGCCCTCTGAACACTGACATTCCAAACAGAATACTTGGGCATAAAGATACTGATCCCGAAGGACCTCTGATCGCTTACTATCTGTGGGAAAGTACAAAGTCAGCTTATTCTGCAGTCAAATGACTTCAGCAAATGACAGAGAAAGTCTGTTACAAACAAAGGTGTTATGTCCCCCATCTGAGCTTTTTTTATAATGGACTGAGACAGTAAGATAAGTGTAGACAGACCGTATTTCCCTATATTAAATTTCTGTTGGAAATGCTGCTGGAATGTCTAAGGAGGTCAGTCAGAAGTAGAAAAACCTGCAAAACTAAGGGAAGGTTGTGATGTAGGGGATAATACTTTTCTCTGAAAGCTTTACTGTAATAAACTCCAAAAGAGTACAGAATATGCCAATTTTTTTTACATGGGTTTTCAATGTGCTTAATAAGGGGCTAGAGTAGTTATACCATTTAGAAATGTAACTGGTTCACTCACACGCACGCTTACTTCAATTTTCTGCATGTAAAATCTGAGTACACTATATATAAACTAAGTGCCATCCCAAAAAGATATAAAATTGTATTATAGGAAATTATTCTTTCCTAATTTGACATTCAGGATCACAGTGTGGGTGTGTGAGAGGTAAAAATATTCTCTCAGTATATATTCACATGACCCAAGTTCAATCAGGGAGCTCAGCCACTACTGACATCAAAGACAGCTAAACCTATTTGCATCAGGAGAAAGTTTAATCCAGTAACTTGAAACTACACACCAAATGCTCAGGAGTAATCTCTGGAATAAGTATGAACAATCAGGCTGTGAACCTGGATGCCCTGCTTTCCTACAGCCCTCTCCAGCATGAAGGGAATAGCCCTATTTTTCTGTGGGTACCTTAGATTTGGGAAGAGCGATTCCAGAGCTAACTGCTGTCAGGGTATAGCATTCGCATTACCCAGTTCTCCCCACAGACATTGTCATCATGCTGTGGAAGCCAAAAAGGCAAAGGAGATGATGGCCAGGATCCATCATAGATCCTGGAGACTGTCAGAGGATACACTCTAGTATTTATAATTTTTATATTGTAAGTTTCAGCTACTTGGTATCATGGGAGACAGTTGTCAACTAGTCGGGTATTTGGTCTTGTCCATTCTCATGTCTGACTGAAAAAAGACTTCTCGGAGAAGCAAAAATAATCTTGGCCTAATTAGGATAACCCAAGTCACTCCTTTTCCCTGTGATTTGGGGAAGGGCGTCATCCTCTCAAACTCCTTGTCATAAACTTTTTCTTAAGAAGTTTTTCCATGCTGCTATGATGCAGTGTTAAATTAAACCAGCAAGAAAGAGTAGAATCTTTCCTCCTGCATTGGGAATTGTTTTCAGTCTTTCACATATTCATCCGGAGCCTGGTAATCTCTCCTGCCCTGATTGTCAAAGTTAGACATATAACTGGAGCATGCCAGAGGCGCCTGCTCAGCCTGTGCACCCAACTCTTCTTCCCGGAGAAGAGAGGTATGGGAACAGATTATATGCACTGAGTCTCACCCACACGTGGAAGTTTAGAGATGCCAGGTGTTCTCTTAGTTCCAGAAGTGTTGTCACAGATACACTCTATCACCTTCATTGCACTCCCAGTTGGCACAGCTGTCTTAGAATAGAACACAAATGAAATTTCAACGATCTGTTTGGAATCAAATCTAGAAAGTACAGGCAATTGTTCCTGCTAGCTGTGTCCTAATTACCTCTAGATTTGAGATAACCTAACACATCAAGAATCATAGTTTTACTGATCCCTAGGAAAAGTATAACTTCAAGGAATAGTTTTGATAAATTGATCTACGTAAAACGAAGAGCTGACACCTTACTTGAATGCAGGTAGTCTGCACGGGTAGAGCTCTCAGCGTGCCGTATCCCGTGCCATTATTATTTGCAAGGGCAGCACCATTAGTATTGAGCATTTTCCACGTGTAGAAATCCAATTGCATTGGACTCCCGAGGAAGCTGGTACTAATACCCGTTTTTCAAATATGGTAAACCGACATACAACCGGATAAACTCACTTGCCTGTCATTACCAAGAGCAAAGCAGCAGCAACTTTTCTTTTGTATCAGTCTAGCACTTCAGCAGCAGCAGCCCAGCTGTGGTATCTTCTCCACTGGTTTCTGCCACTGCTGCCAGGCAGACAATGACCATACTTGCATTTTCATTAATTCTGTAGTTCCAGGTAGTATTATCAGACAGAGCCTCAGGAACATCCCCCGAAGATCTCCTCATCACCATAGTGCTTGTTTTTTTATGGCGCAGTAGTTAACTCAGGCAGCATTCCTCGCTGGAGAGGAATGTATACAGACAGTGAAACATCAGTATTTTCCACAAACTCTCCATTCAGATTGGATCATCCCTTTATTTAATATCCCATCTGTCAAGCATGACGAATTGTTTATTTACACAGAAATCTAGGCAAAGAAATAGCACCGACGAAAAAGCATGCATGATAAATTGGGCTTTTAAAAGTGCAGTGAGAAACTAGGAAAATCAAGGTTTGGGTTATGTGCTGGGTTTGACTGGAGGAAAGTTAGTTTTCTTCACAGTGGCTGTTATGGGGCTGTGTTTTGGATTTTGCTGAACACAGCAGTGGTAATAAAGAATTTGTTGTTATTGCTGAGCAGGGCTTACATAGGCCTTTTCTGCTTTTCATACTGCCACACTGGCAAGGAGGCTGGGGGTGAATGGGAAGCTGGGAGGAGACACAGCCAGGACAAGGGACTCCAACTGACCAAAGGATATTCCAGGCCATATGGCATCGTACTTAGTATATAAAGTAGGGAAGAGGGAAGAAGGAAGAAGAAAGAAGGAAGAAAGCAGGCGGGCATTTGGAGCGATGATGTTTGTCTTCTGAAGTAACCATTATGCATGGTGGGGCCCTGCTCTCCTGGAGATGGCTGAACACCTGCCTGCCCATGTGAAACAATTAATTCCTTGTTTTCCTTCGCTTTTGCTGTCTCTATTAAACTGTCTTTATCTCAACCCACGAGTTTTCTGACTTTTACCTTTCCAATTTGAACCTCTCCCTGATCCTGCTTGTGGGGGAGTGAGCGAGTGGCTACATAGTGCTTGACTGTTGTCTGGGGTTGAACCGTGACAGGTACAAAACCTTTTGCCTGAAGTGCAGGCATGCCTAAGATGAGTGCACATAAACTGATACAATTCTGCCTTTTTGCCTTTTTTCCAGGAGCAGCCCTTGACACCTTGAAGGTCATTCCAAGCACGTGGCTTGTCTCTGCCTGTGGCAAACTATTTTGTCTTCCCTGGAGTCTGTGCAGACAGCTTTTCCCCACAGAGGCCGAGGCCAGTGCCTAGATCCTTCTTAACAAGCCAAGCACGGTACTTGCCACGCAAGCTTCCTGCAGAGTGGCTCAAGTTCCAGCACTCGTGATATTCCAGCCCTGGACTTCCCTTGGGGTAGTTTGTCATTCTTGCTAAAATATACTGGTAATATCATAATTCAGACTGGGATGAGGCTGAATATTTTTCAAATTCTTGAATAGATTTGAATATATGCAAGGTCTAAAGCAAAAGTCTGCTACAGCACATTCCTGAAAATTACATAGAGCTTATGTAAAAAAACCCAAACCACAATAAATCTAGCCACTGCTCCCTGTTTGACAGTTTCTTGGCTATGAGTCCAGGAAACACTCTAGTGACATGTATAATTTTCACTATGTCTGTTCTTATCACACATGTGTCAGTGAGATTAAAAGCAGCAGAAGAAGCAGAGACACACAGGCTCTAAAGAAATATTTCACATGGAAGTGAATTCTGCTCAGTAGATGGAAACTTGATGGTTTAACATATGAAATGCATGCTTGCTGCTGTGTTTCCAGCAGTGAGGTGATGTCAATGTTTTACTGAAGCCATGCTTAACTACCGTCATCAAGGTAGTTGTCCTTCAGAGAGGGGTTAGACATACTCTTCTCCTTTGTTCTGTCAATCAGAGTTTGCTTGACCATAACTGAGGACAGAGATACTACTTGGCAAATGCAAAGCTGCTCAGAGAGCCAACAGCATATACCGAACACAGAGGCTGTGATCAGCTTGTAAAGCTGGAAGTGGGGAAAGGTTGGTAATGATCCTGTCCTTGCACATAGGTTAGTGGGAGCTGAAGGCAGTTTCCCCGGAAAGACATCCGCAATCCAGAAAAACTAGTCTAGTCCAAAAGCGAGAGATTTACTTCTCATAAGGAAGTGTATTAAGCTCCATGGATAAGTCAGCCTTGGCAGAGGTCATTACAGAGGACCCAAGCAGGAAGAAAAATTTTTAAAACGTTAAACCATGCTTCCCTTCACTTTGGTGGCAAGAACCTGTCAAAGGGGTCTCCAGACTCATACGCTGTGACGGTTTTCACTGAACCAATGGCTGTTTTTATGCCTCCTAGATCCAGCGACATGGAATCATGTACATACTCATTTTTATAATAGTATGAGAGCATGTATGAACTTGAGCTGTCCCTGAATGAAGGAGGAATGCAATGGCTAATATGTAAGCTGTGCTTCAGTAGCTTGGTAGGATAGGTCAGGAAAAAAAACCCAAAAACCCACTGATGAGAACATCAATTTGAAGAACTTCTATGGCAATAAGGATAGCATAGCTCCTTCTAGAGGCAGTAAGTCATGAAGTTTCAAAAATGACATTTCCTCAGCATTTCAATTTCAGGGAAAATGAGAACTATATTTCTTTTATTCCCCCAATTCCTCAAATACTAGGTTTTCACTCAACCTTCAGTTAATTCACTGATGCATTCATTGGGGTGGACTTGGTGTATATACCTTGATGAGACAAAGTATTTTCTTTCTTTATGTTGCAGTAATTATCTCAGAATTTATTGAAAACACTCTTTTCATTTTTTTCATCTTGTTATGAAATGGCTCTAACAACATATACCTACCTCATCCTTATTTTTGTCACCCCAAAAATCTATTTGCCTCAGAATAATAAAGTTTAATGATTTGGCACCCAACAGTTTTGAGACAAACTGTCTTTAGCTTGGCGCAGGCATTACGAAGAAAAGTACCTCCAGCCAGCAGCCCGTGTTCTTAAGTCAGTAATCCAAAATACCAGAATAACCTAG
>VZTA01025027.1:0-41499 GCA_013398855.1 Mohoua ochrocephala | reverse complement strand
TTGGCTCTGCTGGACATGGTGGCCAAGTTTCCAGGAGCTTCTCACCAAAAACCAGGCCATGCAAAACCAATACAGACATGAAAATGTTCTTGAGTACCTCAGCCTTTTCCATGACCTGGGAACCAGGTCTCCCGTTTTCTTTTGGAGAGGGCCCACATTTTCCATAGTCTTCCTTTTTATCACTGAGGTACCTATAGAAGCTTTTCTTGTTGCCCTTGACATCCCCATTCAGATTAAATTCTTTCAGGGCTTTAGCTTTCCTAACCTGACCCTGGCTACTCAGACAAGTTGAACATGTGTTGGTAGCATGCTCTTGCAGCCAAGGAGACCAAATACACCCTGGGCTGTGTTGGCAAGAGTGTAGTCAGCAGGGCCAAGAGATGCTCCCACCCTCTATTTGGCACTTGCAAGACCTTGTCTGTTGTACTGCATTCAGTTTTTGGGCTCCCTGCTGCAAGAAGGGTATTTATGTTTTGGATTAAGTCCACACCAGTCACCAAGATGGCTGAGGGCTGGAGCACAGGGTATATGGTGTGCGTTGGGAAGCAAGATTTGTTCATTATCGAGGAAAGAAGGCTCACAGTAGACTTTGTTGCTGCCTATTGCTACCTCACTGGAGGATACAGAGGAGCTGGAGCCAGACTCCTCCCAGAGGTGCACAGCGATAGGACAAAAAGCAATGGATATAAGTGGGGACATAGGAAATTCTAATTAAATGCTAGGATATAGTTGGTTGGAGCATGGTGTTAAGACCAAGATCTCAGGTTTGAGCCCCATGTGGGCCAATCATCGAAGAATTGGAATTGATGATCCTTGTGGGTCCCTTCCAACTCAGAATATTCTGTGATATTTATCTTTTTTATTATAGTGATGATCAGATGCTGTAAAATTTGCACGATGTGTCTAGACTTGACTGGCCATGGCTGTGAGTAATCTGGTCTGCAGTCGACTTGCTTTGACCAGAGAATTGGCACAGTTAACTTCTGGATCAGGTTTCAGTCTTAAATCATTCTATCATTCTCTGAAAGCTGTACACTGGGTGGGAGAGGGAAGACTTAGGAATGGAAATACAGATAATGTAAGTAAACAAACACTAGATGAAGGCTTAGCATGATGATTTTTTTTCTTTCAACAGCAAATTTTTCAAAATATTTATTGCAGAAAATTTAGAAATAAATATCTGAAGTCTGAGGTCTTATCTGGGGCAAATTGGACAAATTTAAATTTACCATTGCTTTTGCAAATTTCTTTGGTTTTTCTTGACTCTAATTGTATAAATAATCTTAGTGGCTGTATTCTCCAGTTCTATTTTCTTGTCTTTGTTCTTTCTTTAAAATATATTTAAAAATCCTTGTTATTTTAATACATAGAAGTTTTAGACCATCTGCAGAAAAAATCAAGAATGCTTATAATGCCATTGATTATCTATGCTTAATGCTGTACTTTATTTAGCAAAGAATAGAATGACTCAATAATGGGTCATAAGTTCCAAGATAATTGATCTTCTTTCATCTGATGAGATTGCTTTAAACAGTAATTAGTTCTATCTGTACTTTGGATATCCAAGTGGAAACATTGAACTGTATATCTTACGTCATGACAGACCATGAAAAGCGAAGTTGTTAAAAAAAAAACAAACAACAAAAACAAACACCAAAATCAAATGAACTTTAGCCATTCCATGGCACAAAGAAAGTAACAGGAAAGAAATGAGAATTCTTAATGCTACGTGGTACTGCTGTGGAAGGGACCAGTCAAGCAGAAGAGTTTATTTGAAAACATAAAACTTTCTGTCCTGAAAACCACAGGCAGCTTCACAAGTACAAATTATCTCTCCACTGATGAGCATCAGAGTCACACTTTCCTTGAGACTCTAAATCCATGTCACTATTCCAAAATGTATTTGTGAAGAAAGATTCATTTGTTATATAGTGAAGGAGCTTTAGGGATTGCTTTTAAGTGACTTTGATTAACCTCAACAAGAGCTTAAAATACTTCAGAGTTAGAACTTCTTGAGAAGATGTAAGATTTCCATAAATGAATCAAAGGAGAAAAGAGTCAGGAAACCATAGCAGCTATGAGTTGATTGTATAAATTAACTACAAACCAATAATTAATAGAATTATTGTCTGTTACAAAATTCTAACATTCTAAAATGACAATCATAAACTTTAAAACTTTCCCGAATGTAATGGTCCACTATAAAAACACATTTATATAGAACTATATAAATACATACATATGTGTGTGTATATGTATATATGATTTTCTGTGTAGATAATTTCTGAACTTTTGATGTGACTTCAAAAAGTTAAAATCTAGCAAAGGAATTAATGAAGGCACATTGATGAACATTAAGTTCATTGAATGTCAAATTGCGTTATTTCCCAAATGTTAAAATAGTACTTAATAGCCTTTGATGCAGCAAAATAAAATAGATGTTTTCTTTGATATGCATGTGCAGAACAAAGATGGCTTTGAAGTCTGTTTTTGTGTATTCCTTTAGCAGCAAAAAACTGACATATGATCGTAAACTTAGGTTATTTGAAAGTATGAAAGCACATGAGACTTAAAAGGAAAAGTAGGACAATTTTCTTGACAGAAAAGTAATGCTACCTTTGGTGTCAGTGATGTTAATTGACTGTACTTGAACTTTCCCAAGGCTTTAGGTGATCAGTTTGTTTAAGCTAAAGGGATACTATTGTGAATAGACTTTATAAACTATAAATGATGTAGAGAAATAATAAAATGCAGTTGGAAAAGTGAATGATTTAAAAGTGACTTCTCATTCATTTTGTGTACAGCTACTGTTTGACAGTAGATTTTTGAAAATACAGGCCTCCACCAAATAGCAAAATGTAGGTATGTCCCTTTGCACATTCTGAAGAGGGATGCCGAATCTGATACTTTGCCTTGTCTCGATTAGCTTTATATGAAGTCTGTAAACAGGTATTTGAAAGGATATTTGTCCTACACAAAGACTAAACTAAACCAAATCTCCCTACTGCTTTGTAATGTTTAGATATGACCCTAGAACTTACTTTTCATTATTTCTGTGCCTGTACTTCAGATTTGGTAATAAAACACATTTTTGTTTCAAATGCCCTTGGCTAAACTTTCTGTCTGTCAGCCAAATGGCTCTTCAGATTCTGTGCCTCTCCAAATTTGTTGTAAATCAAGAACAATTTCACAAGTGTTCTATATCTACATTTTGATGATTGATGAATATATGAAATTTCTTTCACTTTTCTTATGTCTCTATATCCAGTCCGAAATTAGGTTTCTTTTGAGAACCTTTGCCCTTCTTGTTCTCCTGTTCAGTGGCATTAATGATGTACTTATCTTGTCATTCTCAACCAAGCCATTCTACAACAGAATAAAAGAAATAGAATATCTAAAATGCAGGCTGAAGATTTTCTCTTATTTCCTCCAAGTACTGGGAAAATAGGATTACTCTTTCTGTCTCTTAGAATCTTCCCCAGTACTTTAAGTTTTGCTAGGGAACTGGTCTCTCACGGATGTCTTCAGCCTGTAGTAGTCTCTCAGGCTACTTCTGTGTTGTCTTCGGCAGCAGAGCTGAACACCTGACAAAGGATTCAGACTCACTCCCTTCTGCCCCTGTTCTTTTTTCTCTCTGCCCTTTCCTGACTTTCCATAACCTCCCACCACTCCTGCTGTCTCTGCCCGCTATAAACAAAGCCCTTTCCCATGGGCTCAAAGTAGCCTCTTTCCCATCTAACAGATGTGGAAATTCCTCTCAGTTGTAATTCCCAATGACATTATCCAGGGTCTGAGACCTGAGTATTCAGTAACTGTCATGAAAGAGGTTTCCTAGAGCAGTCCCAGTTTAGAATACATGGAGAAGGAAAAAATATTCTGCCTATCTTCACTAGTATCTGGTTCATGAACATTTTCTTAGACTTGTGAGTAATCAGTAAAGACCAAAATATGCACGTTAGCAGGTGGATGCCTAGAGTATATCTGTTGTTTTTGAATACTGAAGCAGAAAGGGAATGCAGAAAAGGAAGCAGAAAAGAAAGGGGAAAAGAAAATGAAAGGAAAAGAAAAAAAAAGACGTCAAAAGCATATTCTGTAGTCTTTAATATTTTAATATCTTTCATTTCTTCTGAAAGGATGATGTAAATATAAAGCTAGCTCCTGGAACAGGTGGAATTGGGGAATAAATGAGAGAAGCATTATCAGCTGGATGTCCTGACCTTTGTAGTGTATGTGGAGGTAGTACCAGACTATTGTTTTAAGGTATCTAGGTCTACCTAGGACTCCCTAGAGTATCCTAGACATTTGTACATATTGCTTTGAAAGTATTTCTCAGGGACCTAAAAAACCAGAGATTATTTATATCTGGAAGACTCAGAAAGACATTTATTATTCTTCTGGTCTTGGTGTAACCACTTCCTGAAACCATTTTTAATTAGTCTTGGTTATTGAGCATTTGAATTTGCCTGTTGGAAGAAACAAGGATACAATTACACTTAAATGAAAGAGTAGAAAGGTGAATCAAGTCCAGAAAATGTGCATGATGTGATATTTGATGTATATTTGTCATTGAATGAGAACTTGTCCAAGAAAATGAAAGTTACATATGGTACAAGGAAGGAAACAAATCAACGTTTGCGGTCATAGTTCCTATCCTAGTAAAATATCTCTGCAATAAAAATATGTTGGCAGGAGACCCAGGTTTACATTCCATTTCAAATTCTTAGAAAATTACTTTGACTTAAAGTAAAAGATCTGAATGAGATGAAAAGTTAAATAAGAAGATTACGTTATCTTGAATTCTCAATGGAGGCTATTGTCCTACATAATTTATAGCAAGCTTTTCTTTGATCTTTTGTATTTACAGAGGGCATTACTACTGAATACAAATTTTAAAGCTAAAATATTCCCATTAATTCTACAATTTATACTTAAAGTAATTATTTGGATTTAGTTTATATCAAGTGAATGTTGTAGTGACAAACCAGTCATTAAAAAATAAATCTGTGCTTCTACATGTACTTGCAAAATCTGCCTACAGGGTTACCATCTCAGTATCTGGATCATATTCTGTAGTTATGACAAACTTGCAGCTAATTGAAAATTAGTCACTATTTTAAGCTAACCAATTACCTGATTCTTGCTGTTTCTGCTATTTGGTTTTCCACTTATCTGGCATTCTTGGGAACTCTGACCTAATGGGCTTACACATTTGTTGAGTTTTTTTTTTAAATTCCCAGAGCAGTATGCCAGAAGAACAATGAAGCTAGCCGTTGAAAATATTTAGTTTTATTTGATAACTGAAAGAAAAAAAAAAATCTTAAAAGAACTAAATACTTAGGCCGAGACTTGGCATATTGGCAAGAAAATTAATAAAGTCATTTCACTCTATCACTGGGAAGCACAGACTGGTAAATTCTACAAAGTACTTTTTCTTACAGGCATTTCTGGAAATTTCTCATTTCTCATAGGTAGTTACCAGTCAGAGGAAAATCACTGTATCAGATTAATTAATTTACATCAGGATGATAACATAAAAGTAAAAGACAAGTTTGCATGTATAAAAGACTGGAATCTTCAAAAAATTGAGGCTTGTCTATGCTTTTATTTCAAAGAAAAAAACTTCCACAACCAATATTAATGACCCTGTCTGTTTTCTAGTTAGTGCAGACTTTTGGTGATTCCTTTACTCAGATGTCTGGCATGGACTTCGTCAAGCAGGAAGTGTCTAATTTTAAAGGTTCCATTAAAAGAGCTGGGACTAAAGGAAAACTAAGTCTTAAGATCCCTTCCCTTTTACTGCTTGGTACAGCAGAGCGTTCCAAGTCTAGCTGTGCTTAGAGGATTACATATGTATTAACACCTCCATCAGTTACAGACTCAATCTAGCTCATGACACTGGAGGCCATAGACAGTTCAGCTTCCTTTGTAACTAAAGCACATGGTCATATTGTTTGGAAATTTATGAAGCAAAAAAATTCTTATAAATATTTAATTTGAAAATTAGAGTTTCTGTCCCTAATCTCTCAAACTTTTATGCACGAGAACGCGGTCCTCTGGAGTGGATTTTAGAGATTACACCATGGGAGATCAGAGTTTGTAGTTGCGCGATTATTTGCGCAACCTGAAGAAGATGGAAAATGCAACAAAATAGGAAATTAGGAAAGCATTTCAGACTCTGCCTGAAAAACTGCTTAAATTCATATTTAAAATTTTGACATGGCATGCGATTTTTTGAGTAGCATTGGATTTCCATTTCTTGCAAAAAAAACTATGCTAGTGAAACTGGAGAGAAAAATGTTGATATTGTCTGTTAAAGATTTTCTCTGTATCAATAACCATTCAGTGTCCTTTGTTCTATTCTAGATATATATTTTAAAATATTAACTTTAAGATAACTTGCCTTAGTTTTTAAATCAATAGCCTTTTTTGTAAATTGCATTTTTTAAAAAAAATGAATAAAATAAAACATTCAAAGGGGAAAAATAGCTGATTTTGTATCACTGTCCCAGTGTAAATTGCAAATTAGATGTATTGCATCCTTTTCACAAGTAATGATCACTTGATACTGACAAAAGAAGTAAATTTTATTAATTATTAAAATTACTTTTAAAATTAATGGTGTTTTCCTTGGTGATTTTTTTGGAGTGTGATACAGTCAATCTGGCAGGCCTGCCGATATTTATATTTCAGCCATGGTCCTCCATACCACAGAGGCTTTAACCACTTGGCCTGCTTAACTGCAGTTCATGTTTCACATTCATGGATAGCCTGTACAATAGTGTCCATCTACAATAGTGCCCATGCTTAAGTGCACTCCTTGATCCCAAGCCCATCTATATGTTGCATCCCTTCCCTGGTGGTCTGAGGTGTCATTAGCCCATCAGGCTATAAATAATTCACCCTTATGTTGCTAGTCCAGATCCACCTGAGCCTCTTCAATCTTAGCAGCGTGTTGCACCAGTTGGTTTTCTGATGTTCTCCAGAGGGTACTCTTGGGTATGTAGGCATCTACAAGGTTCTCTCCACCCAGGCAGTAGAATCATGCCACAATTCAACAGCCCAGGTGGCTTTACCTCTCTGCTGCCAGTTTCTCTGCTTCATTGCTGTAGCCACACCTACAGGGCATTTGCCACCATCTGTGAGCCAGGCCTCAGCACACTGCAGTGATTTATGTCTCCGGAATTGTGAGGGGACAGTATATTTTCCCAAATATGTAAGTAGTTTTTCAGATTCTGCATTTATTCAAGGGTGTAATTCCAAAAGGCTGGAGCTGACCACTGTCCTAGGCTCTTGCCCATACTATCCCACACACCCTGCCACTCCAGGGCTATCCAGCCCTGGAGGCTATCCAGCCTCAGGGCAGGTACTCTGGGTAATATTCTTATTGAGTTGTTTAACCTTAAACAAGACCAGCAACACATTCAGGAGACATAGAAATAGGAACATGATAGTTTAAAAATCCCACATATATTCAAAATTCTCAAGAACTATTTTAATTTTGGAGGAGAAGGAGAAGATGGATAAGGTATCTCCCCTGAAGATCAGCTCTCTGAGGAAAAAAGGTAACAAGTGTAATTATTATTAGTTCCCAATAGATGGCTCCTGAAGTACAGAGTTGATGGCAATACTGAGTACAAATAGCAGATTAGTGTCACGACCAACAGTTTTATCATATCATAAGTCAGTGTTACAAAGTACAACAACATGATAACCTAAACCCAGCCCCCAGAGATGATAAACAATGCAACAGGGAACACATACTGCAAATGTGTTACATGACACAACTAAGAACACGTGCAACAGCTCTGAGAGCAAATAAATCAACATTGTTATCAGTGACTATTAAACTAATATAATGAATGCATATAACAAATTTGTTTTAATACACCCTAGTCAGCTCTGTTGTTGTCTCAAACCTTCAAACCCTAGCTGGGTTCCAAAAAGGACATAGTTTAATGTGACAGGCAGTTAACACCACACGGACACTTGCTCACTATTCTCTGCGTCATATGGATAGGGGAGAGAATTGCGGGAAAAAAAAAAAAAAGGAAAATTCACGGGTTGACATATGGACAACTTAATAGGACAGGAAAGGAGGGGAAAATAATAATAGAATTCAAACACACACAAAAAATTATGCACAATGGAATTTCTCCCCACCCACCAACAGATGCCCAGCCAGTTCTGGAGCAGCAGCTCTCAGCCAGTTTTCCTCCTAGTTTAAATACTGAGTGTGACACCATATGGTAAAGAATATCCCTTTGGCCAGTTTGGTGCAGCTGTCCCAACTGTGTCTGCTCCCTGCTTCTTGTGCCCTCCAGCCAACTTACTGGTAGGGTGTGGTGTGAGACACTGAGAAGTCTTTGACTTGGTGTAAACAGTGCTTAGCAAGAACTGAAACATTAGCGTGTTATCAACATTATTCTCATCCTAAATCCAAAACACATCACTGTAGCAGCTAGCAGGAAGAAAATCAACTTTATCCCAGCTGGAACCCAGACACAGTACAACAGACCTAAACTCAGTAAACAGTGCCAAAATAGAACTGTTTCACTCTGGTGGATTTAGATCACACCCACACAGTGATGTGCGACTTCTTCATACATCCTGAAAAATATGTCAGATGAGGTCCAATTCAGCACAGTCAGGTTCCCAGTTCTCCAGTCCCATCACAAGGCAGAGTCCATGCAGAGGTTCCCTGGAGGCTGCTCTGTTTTGAGTTGACAGAGTAGGGTCTCAAAGGTGTCTATTAAATGACAAGTTTTGTGCTTCAGGCTAAAGACCCTGGAAATACTTTTATAATTATATCAAAATTTGAGTTAATTATGTCAGCATTCATTAAACTTGCTTAAAAAGTATTCTAGCATAATTTGAATATTTTCTAGCCTGGCTGGCTACACAGACTGTATTTTTTATTAACTCAAGCAAATTTTTTACTCTTTGCTATAAACGGTTATATTTTCCAACTCACAGCTGTAACGTGGTGCTCAGTATCAAATGTCTCTTCTGTTTCTGGAGTCATAAATGTAATGAGTGTTTACTTACACTGTGGCAGTAATGCCAAAATGAAGTATTCTTGTGGTTTTGCTCTAGAAACTCCAGAAGGAGAAAGAAGCAATAATAACAGAATAGGAACAGGGCTGCCTATTTTAAACGCCTGGCAGTTGTCTAGCAATAGTCCCCACAGTATGTGGGAGAGATTTAGCATTATGCTGGTGCCAGAACTTTGGTCCTGTTTTCACTTCTGATAATGTGTTCAGGGAGAAGAAATTACTCAAATAAGTAGTTTTCAATCAAATTATCGCCTGACAAGTTGCAGCAGCCTGATTTGTACCATCTAGTCTTCATAGTTCCCCAAAAGGAAAGAACCTGTTAACTGCAGCAAGCTTTAATAGATCAGGGTCAGTCCTGATTTTGAGGAGTAGAAAGAAATGTGTTTTTTTCTACTTTTATTTTTAAGCCATAACACCAAGAGGAAGGATATGAAAAGCATTGCAAGCCATCACTTGCATGTAGGAAAGCCAATGAACTAATTTTCATGTTTATATCCGTGCAAGGACATTTTTTTCTTGCACATCTAAAGCTGGAAACTAAGCCAGGTGTGGCCTCACAAGTGTTGAGCAGAGGAGAGTAATCACTTCTCTCAATGTACAGGCAAAGATTTCACTAATGGAGCCCAATGTGCAATTATATTCCATCACTGCAGCACTTCGCGTTTACTTGTTGACCCTGAGAAGTCCCAGCTACTTTTCTGCAGATATATAGTATGGAATAAAAGAGACAGTTATGTAAGATTCTTAGTAAACATCTTTGTAAATCTTAATAACTATGAAGCGTCTGTCCTGTATCTGAAGAAGTAATGTCAAAAGTCTTATGCAAAATAGAAGAAGTGTTGATCACAAAACAGCATTGCTGTTTTTCTCTTCTTTTCACTGTTGTGAACTAGGGTATCTGCTGCAGGAGCTGGCAATTCATGGAGGCCTAGAGGATAGGATGCCCTCATTAAGAGCCAGGGATTTTTCAAGGTTTCCTGCAGTTTGGCCAAGAAATTTTCTGGTTGCTGAGACGTCTTCCTGATGGGCTTTCAGGGTTTCTTAGGTCTTCAGGAGTTTTTGGAATGTGCCCGAGAGAGTTCTGGGCATCTTCTGGCTATCACATGTTTGCCAGGGAATTTACGGCAGAAATTGTTCTTCTAAAGATTTTATAGAAACATTTGGTGAGTCTGACGTAAGAAACTTCTCAACTATTTTAAAAGACACAATGTTGCAGTAAGATCCAAGGAATCTATTTAAAAAAAAAACTTTTAACAAAGTTAGGAAATGCTTAGAATATGCCCTGTTTTCATATGACAGCTTCTAAAACTGCTAAATCTTCATATTCCTTGAGGTGCAATCACAAATGAGATTCATTCTAACAATATTAACACTACAGAATTAGGTGGTTTTTTGCATTTTACAGTTATTTCAGGTTTACATTAGATACAAAGCACTCAGGATAAAAAATTAGGAAGTTGAAACATTCATTTTATGTGTGTGTGTGTATATATATGTGAACGGGATGTAAATTTAAGGAGTTAACAGACATCCAAGCTTACCTCCCACTCTGCTCACTGCAGCAGCTGTATGTATGAGTCAACTCCGTGTAATATTAGAAGTCCTTTATATCAGTGTTTCTTTACGGATCCCCGAGATTACAAGCTAAAGGAAGACCATAGATTGTTTGAATCTTTATCCATCAGCGTAAATATCTTAACAGGAACCAAAAAAAATAAGATCAGAAGTGACACATGTAAGAACTGAAGGAACAAAAGAACGAGCACTTGCAAAAAGACAGCTTGTGTAAGTGATCATTTTCACAGAGTGAATCAGATTTTGAGACAGTCTGATCTCTCATGGTTAGGGATCCTGACAAATTTGCAAGACTCCATCTCTCCTAAACTTTACTTACAGGAAGGTTGAACACTTCAGGCTTTGCAAGAACAGTTGAAAGAAACTACTCTGCAGTCCAGAACAGCAGAGTTTCTGGGTGGGTAAAAATTCACTGACACCACAGCATTTCAAAGAGTAGCTTAAAGAAAGCACAAATGAGACCTCTCTGAGAAGAACAGATTTAAAAAGGACTTTTGTTGCCTTTCTTCACCAGAAGAAGAAGAATCAGCCAATCAATGAACCAGAAACTGTGTATCTGATTGAAATTCTGTGTTGAGTCTCTTCAATAATTCCTTCGGACAATAAAAAGCAGTTTAGAGCTGGTGAGTGGAAAAACAATCCTTTGATGTCAATTGTTTCTCTTGGATAGATAAGCTTGACTTTTCTAAGGGAAAGGAGAGAGAAGGTAAATTCCGGTTCAAAAGTAAGTGGAGACTGTGGCACACTGCTAACTTTTCTAATGATGTGTGACAAATAAAATCAGTATTTTAACACAGGAAATTGCTCTGTTAACAGATAACTATCTTCCTAGACAGTTTGAATTCCAGATATTTATTTGATTAAAATTACACCTTTAACTTTAATCAATCTGCTCAACAATACTCTAAATAGTATATTTATTGACATAATTACGTTTTTTGAAAGCATCACTTTCTGTCACAAAGTAAACCTTGCAGATAGCTTAATTTCACTTGAACTATCAAAGTGTGTAGCTAATAACAGCCAGTCCAGGTTCCAGAATTACATTTGGGTACTATGATAACTCATTAACAAAGTTTATACATACGCAGAAGTAGAAACCTACAGGAAGTAATTAAAAACTCTTTTTCTATCACTTTCAATTTATTTTAAAAGTGGCTTTTTATTTCTGCTGTTATTAAGATGCTTATCCTAAAAGTATTTATTGACTTCAAAAACATGTATGTTAATTTTGAATATTTTAATTTTCAATTACTGGGTTTGAACTTTTTTTTGTAGATGACTAATTACTGCAAAAGTAAAACAAACTTGCATTTTTGAGTGAAATAAAATAATTGAGGCTGACTCAGATTGTTTTTTCTGTTCCTTTCTCCTTCATTATACCACAAACCAAAGTACCATCTCAAAATTATTTTTCAAATAATTCAGCTACCCCACAAAATAATACCTCTTTTTACTTTCATTTCAATAAGGATCCATAATATTAGATGTTTTGTTTCTTTGAAATAGTGCCAGATAATAATTGTGCAGTGACATAATACCTTGTGTCTAGCCCCGCTAAAAGGAAGGAAAAAATTGTGGTGGATACTTTTTAAAATAGTATACTCTAAATAACAAATTTTAAACATTGTAATAGAAGATGTAGAAAACTGAGTTAGTTTCTTAATGTCCTTTCAATAATTTATTGATAGAATGTTTCTAAGCTAGTTAAATATGGAAATTGCTTTGGAAGTAACAACTTCAACACACTTTTTTACATGAATTGGTAAGCAACAGTACTCTAACTCTTGATAATCTGTAACTTATTATTGGGTTTTTTAGTCATGTATGCTATGTAATGTGTGCTGCCTGGAGGCTCTTCTAGATATGCACATATTCTACCTTCCCTTTACTCCTACTAGTCAGATACCCAAAGTCTCTTATAAAATCTGTGGGAAGTCTAGCTGTATCTGATTATTGGATTAGTCTTGATCTGGGTTTTTGTGTTGCTTTTTGTAGTGCCTTTCACCGTCTCATTTGCCATTCAATAGTGATTAACTTTGATTTTGTATTTGACTTGGTCATACAATAACACTATATAAATCATATAATATTGCAACAGCGAATTTTAATTAATAACTTAGGCATCTGAAATTTTATTTCTTCAAATAAAGGAAGAGCTTTTTTTTTGTCCAGGGGTATGATTTCTCCTTGAAAAACAAACTAATATTAATGAACCTAAGACAGTATTTTGCATATCCAAATTTACGGTTCAGCATTCATTTTCAGCAGTGACAGCTTCAAAATATGTTTCAGTTCTGAACTCTCTGTAACAAGAATTAAAGCAAAATCCTCATTTTTAATTGCATCAATTAACAGTTAAAATGTGAACGAAGTCCAAACTTTCTTAACGTTAGCATTTCTAATTATCTAATGTCCCATTTTTACTGAGGGTTATGTAGCAATTTAATTGGTTCATAATAACTTGTGATCTATATTTGCAGAATAATTTTTCTTTACTTCTTTGCTTTACTTACATAATTTTGCATAAGGAAGGTTAGTGTTCATGTTCTTCTGTAGTTTTTTTTCCTCTCTTATAATATGAAGTGCTGAGTTAGGTAACTTCAGCTGATTGATGGATTATTCTTTTTAGTCTCATATTATGATCTTGTATTGGGTCTGGCTGAGATGGAGTTAATTGTCCCTACAGAAGCCGTCATAGCACTATGTTCTGCACTGGTAGCTGGAAAGGTTTGGTATCACACCAGTGTTTTGGCTACTGCTGAGCAGCTCTAGCACAGTACCAGTGCTGTCTCCCCAACATTCCACCCCCCAGCCACTAGACTGAGGGTGGGCAAAGTTTTGTGAGGGGCACAACCAGGACGGCTGGCCCAAAATGACCAAAAAGATGTTACATAACATATGTTGTCAGATCAGATATAAAAACTAAGAAAAGGTGGACGAAATGAATGGGCATCTGTTATTTACAACATTTGCCTTCCAGAGAAACCACTATAGTGCTGAAGCTCTGCTTCCCAGGAAGTGGCTGGAAATATCTTGCTGATGGAAAGCAGAGAATAAATCTTTGTTTCATATGCTTGTCTGAACTCGACCTTCGCTGTCCCTTTAGTAAAATGTCTTTATCTTGACCTATGAGGGTTTTTTTAATCTTCTTTTCTCCACCCAAGTCCTGCCGAAGAGGGGAGCGATTCAGCGGCTTGGTGAGCAACTGGATCAGGTCAAGCCAAGGTCAAATCATCACAGAGCTACATATGGGTTTATTAACCCTTCACTAAGTCAATAAATAGTAATTTGAGTGGGAAAAAATCAAAACAGGGATAAAATAATGTAGAATTTAAACACACTTTCAGTTTCAGTTGGTTGCTTTTCATAAGTTACTATATGTTCACACTTTAAAATGTGGATCCTCAAATTCTCAATGCCTGTAAAAGCAAAAGCTAAGTAGAAGATGCATATGTTTAAAATTGCAGTTTTACACTGAAGGCTAAAACCTTTGGAAAACTTCTTAAAGCCCATCTTTTAAAATGTTATTTTTGAATTTATCTTTATTCTTTTCTCAGCTACTTTTGTGGTAATGAGTAAAGGATAAACATTCAGATAAGTTTTATTTTGTTTCTTTTGTATATAGAATCCTCTATGGACCTTAAAAAAAAAGCCTTCTGCAGAAAAAGGATTATAATAGGCAATTAAGAATGTGACAAACTCTACAAGGAAAATTGAGGTTTCTGTGTCCAAATGGCAAATGAAACATTATACGCAGTAGAATATGATGCTATTCTAACTCAGGGATGTTCACACATTTTTAGATTAATAGCTCCTGAAAAAGACCCTTTTTTTTTCCCCACACACTATGAAATACATAAAAAATTCAAAGCTGTAAGTATAAAAACTTTTTGCACCCAATCTAATCTCAGGCAAATTTGACTATGCAGATTACATCTAGTCTGATAACAGCCAAATCAGGCATTGTCCAATATTTGATACATCTCCATGACAAGGTTAGAATATCTCATTCCCGACCTCTCATCTGTATTTCTTAACTGTACTTTGATATTTGGAGGGTGGAAAAGTGAAGGAAAGACAGAAACATTTGCAAAACATTTGGAAAACATTTGGAAAACATTCTTTTTCTTTCTAAAGTTTTGCTGGCATACTCCCATGCAGAGAACAAAACAAAGGCAAAAAACTATGGCACCAAGGCAAAAAAATTCCTTGAAAGATTTCCCCAGTGTTATACTGCAAGGGAAGAGCATATGGCTAATTCTTTTTGTGGTCACTTTAAGCTCTCTACTGATTTCGTAGGCATGTTTGTTTTGTTTTGTTTTCCTTAATTACTTTTTGTTTGTTTGTGGGGTTTTTTAAAATTAATTTTTAAGTTATGATGTGGAGTATGGAATCTCATATGTAAACAGAAGTGCTGGGTACAGTTCTCCTCTGAGAAGATAATATTGGGCACATACTTTGTGTGCCAAAACTCCATGAATTCTAATGAAATTTGTATGTGTTCTACTGGGAACTAAACATTGATTGTACTGAAACTGCTTATTTTTTTGTCTTGGATTATTAAAGCATCTATTCTAAAATTTTTTTTAGAATTTAGGTAGAAAAATTGTCTTAAATATAACAAGTACTGAGGACACAGTTCTGCTAGAGAAATTTGTAGGCTTCACAATGTAACGATATTAAATTAATCTGTTATGTAATGCATAAAAGAAGCCATATATATACATAACTGGACATCAATGGTGGACATCATAGGTCTCATGTAAGCATATGTATGTGACTTGGTCTGTTTGCTCTTCAGAGGGATGGGCAGAAGACTACTAAAATGCAGAAGATATGGTCATGGTCACATCAGAACAGCCATGTTCTTTCATTAGTAAGCCCTGCCTCAAAACAGGGCTTATTGGCTTCCAATAGCAAATACACACGCTATGGAATTTTCCAGTTCTGAGTTTCTTGAGTTTTAACCATCCAGAATATCCTATGTATCTGTAAATAGATATACGAGCCTATCTGCAGTTGATTATCATAAATATCTGGAATATTGTGTCCACTTCTGGGCTTCCTGGTACAAGAGAGACTCAGAACTGTTGCTGAGAGTCCAGAAGAGGCCCACTAAGATGATGAGGAGCATCTGTAGGAAGTGCTGAGAGAGCTGGGAATATTCCACTTGGAGAAGAAAAAGCTCAGGGAGATCAGTGTATATGAATACCTGAAGAGAGGGCACAAAGAAGATGGAGGCAGGCTCCTTTCAGTCATACCCAGTGACAGGACCAGAGGCAAAGGGCACAAGCTCATACACAGGAGATACTTTATGAACATCAGGAATCACTGTGAAGGCGACTGTGCACTGTCGCAGGTTGCCCAGAGAATTTTTGGATTTTGCAGCCTTGAATATATTCAAAAGACATCCCTATGTGGTCCTGTGCAGCCAGATCTTGGTCACCCTACTTGAGCAGGGTGGTGGACCCAATGACCTCCAACCTGTGTGTGTCTTTCCTTAGGTTAGCTTTCTCAGCAGTGATTTAGTCCAACATCCAGCTCCGGTCCCTCCAGTCTTAGTTGCAGTGATACCTTAAACAGCATAGGGAATAGAGCTCTCCAGCATTAATTCTCATATAATTTATAATGTGATCATCCTAAATGCGTGTTAACAAGATTTGGATATAACAGCTTTGATGAAATACATCAAACTAATCTAACTATAATAAATAGAGCATAAAATGTGTGAGGTAGATATTGTTGAAGTATAAAAGTCAATACAGTTATTTACTTCTCATCTACAGAAGGACTTTATTCTTAGACACTACATAACTGTCATTGAAAGGTTTTTTGCATCTTCCTTTGAAGCATCTGCTGGGAGACATCTATACGGCCTGCTATATTAGCCATCTGGATAGTCCTCTGCATTTTTAGACAATTTCATACAGATATTGCAGGAGTTGTTGTTTTGTGAGGTCCTCCTCAATTAGATGTTTGCCAACGAGAGAGCTAGCTTGGATAAATACTTGCAATTTTCTGTTTCATCTGTTTTATCCTCATGGCTAAACTTCATTCATTTTTGGTAATATCCTATTGTATTGCTTGCAAAGGAGCAGAGTAAGTTACGTGTTACTTAAAATCCTAGCATGCATCCAGATTCTGCCAAAATTGTCACCTAAAACAGACCTGCCTCTCTAAAAAGAATTTGAAGACGATGCCCATGGTTTTGCAGTTTTGTAGTTGTTTGGTTCAGCCGTATTTTTCTGGTTAGATGAGTAGCCTAGGGTTACACTCTTTGTGTGTTTTGTTTAGTTAGATTTTTATTCTTTTGTATTGTTATTCATTCACATTTCTTCTGTAATGATTTGAAGTCAGTCTAAGAGGAAAAATACTCTTCTATAATCCCCTGTGCTTACAGAAAGTGTTTATAGTGAAATAGTAATGTGTAGTTAAATTCATATGAGATTTTGCATCGCACATTTCAGAATGTTAAAAACGACATACAGCAACTACTGTAATTTCCTCAAGTGTACCATTACCATAAATCTGACAAAGATGTTTTACTTTGCTGCTGCGTGATATTTTATTTGATTAAGTATGTTGATAATTCTTATATGCCTTTAATAGAACAGCTGATACTTTGCAAAAGCACTTCTGAGTCAATGCAAATATAGATTGTCTGTGAAGTGATGCAGCAAGGTCATGAGTTGAGACTCACGAAAGACACAAAACTTCTCTTTCAAAAATTTTTTTTTATTTCTTTTTTCCCCCTTCAATAATGTGAAGAATTCTTACAAGTGAGGTGTGGAACAAATTTTAACATCGCTTGTATATAAACCTCTAACATGCAAGGACATAAAGTTATGACAGTATATTTGTCTATGATACACTATTACAGTCTCAGCCAACTGAGTGTTTGTTGGTTCTGGTTTGAATGAATTCTATCTCCCCACAGCCACTCTCCTTCCCCCGGTAATACTGACTAGCTTTGTGGAAAATAGAAGTAAATAATCTGTGTAAATACTTAAATGCAGAAATATTTATATTATTGCAATAAATATGTTGACAACAAGCATCTCTATTGTTAACAAAGAGCAAAATGCGGGCAAGAGGTTCTGACAATTAATGTGTAATCAGTCTCTGTAAGTCATGACCTTTCCTGTGTCTGGTTAGGATTATAAAAATGAAGGGTGTTTTCTTTTTATTTTCCTACATTGAAAAATATAGACCATAGCTTTCTCTGTAAAGTATTTACAATTTAAGGGACTAAAAATGTAGTATGTAAAATTAGCCATCTTAATAAAAAAGTTACATAATGTGAATATTTGAGAATGCTGTAAAAATTTAAAATATTATCCTCATTTTACAGGGTAAAAATGGATATTTTAAGGAGAGAACTGCAGTATAGAAACTCATCTGAGTAGAGCTGGGGACAGTAGAGAAGAAAAGCAGCTCTTCAAGCATAACGTCACACACCTTGTGCTAACAGTACGGAAGTACTTTAGGGAGTTCATGGAAAGCCTTGTTTCACTGTACTTAGGAGGAGATGTATTTTCTTCTGGACTGACAATCCTTAGGAAAGGACACTAAATGAAAAAATTATAAAAGGCAGTCCTTAACATTTTAGGGATGCTCTCATATTTGTCACTTCCACATATCATCTTGTTGAGGTGTGTGACTTGGGCTTAGGAAATAATATTAATGCTCCTGTACGCATTTGGCCTACTGCTCTCTGAGTGACTGAAATAAATCATATGCTGAGGGTCTTGGAGAGATGTGGTAAATATTAGCCTTGCAGGAGATAGAAGCACTATGTGTGGGAGATGCTGTCCTTTCATAAAAGCTGTAAATCCAGAGTGCAGATGGTGAGATACAAGTAAAGGTAAAAACGTGCTTTAACTGTATTGTTTCTGCTTTTTGAAAAGTAGAATGAGGAATGGCATATAAAGAAATGAAGATGAAAAAAGTTCATTCCTCCCCCTAGAAGTCAGTAACACCTTGCTATTTAAGCCACGTTTAAGAGAATGAGGTAAATACGCTGTGACACATCGTAGAAGCAGCACTGTTAAGCAGTTGGTTTTTTATTAGGAAAACAGATTCCAAGACAATGACCTGTACCTATTAGTCAGAGCTGAAAAACAGCAGTGTGACGCTGACAGATTCTAGAGCAATTTCATTCTATTTTTCACTGGGATGAAACTCAGAAGTCTTCAGATTGACTAGAAGAAATATTTACTTACGAATTTAAAGCAGTAGAATAAACGAAGAAGTAGCATGGAGTTATAAAACTTTTCAATGCAAGGAATTGAAACAGGATACCTTGTATTCCATATGGATAATATCATCATGCATTTGAGGCTTATGTTTTTCCCTGTTGTGCTTCCTTTCTGTTTTGACAAGTAGTTCAACCCAAAATGTCAAGATACTTAATTTTTATACTTGAGATTTCGTAAAGGAAAAAGTTTTCCCTTTTTGTAGGTCTGTTTCTGAGGAAGGTAGTGGAAATCCTGTATTTTATGTAGAATATATTTTGTTCTAATTAATTACCCAACACAGAATTATCTACAATCTTGCTAGAAGCATGAATGTAACAGCAATGAAAAACAAATCTGGACTAAGCTAATAGCAGCAGTGGTAGCACAATCATAGAATATCCTGAGTTGGAAGATGCCCACAAGAATCATTGAGTCCAGCTCCCGGACCAGCACAGGATGGCCCCAAGAGTCATGCCATGTGACAGAGCATTGTCCAAATGCTTGTTGAACTCTCTCAGGCTTAGTGCTGTGACCACTTCCCTGGGGAGCCTGTTGCAGTGCCCAACCAACCTCTGGGTGAAGAACCTTTCCCTAATATCCAACCTAAATCTCCCTTGACCTTCAGGCCTTTCCCTCAGGTCCTGTCACTGGTCACCACAGAGAAGAGATCAGTATTTGGCCTCCTCTTCCCCTCATAAGGAAGTTGTACTCTGTGACAAAGTCTCCCCTCAGTCTCCTCTTCTCCAGGCTGAAGAGACCAAGTGATCTCAGGCCGCCTTTGGATGGCTTCTCCTCTGGACCCTTAACCACCTTTGCAGCCCTCCTTTGGATGCTCTCTAATAGTTCTATATTCTTCTTATACCGTGGCACCCAAAACGGCACACAGTATTCAAGGTGAGGCTGCCCCAGTGCAGAGCAGAGCAGGACAATCTTCCCTGGCTGGCAGTACTGTGCCTGATGCCCCTCAGGACATGCTTGGGCCTTTTGGCTGCCCAGGGACTGCTGACTCAGATTCAACTTGCCATGGAGCAGGACACACAGATCTCTATTTGCAGGTCTGCTCTCCAGCCTCTCATTCCCCAGTCTGTATATACATTAATGGTTGTCCCATTCCACCTGTAGAATCCAGCACTTGCCCTGGTTAAACTTCATATGGCTGGTGACAGCCTAGCCCTCTAATTTGTCAAGATCTCTCTATAAGGCCTCACTGCCTTCAAGTAAGTCAACAGCTCCTCCCAGTTTAATGTCAGCAAGTTTACTTAGTATAACATTTTGTCCTGCATTCAAATTATTTATGAAGACATTGAAGTGCAGTGGCTCTAAAATGGAGCCCTCTGGAGCATACACTCCTATTTATACCGCCTAGTCTGAATATATGCTTTTTCACTGAAGTTTTTCCTGAATACTACTTTGCTACTTAAACTACTGTTTTCAATATATTTAGTGCTGAATACATTCTTGTTAAGAAGCTTCTGCAGTCTGGCAAGTAGTATGATAATATACCAGCTTTGAACCTCGATTGGACAAACAGAGCGCTAAAAAAAGCAGAAAATATTAGAACATCTGGAAGGAAAATTGATATCACAAATCAATAAATCTGACCTGCCTCATGGATACTGATGCAGAAAGGAAGATCACACAGTTGTGGAATTTGCTTAAAAAGCTTACAGCTTAGCTCATATATGCAATAGCTGTTCTTGCAAAGTACAGATACAGGAGAAAACAAATGAAAACATTTTTACTGTGCAGACAAGGAACTGGGGAATAGAGGGAATTGCTGAATTCAATTCTCAAAGCATTTGCATTTACACTAATTGTTTTGTAATGAAACAATTTAATTTTAAGGTAGAAATTATCTTCAGCCTAGTCTGACTAGGTGGGAGTTGTGTATTCTTATTTCTTAAAATAAGCTTTTCAAAGTATGTGCTCAGGTATAGAAATATCCCAGCTTAAAATGTTTCAGAATTCTGGAAATCTTTCTGCACTTGAATTTCCCTGTATGTTTGTCACACGCTTCTGAGAAATTAGTGTAATGATGATACCTTGAGCTCACTGCACAATCATCCATACTCCATGGAGCAGGCCAAGGGGAAAACACTGGACTGTCTTCATTATTTTTCTCTTCGCTGAACATACCTTAATAATAAAACTTCCTAAAATCATGTTCTTTTTTGTTTAGTTTATGGCTAATGTAGAAGCATATTCTTTACATGCCTCTGAAACTGCAACAGGTGTTAGGTGAACCAAATACTGCTAAGTTAGAAAAAGCCACTGCTTTATTCTCAGTCCTTTTGACTTAGCTGAAAAGATCTTATAACTGTTTTCATTAACTAGTTTCTAAAAAACCTTCCACGAAATAGGATGAATCCCACATATGCTGCTATGGATATTTCTGTGCTGATGTATGAAGCAGATTTACTAAAAACAATAGGTTAGTACAGCCTATCAAGTCTGTGCATGGCCAGCTCCGGTTACCTTTCCTAAATCTTTCCACCTTCATTACTTCTCTTCACGTGTGAGGCACATTCTCTTGGCTTTCTTTTCTCTAATATAAATGGAGAAAAACATGTACATTTTAAAAAGATGCAGAAGCTTATCAAAAAGAAAACATTCCAGTGCACACAATTCTTCCCTCAGGGACAGGCTGAGAGGGAGAATGAATTGCACATGACAGCTGTTAGGGCTTGGTTTTGTCTAATGCAGTGCAGGCAGACACTGGAAAGGGTGGCATCGAAATCCCAAACAAAATGAAACCTATCACTGAGCTATCAGGAAGTTGTGCGGAAATGCACATTACTGTGGTTGTATTATGACTGCAGATAAAAGTTAGCATCTAAGACCTGCCATTGTCTTCTTTAGTTGACACAAAGTGCTGGGGTTTTTTGTTATTTGTTTATTTTTTTAAAATTTTTATTTGCTTATATGGCATGTAATGGCTGGGAGAAAATCCAAAGTAAATATTCATCTACAGTCTTCACATCTACTCCTGCAGCACTTTACTACATGCAAGTTATTGAATTTAAATCATAAATACCTCCAATCTTTGGTAATATTTGAATTCCATTTTATTTTCAATAATGAAATATTAAGAAATACAGTTAAATTTAAGCAGCTTTGATGCAAATATTTTTAAAGAATTCTCCTTAAAATTTTGAGGGATTACGTGACTTCTTTTGCATGTGTTCTTCCTTCCTCCTTGGCTTTTTTAAAGTTTTCTATAACCAAGGTATGAGGTTGGTGAGAGAAAAGAGCAAATCTTGGTGTAGATGGAAGGCAGAACAAGATCTTAGGCCAGCTGTCATCCCAACTAAGAAGACATTATAAATATTCCTGCGTGTTATTTTCATGTTAATTAATTCAGGCCCCCTCCAAGCAATGAGTTACTCTCTTCCTTCCATTAATCCCTGAAGATATTTACAAGTGCAGTCTTTTGCAGAAGAAATCAGAAACTTTCTTTTCTTGTCTTCCCATCCCTTCCTCCCCTCCTGTCTTCCTCTCCCTGGAATATTTTGGCTGGGTTGCCAGCCAGAAGTAGGCAAGAACCTGCTGACTGCCGGCTTCTCTTGGACAAGTGATACAGCTTCCATTAAACACACTAGTACCCGCAGATGAGCCAGAGAAACAGATGGAAAAAGTGTAAAATAAAGCTGTGTAAGCTCCAATGAGGCAAAAAATATATACTTTTAAAAGTTTTGTTAGCTTTCTACAAAAATGGCACCCTAGGGAAGGTTCTGTCACTGAATTTTATAGGCCAGGTGTTCATCTGAACAAAAGCATAAAGAAAGAGATGGGCTTTTTCTAAAAAAAGAGCAGGGAGTTTGCTGCTTTCTCAATTATATGAATGCTTTCACAAAAGAAGTCAACAGGGGTCCCAAAATGCAACTTTAAAACCAGCTTAAAAAGCTTTTTTAAAGTGAGTATTTAAATACTGTGAAGGTTTATTTCCAGTTTCCATTTCCCCTATATTTTTTCTGTTGTAGGATAATAGTTTTAGTTGCGTCTGAAGTGCTGAAAATCACTTTTAAGGAGCCTTGTAAATGACGATGGGGTTTTTTTCCTCCCCTTCACTTCATTCTTCTGGATGTGTTTTAGAGAAAGATTTCAAATTGAAAACGAGCACATATGAAAATTCCGTTATTTACAATGATTTTAAGATTTTTTCCTTATTTTATATTTTGACCTAGTTTTGACCAATGCTTAAATGTTTAGTTCTGACTGATTGATAACAAAAGTGTACATCACTAAGGCTCTTGAAGCAGTCAGTGTAAGTCAATTTTATTTCCTTTTTTTTTCTTTTAAGTGTTTCTTCTGGTGTGAGTAATAGGAGAAAGCTTATATGGAACAGAATTATGATTTAGAAAACTATTAAGAGAAAACATTGGATGGGAACAGGCTCTATAATTTTGTTATTCTTCTTTTTCCATAGTGAGAACATTTCTGAAAAATACTGGAAAATAATTTTTCTTGCCTTCTATAAATAGAAAATCTTTTATATTGTTGGTTGTTTTGTTTTGTTTTTATTGCTTTAAAACTAGTTGTCTAATAAATCCTTCTGTTTTGAGTTGGAAAAATAGAATATAACATCTTTTTTTTATCTGGAAATGCAGAAAACCTCTGAAGGCTCTTATCTGTCCCGAGAGCTTTTAGTCTAATGTTGTTCATGTAGAAATTTCTGAGGCCATATGGACACAGAATCATTTTCAGTTTTCATCTGTGTCTAACATATTGCTATGCACAATTGTAACTTGAAAGACAAGAAGGTTCATTTAAGGTTTTTAAAAGGTATAGATTTCAAATAGCAAGTTTTAAAATATCTGGACTTAGATGAAATAATAGAGGTAACAATTCCACTTGACAACTTTTCTGCATAGGTTTGTACTCAGATTTTGAGGATTTGGGTAACTGCAAGGGGAGGCAAGGGAAGACTGACCTATGTCATCTAGATGTCTGTAAGGCTTTTGACATGTTCTCACACAGCATCCTTATCTCCAAATTGGAAAGAAATTGTTTTGAAGGGTGGATTATTTGGTGGATAAGGAATTGGCCAAAGAGAGTTCTTCAGCCAATTCCTAAACCCCAAACCAGTAACACATCAAAAGCCAATCAGCCAGACACTCGTGGTCCATGGCTCTATGTCTAGGTGGCCCTCAGGGTTCTGTCTTGAGATTGATATCTTTATCAATGACACAGACAGTGAGATCAAGTGCACCCTCAGCAAGTGTGCAAATGACACGAAATTGAGCGGTGTAGTTGACACAACAGAAGGATGGATGCATCTGGGAGGACCTGGACAAACTTGAGAAGTAAGTCTGTGAGCCTAACCAAGTTCAGCAAGCGTAAGGTGCTACACTTGGGTAGGGGCAATCCCAGACATGAGTACAGACTGGGAATTGAAGTCACTGAGAGCAACTCTGCTGCTGGACATGAGCTAAGAATGTGTACTTGCAGCCCAGACAGCCAGCCTCATCCTGGGCTACATCCAGAGTGGCATGGCCAGCAGGTTGAGGCAGGTGATTCTGCCCCTCTACTCTGCCCTCACGAGACCCCTTCTGGAATACCGTGTCCAGCTCTGGGTCCCCAGACGTAAGAAGGACATGTTGAGGCAGGTCGAGAGGAGGAACACAACGATCCGAAGCTGGATCCAGTACCTAAAAGGGGCCCTACAAGAAAGCTGGAGGGAGACTTTTTACACAGGCAGATTATGCAATTACACAACGGTTGTTCCTTTTGGCAGGAACTGTTCCTTTCAGATGTGTTCTATGACCTGTTATCCTGTTGGGTTTTTTTTCATATTATACAAAAATACTATTAATTAAACTCAGGAAATACTTTTTTTTTCTCTTGAGTTTGCTCCATTACCATTCTCACAAAGACAGACACTTAGATCTCTTACCAAGGGTTACATTCTACTGTTAGTGCACAAATACACATGCAAAAATGTCTGTTATAATATATTTTAATCCTAATTTTAATATCTGATGATTTTGTGTTTTAAGTTTGATATCTCAGAATGCATGTTCACAACAGCTGAAGCATTTGGCAAATGGGAAGTTCTGGTTCCACTATACATTGATAACAATACTCTGACTACAGTGGGGTCAAATCAATGTGAGCCTCTTGAAAGGGTTTTGTATGATATTTGAAGGTTTCTAGCTGTCTAAAAGACATCTGAAATTATATATTTGTCTACATGGAGAAAAACCTGACAAACATTATGGATTTATTTCTAGGTACTTATTTAAAATTTTGATCCTAAATAAGAAATTTCAAATTAGGAAATAAATGTATTTTTTATGTCTCTTACTGCTTAGAATGACTAGTATTTTTATAGCTATCTCCTAAAATGCTTTTTATTATTTTATAGCTATCTCCTAAAATGCTTTCACTGTTGGACTATTTCTAGTGGAATACAAGTTATATCACTGTATTTTGAATCACTAGATAGTGTTGCCATTACTGGAATGATACACTTTATATAACGAGACAGTCAGATTTCCAAACTATTCTTGATATCCAGAGGCTACTCATGATTTACATTTAAAGAGCTGTGCAGAAATAAAAATTTTAAAAAACCCCAAACCAGTAACATATCGTATGTCAAATTGGGTTTGGACACAGTCTGAAGCAATTAGGATTACTTCAGTTAATAAAAAGAACACTCATGAAGACTGATATGGTATAAGGGTATTAATTTGAAGTGGAGATTATAACTTTATTTTGACATATGCTGAATATTAGCCAGACATATCACAGAAAAAGAAATTCTGGGATGACAGCATGCAGTCTGACTGAGCATCTGCCTGAAGCATTCTGCAGCAAATTCCGGATTTTAACATCTGTCCAAAAAAGAGGTAAGGTGGATTTATTATTAAGTCACTAGATGGGTATTTTTGGTTCTTTATTGCTTTATTACTTATTAGTTCTGCTAATTAAGAACTAAAGAGGAAATAAAACTATGGTGAGGAGAAGGAAAAAAGTTTATTTTCAAGGGCTTCTCACTTTCTGTTTCATTCTACTTTTTCCAGGACAGCAGTAGCTGTGCTGTACCTATAAAAGCTCATGCCAAACACAACTCTGCCCTTTTCAAATCTTTTTAAACTCCTGCCCAGAAAACCAGAGAAATCAGATGTACACAGCCACCCAAATATGTCATCAAGGGACTTACCAACTGAAGATTTTCCATGATGCAGACTATATGCAATGATGTTCAATAAGGGAACACTGAACTTAAAAATACATGGAGAAGTTATATGGCCAGCAAATGACTGAACAGGCCTCTCCTCTAGGCAAAGATCTGGTTCTGCAGTGGATACACAGATTTAACAGAGCACGTGGGGCTTGTTCTGCAGGCTGTTAGGGCATTGATCCTTTGCTGGCAGGAATTTAGCTGGACCGATTTAGACTGACTGAGAACTGGACCATATATATACGTACATACAAAAACACTGAGTCACAATTACAACAGAGAAATAAATGTAGAATAGGTAAAAGGGATAAATGGCATGATTAGGTATTTATAGCATGGAAGAGAGGAAGTTTTTGATAGTTAGTTTGTAGAATGTGGTGCCTAAAAATACAACCAACCAAAAATACAAGGAAAAAATAGGGGCAGGGAACAGGGAAGAAATCGATTGAAATTCATTTTATTAGAAGCTACTTGTGAAAATTCTTGTATACATACAGCTCTTCCTCATTTAAGACTTTGTATTTTCCTAATCTTTCTTATTTCGAAAGGTTCACTCATATAGGCCTATTAAATGATTCACTCTTTCCGAAGTGCACTGTTGGAATGAACCTTTGAAAACAGTGCTATGTACGTAATTAGTCTTCTTGAAAATTTCTGTAGGGAGACATTAAACTGAGAAGCGGTTTCTATGGATTAATTTATGAGAGAAAAAATAACAACATAGGATGAATTATTTCATTACTACTGATCTGCTTTTTTTCTTTTCAGCCTATTTTTCTTTTTTTTTTTTTTTTTGCCATAGAGAAGAAAGAGATAAGAATACGTAACAAAATACCTTATTGTTTATATTCCCATTCTCTATGGGGCAAGATTAAAATGCAAAAGAGTAAGCAAAAAAAACCCTTGAAAGTCAGTTTTTTCCTCTAGAAATTACTTCATTTAAGTTGACCCTCTTACAGACCTTTCATAAACATTTTCTGTCTTTCATCTGCTCAACCACTGCTGCATAACATCCTAATAACTTCAGTGAGTTATTTCAGAGACATATTTTCTCTGACATATGCTGCCTCAGGCTTCTCCTGAAAACATAATTCTTCAGATTTTGGCAATCACTTAGTGTCCATCATTCTTTGCCATCCTTCCAGTCTTTCTCTTTGCATTTTGACTTCTTCCCAGGCAGCTATTCTCATTGTCTCCTCTTAAATTCATCTCCATTTGGAAAAAGGCATCAAGTTTGCAATAATCAGTCCATTTCCACCTCACTGCCACCCTTTGTTTGGAACAGTAAGTCTCATAGTTTGCAAAATGCAAGAAATCATTTGTGACTCATTCATGTAGTATTTGTCAACTTTTCTTTTTAGAACACTCATCTGATAGATCTTTTCCTCAAGGCAAATGTAAACCCCACGTGTTCAAGATCAGAGAAAAGCAATGTAACAACAAATTGGAAGAATAATTTGCAGATGGCGTGTATTAATTAAAGAAGGATATACTGGATATAAAAAGCAATCCTTCACACACTTAAGATCTTCAGAACTGAGCTATTAAAAATGTTTCTCAGAAAGGGGCAAAGCTTGGCTGTTTGTTAAAATCATGACTAGGCAGAGTATAGCCTATGGTACGGTTTATTTAAATGCAGTGCTCAGTCATGTGAGTGAAAAATTGATAATATCTCTTCTTTATACATGAGAATGAAAAGTCTCAAAAGACAGAGAGTAACATTATCACTGCAAGAATTCAGAACCACATTTTTCTTCTTAGAGCATGAATCACAGATTTATGTACTTCAACAACAGCCTGTCAATGTATTTGTCAGTATGTAGAAGCAGTTACATCCTACTCTCATTATTGTCTGTATTCTCAGGAACAATGTGATGTACAAGGGAGGAAAGACTGAATAACTGGGTGGGTTTTTTTGTTTAAAGTAATTAACTGAAAGATCTAAACTACACCTCCGTGTTAGTGGTTCTTTTACTCAGGAATTCATTTGTGCAGCGCTTCAAACAAACTCTGCGCTTGAACGTTAAAGACTGGAACAGACCAGTTAGTCTTTTAGTTAGTTTGTGCTGTCTTTGTCCAGGAATAAAAAATAATTCACTTTGACAGGATGAAAAGGTGGACTTGTATTTTTCTTTCACTCAGATGGAAAAACAAAGTCTCCAAAAACCCCCATACTCTGTTGCCCTGCATAACACTTGTTTTTTTCCTGTCAAATTGTTAAAGTGTTTTTCCTCCCTGTTTATTTATGTCTGCTTTTTCTCTCGTTCTGAATAGTGGATACTGTGCAAGCCTTTCATACCACCCCGACCTTTGTTCAAAGAGCAAATAAATAATCCAGACTTCTACATGTTGGAGTGGAAATGGGAGGACAATGCATTTAAAAGACAGCCCTAACTACGCTGTGACCCTAACGTCCATGTTACTGAGATTAGAAATTGTACTTGAATAAAAAAGACGTGCTGCTGAATTTAGCTTTCTCTCTCTAGTTTTCTAAATAGAGCTCTGACACAAGTACTAAAGATCTCCCATCTCATAAAATCAGGAGAGTTAGGTACCTTCAAATAATATTAGAAAAACCCTTCACTGCAAATGTGAGCTACATACATCTAGTCGATACTTGGTTGGTTCTGAAGTGCACTCTGAAGTCTTTCATCTGACTTAAGACTCCAGGCAGACATCTCTTTTCATTTGATATAAAGAATCCACTTCTGCAGATAACTGTGAACAACATTCCATTTTCTTAAATGCACTTTGTGTATAAAATGTTCCACTGGCTAGAGAATTACACAAAAAGTAGAAGCATTAGATGGTTTTTAATAACATTAAGGATAGTGCCAACCTACTCTTTTCCTCAAGTCGTGCTATTGCATAGCTTTGAAACATAAGATAAACAAGTGGGATTCTTTTAAGCATTACTTATATTTCCATCTTCCATTAAACAGTCATTTAATAAATTCTTCTTTCTAAAACAGGAATTCCACCTACTCCCATTTAACTAGTTTTTCCCTTCTTTGTTCCCCCTCCCCTCATGCTGTCCTTCACTCTAGCAGATTCATTTCTGTCCGACTTTCTATTGCCTTATCTAATCACAAAGTGAGTGAGTTAAAATCACAAATATCTGGTTGTAATGAAAGCTAATGGCAGCAATCATCTGATTTCACAAGATTTTCTTACTTCCATGGGAATTGTTCCACATCCGTGGAGGAGAGGAAACTTTCTACATCTGGAATCTTAAATTTTTAACCTTTCCAGAAATTTGAAAATTTTTCTTGGGAGAAATCAACCCTGAAATAAATGGTTAAAAGAATTTAATGTGAATAAAAGGAGAGAGAAAGGAGGAGAGAAAGGAGAGAAAGAACTGGTTGTGCAAAGCTGTATTGATGATTAACCATTCATAATCTTAGGTTCAGTGTGATTAAAGCATTAAGGGTTACTTAAAGGGCAACTACCTCAGGTAACTTGTAGAATTTATGGAATAGAATCAAAAATATTTTCTTTATAGTAACTTTGTTTAATTTTCACCTTTTTTCCTCCACACAAATAAAAAAAAATAGACTTTGATAAAATTCATTTGTTGTTATGATACTGGAAATATTTTATGAGGAAAAAATTGACTATAGAGAAAGTGAAATTATTGCAGTATTTTACAACCAATTATAAAACTTAGAGATCATTTCAGGACCAGCCCTGGTATAATTTGACACACTAAATTGCCATGATAGTTCTAGAAATGCCCTGAAGATATACTTACTTAAAGCACTTCAGGACAATAGCAACTAAAATGAAATAAAAATAACAAAAACTGAGGTCAACAGTATCATATTTCCATTTTTCTGACTTATTTAGAGTCAGCACTTTTTAGATAAGCAGGCTTTTTTTACTCAGCTGAAGATTTTGGCTGGTTGTGTACATACTCTCTCAAAAATCAGCAAGGTAATTGCAGTTTTGGTTTGGCTAGTTAAACTTCAGCCTAGACAATGCTTGCAAGTATCTTGACCATAGTCATCAGAACATAAAGTAATGACTTAAAAAGCTGTCTCTGAGAAAACTCTGTTTTTATTTACAGAATAATATGTAGAAAGAATGTGAAGTATATCCAATTCTTCTCAGTGGGAGGTGCTGATGTTCTGTCTAAGAAGAACACACTTTCACCATTCTTGCTTCCACAAAAAATTGGCTCAACGTCCTGGAAGGGTCTTAGAGAAGTAGTTATCCTCGTGGAAAATTTTCTATTCTCTCTTAGTCTAAGAATCTGTTACTTTCTGTAACATCATTTTCAAATAAGAAGCATCAGCAGACCTTATTCCCTGGCAGGGAAGTAGTTTCCTTACTTTCCACACAGTGCTTCTGAGAGTGTGTTTCTGGCTAGGTACTCTAAGAATACTGTACTCTATTTTATTAATTAAATATATATAATATAGTGTAGTGGTTTGACCTTGGCTGGACACCTTGGAGGCCCACCAGGCCTCTCTAGCACTCCTCTACCCAGCAGCACAAAGGAGAGAAAATAAGATGGACAACAAATAGTCGATTGAGACAAGGCACTTTATTAAAGAAAAAGAAAAAAAGAGAAAAAAGAAAAAGAAAAAAAAAAGAAAATTTATGCACACGTAAGCAAAGGGGAAGAAAATTAATTTGTACTTCCCATCGTTGAGCAACATTTACCCACTTCCTGGGAAGTAGGGCTTCAGCACATGTAGCAGTTGCTTCAGAAGGCAAACATTGTAAATTACAAATATCCTTCCCCCATTCTTCCTCTCTCCCCTAGCTTTTTTATCTGAGCTGACATCACATGGTATGCAACATCCCTTTGGTCAGTTTTGGTCAGTTTGGGTCAGCTGGCCTGCTTGTGTCCCTTCCCAGGATCTTGCCCACTCCCAGCCCCTTGGTGAGGGAGGGAATGTTGAGAGACAGCGCTGATGCTGCGCCAGCCCTGGCCAGCAGCACCCAAAACACCACAGTGTGTTATCAACACATCTCCAGCCACCAATGCACAGCACAGCACTGTGAGGGCTGCTATGGGAGAATGAACTCTGTCTCAGAGAGATCCAATACAAATATTATATTCTTTATGCCTCTTTTTACATAGGCTTTATTATTAACAATTTTTTCTTCTTTGGTTTGGATTAGATAGGGAAACACATCACATAATTTTAAGTAATTTTTAAAAGTAAAAATACTTTCCAAGTACTTTTTTACGTGTGTATGAATATGTGTGTGTGTATGCACACAAAACATAAATAATAATAAACTACTTCATATATGATCTTACTTTCTATTTTGGGATCTTTGTAGTCTTTAAATTAGGTAGAGAAAATTAAATTCTGTTCTATACTGTATTTTTAATTTCTTTCTTGCTTTTATTTTTAGGAGAAATGAATTTATCCTGGCTTCCCAATTGACAGGTATTCCATGAAGCTACAGAATAAATGGTTCTTCAAATTTTAAGGAAAACTGGGCAAACTCTGAGCTCACATCATTAAAAAAATACCCTTAAATGAGTTGACTAGTGTATTTTTTATGTGCCATCTACTTAAAAATGGCACAAAACTGCTTTCACACAAATTGAACTACCTAGGAATTAATATACAAATAGAATTGGGGAAACATAAAAGTTAAATAAATCAAATTTAATGTTTTTACTTGCCCTTCTCCAGTTCAAATCTGTGTTCATGGTTATTCAATTCAGTGGGGATGTATTTAGGCCTCAACCCTGCAAAACACTTAAAAACAATTTATATTCCAGTTAAAATTATATTTAGCACATAGGACTGCTACCCACTAGTTGATTTACCTTTTTACAGTGTGTGACTTGTGATTCAACAGTTATAATTAATAATTCAAATAAAACTTTTCTTGAAATCAGTAGTTTTCAAAAGTAAAAGTACTTCTGAGCTCTGGGGTCAGCACCATGTTTCAGCTGGGAATTTGAGATATGCGTGCATAGAGTTGGGGATGAGAAAGGGCTTTGAGACAGAAAGTACCAAAAAGTAAGAGAAAGTATTCATCAGGAACAGCTAAACATGGTGTCAAACTTGTGCTGAGAAGGAAGAAAAAAAAGTTCACTTTTAAAAGGCCATTATAACTATACATTTATATCAAAGTTTTATAAATAGAAATTGCTTGTGTTATATATTCCAGGAGAGTTCCCTGTACTGAATGCATGCTTCACAAATGATCCATGATAATCAGACCTCATGTAGTTTGGGAAGAAAATAAATTTAAAATAACTCTTCAGAGGCAAGAAACTTGCTTTTTGTTAAGTGCTCTTATTTATTTTCAATTTTTTTTTATATACTACCTAAAAATATATTTATATACTACCAATGTGTGTGTGTGTGTGTGCGCGCGCGCGTGTATATATATGTATGTGTGTGCGTGTGTGTGTGTGTGTAATATTAATTTCAAATAATAGAAATATTTATGAGTGCATTGCTGATTTGTTGTTCAAAAAACATGCAGTTTGGAAATGATCAGCCTACAGATCTCTGTGGGCAGATCTGTGTGCAGAACGGCTGTAATATTTTTGAAGAGTGAAAAGCTGACTCAGACCAGTGTTGGTGGTGGCTGGACCTCTTACATACTCGACTTTGAGAAGCGGAATCATGCTCAAGGAGATGTGCTATGCCAGGTAGTTGCCTGATGTGTTGTCCTCTCTTTAGAGAACTAACAGCACTTAACTGATTTGCACAAGGCTATATACTAGTAAATTAGTGTCAACCTCAGAATATCAATTTTTATACCTTTCTTAGCTTGTAGAAGATAAATGGCTGCACAGTTGTCAGACTTCATGTATTTAGTTTTAATTCAAGTCTTTTCTACTTTATTACTCTTCCAGCAGTTAAATTCACTCTCTGCTAACCTTCCATTTCCTTTTAACTAACTTTATCTTTCTAACACTTGATTTAGCACCAGTGTGACTCTTGATTTATACCAGGTATATGCATCTTTTTCCAAGACACAACAAAACCAGGCTTCTGCTGTGTTTTACATAAACTTCTTTACAGCACTATATATTGCATGGATCTAAACTTCTCGGTGAAACTTTAATAATGCAAACCATTATGTAAGCCATTATGAATACTTTGTCTAAAGATAATTACTAGCTGCCTTTTCGCTTTATACTGTAAGGTAATAGTGTAACAACAGAACACATAGCTATCAAATAGGATTTTATCCTTTGTTCATCTTAGTACTGACTTGCTTCATGGAATATTGCAAGAAATTGTCAAAACAATTGATCTGCTCCTTCGTGTGCTCATGTGCAATGTGATCATGATTAGTATCATTCAATTACACAATGATGTTAGTGGTGCCTGATACTAAAGTACTGATGCTTTCTGATATTTCAAGTAACATTTAAAGCAAACCGAAAAGGCTCAGTGAGACCTGACTTCCCAGAACTGTTGTCAGTTTGATGTGTTTCTCTGTAGAGAAAGCCTGACCTTATACACTATTGTTTCTGTAAGACATCAACTGTGTCAATGTGAACATGGAAGTAAACTGATATAGGCGTCTTTTTCTTAAAATTCAGATTGGAAGAGGAAGAAAGGAGACAGTTTCTTACCTTGTCTGTGAAGATCTTGTCTACATGTAAGGGTTTTAAAGACTACTTGGCAGCTGTGGTAATTATGACTTGGGGCATAATTGCAAGACCCAGTAACAAGAGAGAATGAATTAGGAACAGAGCAATCTATAAAAGTCCTAACTATGCACGTGCTTTAGTGTTATGTTAACTTTTACCTTTTCTCCTTGGAGATCCAGCCTATGGGGAAGATGCCCCCTCCACTCCCCAATTATAATAATCTTAAAGACTGAGAAAATACAAGTGATTCACAATGCAATTGCTCACCAACTGGTGACCAATGCCCAGCCAGTTCCCAAGCAGTGGCTCCCATCTAGCTTTCCCCCTAGTTTAGATTTTGGGCATGGTGCCCTATGGTATGGAATATCCCTTTGGCCAGTTTGTGTCTGTGTCACCTCTCAGCTTCTTGTCCCCTCAGCCTGTGCTGTGAGAAACTGAGAAGTCCTTGACTTAGTGTAAACACTGCTTAGCAACAACGAAATCATCAGCGTTGTCCAGATGTGCTTTCATCTGTGCCATGATGAAAGGTGGAATTTTACCTTGATATCTTAGATAAATACCTTGAAAGTACCTGAGGTTGGGTGTGGTAGCCTTGTGATTTTGTCACTTGGTAGTGATACAGAAGACTGAGCAAGCATCAGCCTTCTCTCTGTGGTGGTGAGCTTTCTCCTGGCATGTTTAGAATTCCCATACTTATAGTCCCAGACACTTCCATCAGAAGGCATTGAATGCTGGATTTCTCAGCTTGCAAAATGGTTCTGCTTGTTATCAAGTGACTTTAAGGTTTTCTTCACTAGTTTAAATTGAATAATATGAAGCCTGAATTCAAACGTGCCCATGGCAGCCATGAGGAGAGAAAATTGTAACTTCTTCAAGATTAAAAGTTCAAACTGTGATGGCTGTACCTTTTAACTCCAAAAGTGGCTTTTACCCTGATCTCCGTAATCCTGTTAGCTTCATCATGTTGAAGAGATCATGACATTTTCCAAAGCACCTGGGGGAAGCATTACCTTTCAGTTCATTGACTAAGCTTTTCTCTGGGACAGCAATGTCACCCAGCTGTGTCTAGTCGTTTTATGCTTCACAGAGTGGCTAAGGTTGGAAGGGACCACTGGAGGTCAGCTAGTCTGACTGCTTAAGTAGTTGCAATTAAGGTTGTAGTAATCTTTACTACTTTGCAGTAGTACATTAATATTTTTAACTATTTCAAATAAAAACCGAAACCAAAACCCCAAACCAGCTAGGATTAAATGCAAGTGCATAGAGATGATGAGGAGTTACCGTGTCTTTTGAAATAAAATTTATGTAGGAAAACTGTAGAAGAGCTTAAAAAAAAAGAATGGGTGTTCTAATACAATGCTTTTTTCCCCCTTGTGACTTGTAGCATACTCAAATTCTGTCTTGTTAGTTACTAATCTTAAAAATATCAGATTCCTAACTAGGAATTATGTTACATTATACTTCTTTTAGGTACTTGCTGCATGTGATCTTGGACTAACTAGACAACTTGTGTATCTTTTTCCCAAACACAAAGGAAATGATGTTTTCCTTGGCAAGATTCTGGATAGGTACATTGTAATAAGTAGCATTCCTAATATATGCAAAATAAGTAACCCTTCTGGAAAATGGTAATTTCTTGAATGAGAAGAATAAGAATTCACAGAGATTTTTTATGTTTGAGACAGAAGGAAAGAGAAAGAAATAAGATAAAGTGGGACAGAGAGACAAAGAGGAAAAAATATGCAAATCCATAAGCCACATCCCACTTAACCAGATTTGTATGCCATTTGTTTGGAAAATGGAACTTTGGTAGGTAAATAGTCTAGTTTGGAAAACCTGTAAAATATAGAAACAAGTTCTAGACAACATAGCCTCTTCTAGATTTATGGGAAGCTTACATAAACTGACTGGTGTCATGCTTTAGAATTTAGGATGTGTTTACTGGGTTAAGGTATGTTTACGATTTTAAAATACAGCACGAAGCTAGGCTTAGGTGAGGCAAAATTGTTCAGCTTTGAGAAAGAAACTCAGTCTGAAACAAATCAAAAACTGTTATGACCTGCATGATGTTAGAAAAGGGAGGCTTGCTATTTCCTTCTTTCTCTGTTTGAAAAATATTAAATTTAGGATTAATTATGAACTCAGATAGCATCAAAAACATGAAGCCATCTCCAGTCCCAAGAGAAACAGTAGCAACTTTAAGTAAAAGTAACTGTTTTCTCATTATATTTATTCATAGAACAATAAGTTTTGACAGGAGATCAGGACCTCTAGGCACTACTGCTATTCTATTCTATTTCATATAGTGAAGGAATTCATCTTAAATAGGGAGTGTTTTGGCACAGAGCTGAATTGATGCGTCTGTGTTAATCTTTAACTGGGCTTTAATCATTACTTTTTGTTGCAATCTATGTCATAAACTTCACTTAAGCTGATTACCCATTAACTATTTTAATGGTGTGCTAAGCACTGCAGGAAATTAATATTTGTATGCTATTTGTGGTCAGCAGGATCACGTCCACGTGGTTGAGGCCACACCTCAGTTTTGGGCACTGCTCGACAAGAAAATCATTGAGGTGCTGGAACAAGTCTAGAGAAGAGCAATGGAGCTCGTGAAGGATAGGGAGCACAAGTCTGATGAGGAGTGGCTGAGGGGAGCTGTGGACGTTTAGCCTGGAGAGAAGGGCACACCTTATTGTTCTCTACAACTTCCTGAAAGGAGATGGTAGCAAATTGTGGGCTGGTCTCTTCTCCCCAGTAATAAGCAATGAGACAAGAGGAAATGGCCTCAAGTTGTACTAGGGGAGGTTTAGACTCAATATTAGGGAAAACTTCTTCACTACAAGTGTTGTCAATCATTGGACCAGGCTGCCTAGGGAAGTGGTTGAGCCACCACCCCTGGAGGTATTTCAAATACCTGTAGATGTGGCAGTTTAGGTTAATGATTGGCTTCGTGATCTAAAAGGTATTTTCCAATCTAAACGATTCTATCCTATGATTCTACACATTTCTCACTGCTTTATATTAGCTAGAATATTTTGGATACTTGCATAATGACTGTAAATTATAGGTCAGAAAGGAAGTAATGCAGAAGGGTGGTATAAATTCATTGCTTTATTATGGGCTAGACACAGTTTTTGGAACAGTTTTCTGATTCTATGTTGTGTAGGGAATATCACCTGGTTTGTAGTGTTATTAAAATTTCACGAGACTGTCTCTTCAGAAGGAGAAAGGAAAAAGGAAATGTCTTTAGTCGAGAGGAGGACCTGGTTGCGTATCACAGACTGTGGAGGTTTTTCAGTAGTATAAGAGATTATTTTGAATTGTTTAATTGCATAAGAAGTCTCTAATCAGGAATATTTGAACACTGGCAAACTAAGAACATGCTGTGTTTGGAATTAGGAAAATTCAATACATAAATATTTACCTTCCTAAGTTCTTGTTGAGCAAAGAAACATAATAATCATAACTTCTTACGATCCCAGTTTCCTGACAGATAATAAAAGTGAGACTATTGATCTGTGCATGTCTTGTATTTATGACTTTGACTTCCCAGTGTAAAACTCTATAACATGTTTTTGCTCTTAAATAAAAAATGTTGCATTCAAAGCTAATATTAGTTATAATCAGTGAGCACATTTAAAATGACAGATGGATTGCCACACTCTAATAGCTTGTTGTCTGTTTTTGAAATTCTGTTTCTTTGAGAAGAATAAAAAACTTAGTTTCCATGTAACGGATGTGTATTTTCTTCATTATTACCTCCCCCCTGCCCCCTCCAAAAATAGGCGAGGTATCAGTATTTATTCTGGAAATTTTCTAGCATAAAAACAGACATGAATTAGAAGTGTAGGGCCTTGCTAAAAGGTAAGTCTTTTGAGTCAGAAAGTGCTGGACAGAAGGAAGAAGTCACAAAATGGGACAAAGAGAAAAATATGAAGGAGGATTTGTCTGGGATCATTAGTTGAGTGAAATAGCCAAGGGGTATATGGGATGACCCCGAAGACTCAGGTAATAGAAATGGGATGAAATTCAATAGCGTAGCATGAAAGGTCATGCACTAGGGGCTAATAACAAGCATTTTTGCAATAAGGTAGGAGCTGGTCAGCTGAGGTGCAGTAGTCAATCATAGGATGGCTATAGGTTTCCAATGCAATGCAATCCAAGGATATGTAAGCTAATATACTTCTAGAAGAGAAAAAGAAATCCACAAACCGGTAGAGAAACCTCATTTTAATATTAAGTATTGTTTTGATCATCTTGTTTTCAAAATACAAAGATTTAATCATTAATAGGTGCAGAAATGTGTTACTGAAATATTTTGTCTTTTAACCCTTAAAATAAATTCTAAGAGGAGGCATGATTTGTTCCATATAATCACTTTAGGAAGGTAAATATCAGTACTAGACATTAAGTCAATGTGTTTTGCTGAGATATGAACAGATGCATATTAACTGTCTCTGGATTAGATCATGTAGCAATTTACAGGCCAAAAGCTATCAGAGGTGTGATACAATGGTTTGGCCTCCTAAAATAAGCAAAAGAAGTCACCAAAACAAATAACCTGGATGAAGTGAATCTTTATGAATTTTAGATGTTTTGGAATCCAGCTATCTGCAAGATCCAGTGCTGTAATGGAAGTAAAACTTTTTAGCTAGGTCTGTAGTATGGGTTTATTGGGTTTTTTTATTCCTAATTTCTGTGTGGAAAATTATATTAACCAAGGATTTGGCCCCAACCTCTGTATGATCTCCACTGACCAAGAATATGGACAATTAATATTTTCATATTCATACACAGACAGTATGTGTCTATGATGAATTAAAAACTTCTCAGAAGAAAGGAGAAGCTGAAAGATACATTTAAAGAGGAATGTTTCAGAGAACAGTTTTGGCATATAAATAGACTTTGGACAAATTGAGGATTAATTTTTTCAGACGGTCTGGTGAGTGAAGGAAAAATGGGGGGGAAAAAAGCTGGTTTGAAGCTAAATATACTGGTCAAGATAAATAAATGAGTTAGGGTAGAAGAATAGTTTTCCAGAGACACGTAGATGTTCAAAGACAGATTCAGGAGTTTATTTCTGACTTGGTAACTAAGTAATTATCAACGACAAGATGATTATTTCCATGAATCCACTCAAAGAGGAGTACTTATTTGCTACTTATTTGTATGTAATACAGAGAGTAGCGGGCTCATTAACTTCGACTTTGGTCAGCAGAGCAAAAGGATATGATGGAGGAAATTAGCTTTCCCGGTGGTGAAAGGCTCTGACACCTGCCATGGCTCTTTTCCTGACTTGCAATTGCCTCTGCAATTTGCTACTCTAGCTGAATGCTCCCCCAAACTCTGGGCACATGGTAATTCACATGTGAGTACTTAATTAATTGGCTCATTTAATCAGTGTGTGAGCAGAAAAGACCTTATGCTAGCAGTATTTCTCCCCAGGAGAGCTTGCCCATTTGAGAGGTATGGTCTCCGTATCCCCTGATAGCAATTAACAACTACTGAATTGCTCCACTGAATAATCATGAAATTCGTCTGTCTCGGATCATTTTGTGTAGTCTAATAGTGCTTAAATTTAGTATCTTGCCAAACTGGGGCCCATTAAAATCAACAGTGATTTCATGTGCTTTTTGAGCTAATTTAAATGAATGCCTTATTGAGAGATGAAACTACTTCATGCTTGATGTTTACATATTGATAGTTTTTTGAATATTTTTACATATATTTGGGAGAAATTTAAATTGAAAAATTTAAATTAAGAGCCTTTGAATTAAAAGCTTTCTCTAAACAATCAAAATAAATAACAGTAAATACCAGCATAAATTTCTGCTTCAGTTTAATAACTAAAAGTTAAAACTAAATATCATATTTGTCTACATAATTCTCATACTAACACTTGATATCATTCCTACCAAATGTGATTGATTTTTGTTTTTTTTTTTTAAATTTCTCTTCAGGAAAACATGGTGAACAAACATATGTTAAAGGTCTTGTATATTTTCATTTAATATCTTGTTCATAAAAATAAAACTTTGCCAAAGCGTTGTTTGAAACAGACACTCTCATCATTTGACACCTTTGAGTGAAGCTTCTGACCAGTAAGGGTCATTCTTAAAAGCAGGATCTAAACATCTGAAAAAAAATCATAATGGTAGTTGTGAATGAAAGCAATATTCTTTAAATACACTGCTTTTTGAGTTTGTAAAGAGCCCTGACCTCTAAAGCTTCAGATTCTTCCTGTAAAAGAGGTATTTTCTCCACAAACTCTTGACATCTAGAAAAGCAGCCTTTGAAGGCAGAGATCATTTGAGCCCGCATGCTTCTTCTAAAAACAATTAAATCCAACTCCAAGCTGTTTGAGGTTTTCTTTTTGGGTTTCAATGCTATGAATAATTCATCCGAGAAGAACTGGGACTACAAGGAAAGGTCATCAGCCCCTGTCAGAAATTTTGGAGAGAACATTCTCAGGGGTCTCTCAGATTGTGTGTCCAGGGCTGGATATGTTCTTTTCATAAGTACTACAATAAAATTGATATTTCAGTTTAATAATGAAAGTTAATCCTATGTCAAGCAAAATGTTAACTATTGTAGTAATGTGAAAGTGTCATTGACTTTCATCTTTTGATTGACAGACTAGATTTTCCTCTCTCTACTCATCTTACAGTATTTTGAATACACTGATCATACATGGTTACATCGAATTCACATCAATGTAAATCAAGTATATTAAAAAGTACTTTAAGCAACACTCACTTAAAACCAGCAAAACAGAAGAAAAGGTTCCCATTTTTGATACTGAAGGACAGATCTTACTATAAAGTCTCTATATTCCTAATTTCTATTTGGCCACTCATGTTTTGAAGAAAAAAGATGATTGAGCAGGGCAGGTACTGGACTAAAATAAAGCAATAGAAGAGTGGGTTAAAAAGAAGCCTTCTTTTTAGAATGGCCTCTATCACATTTTTAGCTCTAATGTAATTTTTCCTTTTACTTCAATCAATTTTTATTTATTTCTTTATTGTCCCATTTGGTATGCTTTCTCATTATTCCCTAGATAACCTGCATTAATTTTTTTTTTTTTGCAGTAACTTCAGTATAACTTCAAGTTCTGCGTTTCAAGTAGTGTGTATCAGTCCTCCTCAAACATTTGAAAATTACCTCCTCTTCTTCCTTTTCAAATATTATACATAGAAACATGGAATGGTTTGGGTTGGGAGAGACTTTAAAGATCATCTAGTGTCATCCTCTTTTGCCCCCTCCCTCACCCCACCATGGGCAGGGACATCTTCCACTAGATCAGAGCCCCCTCCAAACTGGCCTTGAACACTTCCGGAGATGGGGCATCCATAATTTCTTTTGACAATCTCTTCTAGTACCTCACCACCCTCACAGTGAATAATTTCTTTCTAATATCTTATCTAAACCTACCCTCTTCCAGTTTAAAGCTTCTCCCCCTTGTCCTACCACCATACACTCTTGTAAAAGTCCCTCTCTGTCTTTCTTGTAGGCCCCTTTTAGGTACTGGAAGGCTGCCATAAGGTCTCCCTGGAGCCTTCTCTTCTCTGAGCTCATCAATCCCAACTCTCCCAGCCTGTCTTCACAGGAGAGGTGCTCCAGACCTCTGCTCATCTTTGTGGTCCTCCTCCGGACTTACTTCAATGGGTCCATGTCTTCCTTACGTTGGGTGCCCCAGAACTGGACACAGCTCTCCAGGTGGGGTCTGATGAGAGCAAATTAGAGAGGCAGAATCACCTCCCTCAATCTGCTGGTCAGTCTTTTGATGCAGCCCAGAATNGATTGGCTTTCTGGGCTGCAAGTGCACGCTGCTTGCTCATGTCCAGCCTCATCCACCAG
>VZTA01025026.1:259846-278497 GCA_013398855.1 Mohoua ochrocephala | reverse complement strand
TTACCTCTAAGCAGGTGACAGCTTCTGCAGGTATCAGAACTATCTGTCTTATATTTCTTATATCTGCTTACGGTATAAGAACTGAGGGAAAAGATGTTTCTATACAATTTCTTTTATCTGCCATGGAAGACTTGCACTGGGAGAAGAGGGGTCTGGGCTCTGCTGCCAGGGCTTTGTGATGAGGGGCCACATCCTGCCCAGAGACCACTGTGACACTGCGGGGCCTTGCCTTGGCCATGGGAGGATTGAAGGAGCACAGAGCCCTGAGGTGCCCACTCTCAGGAGAACACTTCCCACAGGAAGCTGCATCTCCCCTGGTGCCCCTGGAAGCTCTGCAGCAGAGGGTACTGAAGACAGACATGGAGAACCATTTAAAGAATGCCAACTCTCAGATCCACAAGGGAATGCCGAGCCTGGACTGGACGTGCCAGGTGAGGGACGGGGCAGGAGGGACAGGCCGGTGGTGGGACGGGGCCGCACGGAGCTGCCTGGGGGCTGGGGCTGGGCTTGGGGGGACTGTGGGGGATGCTGTGCCAAGGCAGCTGCCTCCATCCCACTCCTCCCCCTCCTGGTCTTGCTTCGCAAGGGTGCGTCACAGGCAGCCAGAGGCAGCATCTCAGGAGAGCCAGGCCCAGGCCTTGTCCCTCCATGGGGACAGGCTCAGACTGCTCCTCTAGCCACAGAGCTCGCAGGATGGAGGGAGCCCCCCAGCCATCATATCAAGCTAGTGGAAGCCTTTGCAAGGGCTGGAGAGAACTGACCAGGCCCGTCCAAAGTGCAGGGCTCCACAGAGGAATGCCATCCTGACATGGCAGCAGGACAGCCTGGAGGAGAAAGAGCTCCTGCAGCAGGAGGGCAAGGAGCAGCTTGCCTCCCTGGTCTTGATAGCTCCATGGCAGACCTGAGCAGCTGATTGCCAGGGACAGGGCAGGATGGGACTGGAGGGGATGGGACAGGACAGGGGGATGAGCCTCCCTCTGCCCAGGGCCAGCTGCTGCACTGCACCCCCATCATCTCCCACAGCCGTGTCCCAGCAGTGACTGCTGCCAGGTCTCCAGCAGGCATTTCCTGGAGAGAGCCCGGTGACCTTTACAAAAAACAGAATCACTGAATCACATAGAATCACAAATATTAGGATTGGAAGGGATCTCAGGAGATCATCCAGTCTAGCGCCCTGCCAAGGAAGGGTCATCTTGAGCAGGTTACATGCATAAATGTTCAGGTGGCTTGGAATATCTCTAGAGGAGGAGACTCCACGACCTCCCTGGATAGCCGATTCCAGGGCTCTGCCACCCCAGTGTAAAGAAGTTCTTCCTCAAGAAATCCCCCTCTCTCCTTTCTCTCCTGCCAGGGGAACGCATTTCTCAACCTCGGGCAGCCATTGCCAACAGGCCTGGAGGGGTTGGAGGCCGTTTCGAGCACACAGAAGGTGCTGCAGTGGCTTGAAACCCATGTTCCCAGTGAGCCAGAAACCCTGGCCAAGGAGGACGAGGACTGGGAAAACAATTTTCACAAGGAGATGCCCCATGAGGTACTGCAAGAGGACATCACATGTCCAGTGCCCTCAGAGATGTGTGAAGACAGCAGCGAAAGCCAGGAGTTCCAAGACATGTCAGAAGAGTACAGTAACCAAGAGCTGTTTCAACAGGAAGAGGATGAAGGCACAGCAGTAGCAGGAGAGGCTGTCAGCAAACTGCAGAGCACATCTCCTGCCCTGGCTGGTCCCATGGACACCAAGGATGAGCCAGCATCCCCAAGTCGAGCGTCACCCCAGCGAGGGCAGGCTGGCGGCACCACACCCACAGGCACTGGCCACGCACCATCTGCTGCTTCCTGGAAAGTGCCCTCAGTGCCAGGAGTGCAGGCAGGAGCTTGCCTGTTGCCCACACAGCCCCTTGGAGACAGATCTCCTTGCCCCACAGCCATTCACACCCCAGTGCAACTGCAGGGACAGTCCCTGTTCAGGAGGATGCTCAGGGCTGTGTGCAGGGTGTTCCTTGGCACCCACAGCCCACGGGAGCAGGAGCAGCAGTGCCCTGCTCCCAGCGCCAGGCAGGTGCCTGGAGACGGCTGCTCCGAGCCTCAGCAGGGTCCTCTGAGAGAGTGACACAGGGAAGCACAGCAGGGATGGATGCAGGGACAGTGCCTCAGGCGTCCGGCTGTCCCCAGGCCATCCCGCTGCCAGACTAGTCTTGGTCATGGCTTCGTGAGACCAACCTATGGTTGGTTCCCCTTCGGACACATTATGATTAGACCTGGTTCATTTTTATCATACCTTTTCTGCAAATAGACTGTATTTTATATGTATTTGTATATAATAGGTTATGCTTTTTCTTCAATAAAACTGTCAGTTTAGCCCAACTGGGTTGTGTGCATACAAAAAATTGATTCAAATACAAAAAGCTGAGAAAAAGTACAGTTTTAAATTTCAGGGGGTATTTTTATTACCTCTAAGCAGGTGACAGCTCCTGCAGGCATCAGAACTATCTGTCTTACAGTTCTTATATCTGCTTAAGAAAAAGCTCCTGCAGCAGGAGGGCAAGGAGCAGCTCTTGCCTCCCTGACATGGTCTTGGTGGCTCCATGGCAGACCCAGACAGGTGAGTGCCATGGACGGGATGGGATGGCATGGGACAGGATGGGACAGGCGGACGAGCCTCCCTCTGCCCAGGGCCAGCTACTGTGCTGCACCGCCGCAGCCCCAGGAGGTATAAGGCATGTCTGCAGTACTCTGAGACATCCTGAATAGACAACGCCAGTAGGTGGCCTAGCATAAACTGAAAATTATGAAGTCAGAAGAGTGTTTGGAGTGTCCTAAGGGAGGCTCTGGCCTTACGCTTTTGGTGCCAACTGCTTAATGTCAGTGTTGGGCACAGGACAACTAAGGTCGGATTGAGTACATCCCGTTTTTAATGGACCCTCCTTTTCCTCTCTAACAGTTCATCTCCCTTCTTAAGCTCAGTTTGTAAGATTTAAACAGTGTCTGGCTAAATAATAAGTGTGTGTCACCTGCAAACAGCCACGCTTTGTGGACCCAGTTTTGTGGCAATTACTCACACTGAACTTGTTTTTTCCCCTCTTTTGAACAGAATGGTCCAAAGAAACAGACTTCACTTTTTCCACAAGCATTTCACCAGGTACCTGCGTGAAGCAGCAGGACCTAAAACCTCTCCCGGCCGGGCCTCGGTGCCACTAGGGGTCCCCGCCGCCCGCGCATCCCGCCGCATTCCTCCTCATCCCGCCTCATCCCACTCCCTCCCGGCGCGGCGGGAGGCGCAGCGGGAGGACGCGCCGGGCGGCCGGGCAGCGGGATCGGGAGATAAGGGAGACCTTATCAGTCTCTACAACTACCTGAAAGAAGAGTGTAGCGAGGTGGGGATGAGTCTCTTCTCCCAAGTAGCAAGCAATAGGATGAATTACACCAGGGGAGATATAGCTTGGGTATTAGGAAACTTTCTTCACCGAAAGAATAGCAAGGGACAGCCAGCCATGGTAGAGGTCACAGGAATAAAGGACAGCTTCTACTGGGCAAAGCTGTGTCTCAGCAGACTTCCAGTTGCACCAGGAATACACTATTTTGAGGCTAGAAAACTGGTTGTCCTCATTTGTTTGGGGACTTCAGGATAATCTTGGTAACAGGTAATTTTTAAAATGTTTATAAGAATTGGGTGCTTCAGAATGGGGAGCTGGCAGAGTCAGGTGCAGAAAACTTCCTGTACGTCCTAGAGCCCCTTAAATTTCTGGTCAGAATACAGTGTCTTTTGGTACTGTGATTTATGGTGAGCTACCTCCTGCTGCTGAAGAGAGAGAACAAATTCTTCTCTCCTGAGAGCCAAGCGAGGACTAGCATTCCCTCCACACCCAGTACCGGGGCAGGGATGCAGCCATCACCCCTCCTTGTCTACTCCAGAGTACAACAGTGGCCAGCTCAGGTCCCAGTCTCCTTCTTGTCTCTAAAGAGCACCTCTGTACTATGTCAGGAATGAGACCCTGTCTCCCACAGTGGCTGTTTGTAGCAGAATTCTGTGATGCGGAGGTTGTCTGAGAAGGAAACTCCATGTTTAGTTATCCTAAAGGGCAAGGCATTTACCTCCCAGCTCCCCGTGCTCTCTCTGTCTTGGGAAGCAAACATGTCTTTCTGGTCTCTTCTGGAAAAAGCAGATGCTGCATGCCAAGCACCTTGGAGGGGAGGATGTGGAAGGCCGTGGTCCAGGTTTGGTGTGTTCAGGACAAGCATGGATCTGCAGGCTAACCCTCAGGCTGAAAGAGACCCATGTTTTGAGTTGCTCCAGAAGCAGAAGTTGGTGAACCCAGGGAGCTTTAATTTGAAAGCTTGTAGGCATTTGTGTAGTCAAAAACCTTCAGGATCAGTTGGCAGGAATCCTGCAGAACACATATCTGGATTTGGATATTTAAATACCCCCTAACCCTTCTGTTTGTCTGAGCAAAAGTGACTTCAAACGTATTTTGAGATTATGGCTTCCCAAACATGCAGCAAAGGCTAAATGAAACACTAGATTTCACATGAACTGGAGCAGGCTTAATTGAATCATACCGTGTTGATCTGAAAGATTTTCTTTATCTTGATGGATTTTCTCCTAAGGGCTTTTATACCCAGGCACTTGAGCAAAGTGGCCAAATTGCCCCCACCCCATGCAATCAGGAGTACTTCGAGGCTAAGCATAGTTAGCAAATAGAAAGGAACAATTTAGGTTTTCAGCTTGGGCTCAAAGCTATCTGACGCCTTGTTACTAAACAGTTTTTCCCACACTTGAACAGCCCTCCTCTCTTCAGGAAAAATGAATTTCCAAACCAGTCCCAAGCTAGTTAATTTCAGCTTCAAACAAAAACTAGGGAGGCCACTCGGCAAAGTGAATGGAGGTGACGGGAAGCTTTTTTTCTTCAGCTTGCAGCATCCTTGGCTCTTCTAATGCCAGATGTATTTTCAAAAGCAGCATGTAAATTTGACCTTAGCCTGCTCTGTTGTAAACTGAAAATTATAGTCATTATGAAAACTAAAGTCATTTCGCATTGCAAAAATACATGTTTACAAATGCTTCCTATCCAAAGGGGAAAAGAAGGCATAGCTATAAAAGAAGTTGTTTAAAATCTTAGTGAGTGACATGGACAGTGGGATTGAGTGCACCCTCAGCAAGTTTGCTGGTGACACACCAAGCTGTGTGGTGTGGTGTGGTGGACATGCTGGAGGGAAAGGATGCCATCCAAAGGGACCCTGACAGGCTTGAGAGGTGGGCCCATGCGAACCTTACGAAGCTCAACAACACCAAGTGCAAGATCCTGCACCTGGATCAGGGAAATCCCAAGCACGAGTACAGGCTGGGCAGCAAAGGGATTGAGAGCAGCCCTGAGGAGAGGAACTGGGGGTATTGGTGGATGAGAAGCTTGACATGACCCAGCAATGTGCACCTGCAGCCCAGAAAGCCAAACGTGTCCCAGGATGCATGAAAAGCAACACAGGAAGCAGGTACAGAGAGGTGATTCTGTCCCTCTACTCTGTTCTCCTAAGAGCCCACCTTGAGTACTGTGTCCCCAACATGAGAAGGACATTGAACTGTTGGAGGGAGTCCAGAGGACGTCACAAAGATCATCAGAGGGCTGGAGCACCTCTCCTATGAAAACAGGCTGAGAGAGTTAGGATTGCTCAGTCTGGAGAAGAGAAGGCTCTGAGGAGGCCTTCTAGCAGCCTGCCAGTATCTAAAATGGCTACAAGAGAGATGAAGAGGGACTTTTCACAATGGCATGTAGCGATAAAAAAAGGAGGAATGGCTTTAAACTTTCCATGCCTGGAAGCGTTCAAGGCCAGGTTGGATGGGACTTTGAGCCCCCTGCTCGGGTGGCATTGAAAAGAGTGCTAGTCTGTAGGCGTTGGTGTATTTGACCTCATTTTTAAACCAAGGACAAAGTCCTCTGAAGCTTTGGCTAGAAGACAACGTAGTATTTGCCTTCTGCCTTCTCTTAAACAATTTGTCAGCATTGAGGTTATCATGTTTAATCATCTGGTATGCAGCAAATGTAATGCCACTCTTTTTGAACAGAGGCTGGAAGACAGAAAAAACAGCTTGTAGATTTCTGCTGCTTTTAAGCTTTTTTCTGTGAAAACCCATGTACAGCAGGACAAAAGAATGGCCTGCCTGCTGCAGGTGGCATCATCTCTAGCCACCAGATCACAAAGTGTAAATCTCTAGGAGAAAGCCTTTGGTCATTTTTTATTTATTTACAGTCTAGAAACTTGCCACAAAAGGTCAGAAGAAAGCATATGTCAGCATCAGACAAGGGCCCTTTGAGTACTTCACGGTTGGTTTTTAATTTGGGCAGAGATCTGGCATGTCTTCAGCACAAGGATGATTTATTCAAGCCACTGATAACACTAACTACAAACAAATTCTTCTGGTTCATGGTTGTTTGGTTTGGATTTGTGGCCAGAGCACATGTATACTCACAGTATGGGAAAAAGGTCCCAATTGTCTGATAATTTGAACGTTCCTGGGCTAAAAACTTGAAAACTCGTAAAACAGATTTAATTGAGGCAATTTTGTCCAGTCTCTTTCATTACTGCCCCTTCCCTGTAAGAAGGGCTCATTTAAAAACAATCAAAAAGGAATGCCCAAGAAACACTGGGTTTTTCTTAACTGCCTCTCCTGGAAGTTATCTGTCTTTAGCTGTGCTGTAAGACAGAAACAGCTTCCAATTTACACACTCCCATGCTTGAAAACTTCCACAGTTGAGGATTTATGCTCAGTGATTTTTGTTTTCATGCCATTGCCAGACAAAGATATTTGGAAGGGAAGAACTTTGAAAACCTCCCTGGAAGAATCTTAAGAGGTAAGAAGCCAAGCAGTGTAACTGAGCAATGATTTTTACGTGATGTAGCCCTTCAGTGTTAAAATTCAAGGCAGGCAAACCACCACGAGGGTGCAGTGGTAAGGCAGCCTTCGCTGGCAGTGGCAGAAAGCCTTAATTTGCTGTTCCTGTTCTGAGGGGTCAGATGATGATCTTTACATGGGCTCACTAAAGGAAATAATTTAAACATAATTAACTTGAGCTAACACTGAAACTCTTGGGAACATGATGGTGTTCAGTGCAAGGAGAGGTTTAACTTGGTCTTTATCAGGGATGTGCTATTACTGTTTGAATTAAGACAAGTCTTAATTAAACTTGACCTAAGTGAGAACACAGTTGGGTGAATAATATTACATTTGCTCAGACTGTAGTTTAGTGCACTCCTAGAGTGGAGAAGGACTAAACTATTGTTTTACTGAGGATTAATATAGCAACTTTTTATGATTATTATTAAATGATGCACAACTTCTCTACTGCTTAAGCCTGGTTCTCACATTCTTCTTTCAGTGATTGTTCTTTGGGAAAATGCATTATAAATCAACCTTCCTGCCATTCAGCTTTGTTCTCTATCTAGCCATCAGTAAACAGGTTATTTTATATTTCCCTTTTTAGATATGCTGTAAAGATGGATGTTTGTTTGGGGGGGTTAATTGTTCTTATTTAAAAAAACACACACAAAACCCTAAAGCAGAAATCTCTACAACAAGACTTTTGAGGAGAAACCTGGAAATCAAGTGCATTCACATAGATTCTGAGAGACTGACAGCTGAGTGCAGTATTTTGAAAAACAGTACTTTTGCCCTGGACTAAAAATTTAGAATATATTTTGGTAGTTCAAATGAAAACTGTCTCCTTTAGACAAAAGGACCAAGCTAGATGCTTTACCTGCTCCCAATGTCTTTAGAGAACAGCCCTTGCTTCCACAAAACCAGACTAGTTTTTTTGAACACCGTCTGATTTGGCAAGTGCAGTAAGAGAGGAGAGGAGGAAGTTTGTTTGTGTGCCTGCCCCCAGAAGAAGCTACTTGCGCTTCAGAGAAGATATTGATTCCCTCCCCTCTTGCACTGCCTGCAACCTACAGCCCTCCTGCAGGATCCACCTGCTTAGCTGTGAAACACAGATTGTGCCAGGCATCTCCTCTGCAAGGTATTGTAAAAAAAAACCCTCAAAGCACAGCCAGAAGCTTGAGAATGGGGATTTTTTGGGTGTTAGGTGCCGGGGGTGCCATTTTCATATTCCAGCCACCCTGAAGGCAAGCCTGCAGCCCTTGGCACTGAGGAGGGCCTTGCAGAGTGCACCCACCTGGTGGTCCCACAGAGCCACGAGCACCTGATCCAACATCCACCCAGTCAAGAGAATGCAGTACAATGCCTAAATTAGCTGTATTCACAGACCAAACTCCCCAAACCTGAGGGAAAGATGACACTTTTCCAGAACTAGCTATTTAAAACACCAAGTGAGTTTCTACCTTATGACTCTGTCTAGGTGCAACAACTTGAAAATCAAGTAATCTACTGAGGTGCCACATCTTTTTCACAAGAGCATGCAAATGTCTCCTGCAATTTTGTGGCAGACCATCTTTCTGAATTGGCCACTTCTGCTTCTCACCTGCTCATTGAGCCAAAAAAAAAAAAAAGCAGCAAATAAAAAAGAAGGCTTTTCTGTGTTTTGGAAAGGGAATGATAGAGGAAGCAGATGAAGGTTTTTCTATATTGATTGAGATGACCTGAAATGAAAGCAGCTGTGCAAAGATAGCCAACTCTGAGATCTGTCTCCCTGATCAGGAAGGAGCACACAGCATTTCCCGACTGAAGCTGGCCAGCCTGGTTGGACCTGCTCAAGCACACAAATTATATTCTTCAGGACATCTCCATTTTTTTGCCTCAACTTAGAAAACGCTGCTCCCATGCCTCAAAAGCTCTGTCTCCTTCCTGGCACCTGTCTCTTGCAAGCAGCTCTCACCCCCTGCAATCCACCTTCAAAAAAAGCCCCTCTGCAGCCTGTTGGACACAATCCCTCTTGCTCTGAATCACTTTGTGCAGTTAAGACAAGGTGAAGCTGGCCTGAGTTTAGCCTTCTGGCTGGTGCTGAGAAGGTGCTTGGATGCTGTGTAGGCGGAAATGGTATTTTGGTGATCTGGGGCTACTGTGTGGCCATGTTGCATTGCCCTGGAAATGGTGAGAAAGCCCTGCTCTGGAGGCTGCTTCACAAATGGCTGCTGGTGGCAACAGGACATCTGGAAACCACGTGGAAGCTGCAGATGGTGGAAATGTGGTACGTGGGAAGCATGTGAATTGCTCAGTAAGCCTCTAGGAACAGTGATGGAAACTCCTACGTGGCAGAGATCTTCCCTGGGTGTCTCAGGAAGGATTTTATCATCACACTGCAATACTCGTGCAAAAAATATCAACGTTATTTCTGGATAGGGAGATTGAGTCACCTTTCAATTTTAGGAATTCTGCTGGGCAGTTTGTGCCACAGAGCAGTAGGAATAGAATGGCAATCATAGGTCATGTAATACAATCCCCTACAGCAGGTACAACTATACCATCAAGTCCTGATGACTAAGCTATCTCACGTTGAATTTAGAAGCTTTTTTACTGCTGGAAAATTGTCACAGAAATGTGATTCTCAGAGTATTAGGAGTCAGTCACGTGAGCCAATATGATTGGAGCTTTTTGGTTTTCCTTGTCTCTAGACAGTCATGGAGGAAAAGACAAAACATGTAACTTAACATTATATTGATTTTTTTTCCCCAAAAAATATTTCCTGTTTAAGATTGCATATAAAGGTTAAAGTCCCTTAAATTAATCCAATACTGCGAGTCTACCACAAATTCTGTTCTTAGCATGAATTCTGCTGTGAACACAGGATGTTGTTCTCTGCTTTAGTCCTAGTGTTTGTTTAAATCTGCTTCATTTTTCCCTTTCAGTCATTGTGCTAGTAGAATCTGGACTGAAGACCACTTCATAGGGGCCTTATCTGCAAACCTGCAATAGGTAGGCTTGAGAATCAGCTGTGATTCCCAGGTGAAGAGAATGAGAAGACTCTGTATCTGAGGGTGATTCCCTGGTGAGAGGAAATGAGAAGAATCTGGTGTGTCCATACCACAGAGGTTGAAGGCCAGCAGCTTTTCTCCTGCAGCCCTTACTTCTGACCAAAGGTGAGTCACTTTGGTAATTATTCAATATTGTGTCACCAATCATAGAAAAAACTAGATCAAAGACTTCATTGTGAGGGATAACAGAGCTTTTGGTGGCCAAAAGATTGGCACCTCTTGAAGATGCTGGAGAATGGAATTACTGCAACTGTCTCTTTAAGCATAACCTTCTACCTCTTTGGCTTTTGCAAGAGCAGCTAAGCAGGGCAGTCCTCTTCTCCTAAAAATGTGGTTTATGCCTTTTCCTCAAAAGAGAGAGAAAAATCTCCTTGCATGATTTCTCATTAGGTGATAGGGAGAAGGAACAGCTGAAGTGTTTTCTGCACAGGTCCATCTCTGTAACAATCAGAAGCAATTGAATTGATGTTTCATTATTTTCCTCAGAGATATCACTCCTTTATCTTGATTTCCTTCCTGCAGCCTCTGCTGGAAAATGTAATGTTTCAGATGTACTAGTGGATACTCCCACTAACCAGCTAGGAGAGGTTATTCAAACTCTGTTGGCCACTTCCCAGAACACAGATTTTGTGGGAACTGCCGTCTCTTTGCTCAGTTGTGACAGTCAGCATTTTATGCTGATGACTCGACAAGAGAATATCCCCGTGCCTTTCTGGTCAGTGCCTGAATGAGGAAATAAAAGCCCGTTGCAGGGTCTGCAGTTTATCTCTTCAGAGGGCACAGGAGGAAATGATGAGGAGAGAGAGCAAATCTGTTGAGAGGAAAGATTTGTGCTCCAAATGAAGGAATACTCTCAGGAAGAGTTTATGGGAAGAGACTATTTACCAGGAGTCTTCATTGGATGTTTTGAGAAAGCAAGGTGGCTCATGCAGAGCCAGCAAGTGTGCAATAACACTCAGGACAGTCTTCTCTCAAAGGCCCATGAAATTCTGGAGGGTCCTGCACTTGGTTTCTTACTGCTGACAATGTACAAATCTGCCGGGTGTTTTGAGGAAGAAAGGATCACATGATGGAGGAGAATAGATGAGAGGATTAAAATGAATATGTAAGCTAGTTTGTGGACTTTTTGATCAGCTGATTTAATGGGGAAAAAAAACCCCAAACTTAAAATCATGCAGAGAAACTGCTGCCTTTCAGACCCAAGTCTTATTTTCAGACATGTTTTCCATCAGCAATAAAATAAATGCATGTGTTAGCCACAAACATTGTTGGGATGAATACGCATCTGGCAAAGCAGTGTTCAAACCCCATCCTGTGTGATCGACTGCGTGGCTGACTTGAACTTCAGAAGCGGATTACATCAAGCTGCAACCACTTCTGCTTCAAGGGGGATGCTGAGGGGTCTGGTTCATTTTCAGAAGCTGACATTCTACACCTGACAGTGGCAATTGGGTGTTGAGAGAAGAACCCAATCTTTCAGGTAGCAATTATGTATGAAAAATTTAAATAAGAAGCGTAAGGAAGATGACGCCCGTGCACTGAGCTGGTGGTAGTTTTCCTATGGGATATTCGCACATATCTCCTTCCAGAACTGGTTAAGCATCCATTCTGCCTATCAAAAAAACTTCTTTGCAAAAGCTGGTTGGCTAAAGTGATGACATAAAAAAGCCAGGAGTCACTGCTTTTCTCTTGTGACTGAAGGCAAAGTGCCATTTTCATGTGTTTGAAGGAGCATATGTTACTGCACAGATGGACAATGGTGCTGACAGATAATTACCTGCACCCCTCTGCATAAATCAAGGAAAAGCTGAGACATGTTACATCTTTCTCCTAGCCCTGCATTGGAGGTTTTGCAATGCATGAGTGCACCGAGCAATGACTGTAGGCCGATGGCTAAAATATTCTGAGAAACTAATTGGGTTTGTAGGGAAATCTCATGGCATTGTGACAACCTGGGCCCAGAGGTTAACACATCCAGTCATTTGGAAAGCACTGGGCAAGTCACTTTAGAGAGCATGAGCTGTGTTTTGTTATCCTCAAGACCCCACAGATACACCAGGGCTGTAGCTTATCTCTACTACAATTCCATTTCTCTGGACCATGGATATCTGGACCACTGCTCATTTTAGCCTGGTGTTTTCCCACTCTTCTCAACAGGCAGGCACCGAAAGAATGATCCAGTGGAGATGTGGACCCTGTATACCGGGTTAATATAAGCCCACCGACAAGGCACGGGCTCATTCCAGCCATGCTTTCCATGGATTGCTCAGAAGCAGCCCTTAGCCACCTATAAATCTACTACAGAAAACTCTCATCATCTCCTTTGGGAATAGCCAAAAGTTGGGCTACTAAGAAATATTTTTGGATCGCCTCGCTGGTGTGATTCAGTTACTCTACTTGGAGATGGAAGTTGTGCAGAACCACTTTTATGTGTGAAATTAAATGCCCTTCCCAGGCTGTAACTTGAAGGGAGACTGACGATCAAAGTTGCTGTTAACAAGGCTGCCACAGGCACTGACAAAACTTTTTTGCTGTTTCTTAAACCTAGTTTTATATGACATGGCTAATAATATTAGAAGGGCTTCAAGTTGCCTGATTTGTTCACGGACTGTCAAAGAAATTACTCCTCTACTGTAAGCTACGTACACATCTGAAAAATCCAGACTCCCTCCATGTACCCACAAGCAATTCCAATGCTGTTGGAGAGGAAGAAACGCCAAGGTCTTCCAATGCAACATTAGTGATATAAGGATCTAGCTCTGTTTTGAATGAAAATGTAGGGATTTTTTAGGAAAAACGTGTATAAAGTGGCTGTAGACACATTAAGGCTAGGAACTTAGAACATGTTCCTTCTCTTTGCTCAGCAGAGTTGTACAACAAATCCTTTGGAAGACTCTCTGGTCCTTGGGTTACTCCATGAGTTTGAAGCTGTTCCTGGATTAGAGTATCTTCCTAGGAAGTCGATGGTGTTGTGGGAGTTAGTTTATCTGCAAGAGTGAATTTAATTCCTGAGGGTTTTTTACCGCTTTGTTACAAAAATGCTGTGTCTAAAAATAAATAAGGTATATGAACCACTTTACTCAGTTTGCTTGCAGTGGAAGCTGACCTGTGGCCCTCAGATTTTCCCTTAGTCAAGGGATAAACAAATTTAAGTTCCCAGAAAGAGCTATCTTTATTACATCTAAAATAGAGCAATGTATGGGTTTTAATTTAATCAGTAATTTCAGTCTCTCCAAGCTACCATTATGGCTTTCTGTGAAAGCTTGTAAAAATAAAAATATCTTAGACAAAAATAACATTCCCTCCTTCTAACACTGTGGAGTGTCTCAGTACATATTTGGCACATCCTCTGAGGTTCTATCAACAACAATCCGAAATAGGCTGATGTAAAAGGCGAATTATAAAAGTAAGTGGTGTTTAGTGTCTGGTCCTGTCTCCTCTGAGGCTTCTGACATGCACTCAGTATCATCTGCAGTGCTCAGAGGATAAAATAGTGGGCATTGGAGGTTGGGCAGTGATGGGCAAGGTCAAAGTCACTTTTCTGCAAAAGAAATGCATTGAATTCCTGTTCGGTTAAACTTTTTCACTCAACCTGATAGCAAAGAGCAGCTTCTTCATTCTCTTTCAGATGTACTCTACAGACTACAAGTTTCTTCTGCTACACAGCAGTAAAATACATACATATAGGATTTGTGATAGGAGAGCATTTTGCAATCTCCTGGTGTGCATATGCATAACTTCATCAAAATAAATAACATCCATGTTATTCTCAGACATAAGTGACTTTCTTTGAAACCACCTTTCCTAAAATTGCCTTAAAGACTACATTAACACTTAGAGATATTCCTCTTCTGGGCAAACCGCTGTAAAATGCACTTTTCCAGCCTGTTTGTTTAAAGCAAGACTTGCGGAATGGTAACACCTCCTAACAACAAAAAGACAACTGGAGGTCTGCAGGACCGAACCAGCAGCACTGACACCACTGCAGGTGAAGCACACCATCAACATAATCCTTTTTTTTTTTTTCTTTCTCTTTTTTTTTTTTTCTCCAGAGGCACCAGATGGCAGCATTTTTCCCTCACTGAGTGTGATCTCATCCTCTCGGATTCACTCCTGGGATCATCAGGCTTTGAGGCTGCGTAAGCCACAATGACCTCAGCTGAACTGCACCTTCTCTGTCACCACCTGCTCCTTTTTCCTACTTTTATTGGACGTGCAGAGTCACATTCAGGTGGCCTGAACGCAATCCAGGCCCTTGAAGTTGTGGTTGCCTTTTGCCTGTGCAGGTCTGAGAGTCCATAAAGAATCATTAGCATACAGGCATGTAAAAATTTAGATCCAGAGAATACGGCTCTGACCTCTAAATTTTCCATATCCTCTAAATATTAGGTATCATGAAGTTTATTTGATATTCTTTTTAACTACAAGCTCTTCTCCACACACACACGTGCACAATGTAATACTTGTTTACAAGCAAGTTTGGCGTGTGTCCTTTTCTATCAATGCTTTGTTCCTTGAATAATATTTCATTGTACCTGAGTTATATATGACAAGTTATACACTATTGGACTTGTAACCTCTGTAGCAAGAACTCTGATCTGCACAGATAATCTGAGGCAGGGCAGGGATTTTGAGAACTAAACTGCAAGCTCTGGGGTTTTTTACAGTTACAGATGTGGCCTAAAGCTTTGTGGGCTGGGAATTCTGTTATCTCACCATCCTCTGTTCTGCTTCTTCCCTTCACCTTCATGTTCTTGCTTTCAATGCTGCTTTGTCCGTGGTTTTGTCCTAGAAGAAAAAAAACCCCACACATTATGTCCAGCTGTAACAAACTATTCTTAAATCATCCACCTTTAAACTTGGATTCTGCAGCACTGGGATGCAAATGTTTGTTTATTTGAACTATGTGACTAACACTGACAGACAGCAGAAGGAAGGCTCTTTATCCAAAGTGGGGCTGGATTGCTGGGCCCCAGAGGGTAAAGGAGGAATAACCCTGGCTGCTGCTTTCTTTGACTGTTACTCCATCAGGTTGCTGGTGTTTCTGCTGTGGCAACTGTGTTAATGCTTTACAAATGCTATGAGCTCAGCAGTAGACTATTTGGGGATTGTATAATTTCTTAAGTTCTGACAAGCAGGCCATTATTTTTCTGAAGAACATGTGTGACAAGGGAATTTACTTTTTTTTCATTTTTCAAATTTCAGCCAAATTCAACATGAGTGTCACAGGACAGGGGCACTAGACCCTTCACAGCCCCACCCTTCCTCTTATTTAATACCAAAAACTATCTGTAAACAAGCAAGAAGGAGGGAGGGAAGCGTACTTCTCGAAGGAAATAATAAGAATCCTGTATGATGAAAACATTAGGCTGTGTAAATTTGGAAAGCAGTGCTATTTTCTTCTGTTAAGAAAATTCTAATAAAAAAAGAAGACTAAAATTCCCTCAATTTTATTCCACTTTCTTGTGGTAATTTCTTTCCAGTTCTGGATTTGCCTGTACTTTGGCATACGCTAGTATATGCAAAGAGGACGGCTGTAGCTTTATGCCCAAGACGTGTGAAATAAATGCAATGGAAGTGTAGGAGCATCTCACCTGAAATCCAAGTGGCATTACACCTCTGGAAGTCAACTGCGTTGGTTTTACCTCACCCTCTAATAAAGGAGGCAAAGAAATTTAAATATATCTCCACGTTTTTTAATGATTGATGCAATCCCTTGTGCACGTTGCTTTGCAAAGTGGAAGAAAGATTAACTGTAAATACTGCCTTTTGTCTAACTATAGCACTGTAATTACCATCTCGCACCTTCTCCGAGAAAGACGAGCAGGTACCTGTGATGAGCTTTGCGAGAGGAGGGATGCTGAGAAGGTAAAAAGGGTGTCTGGTGTCACTCAGTATGGAACGCTACAGCTTGCCATTATTTATTTTGGAACTGTGACAACTGACCGAAAGATGGGAACTATAAATAGGAATGCAATGAGCATTAGCTGCGCAAGAAGAAAAAAGCAGCGTAACTTGGCATGCAGCAAAATGTGTATCTGGCATAGCATACAGCTGTCCCTGCAACTCCCACTGCCATCCTGGGGGATTTTGCCGATTTCCCACTACTTATAACAGATTAGGAACAGCACCATCTCCGTTAGCTTTGATTCTTACTCAGTAGAGCTGGCTCAGACAGGTCCTGCTAAACCTTCACCTAAGAAAGATGCAAGTCTCCTCCTACACATAAATTACAGGGAGAAGATTGTTTGTTTTGTGAAGTGTAACTGCTATGTACCATTCACAGGCTGCATCTTGCACAGTAAGTGAAATAACTGTCGGAACAAGCTGATGGAATCAGTGCTTCCCTTTGCTGCAGCTCAGAATGAAAACACCAAACGGGGCCAAGTTCTGCCTGGTAGAGTTCATTGTGGTTTTGCTTCTAGACTGGCATGGCTGGAGAATGCACCTGTAAAAATTCAGTGCATGTTAGCTTTGAATGGACTGAGATGGAGACCTTGGCAGTTTTATAGCAGAAACATATTTTCCACTGACTCCTGAGCTTAGCCTTCACTCCAGGGGTAAATTATTTCAGTCTGGTATGTGATAGCATGTAACACAACACACATACTTTTCCTTCTGTGCATACATTGCTACATGATGCATACAAAACGCGGTGAGTGCCCTCAGAAAAGCATCCCCTGAAAGCTAATCTGTGGTTTCATGTTTTGTCCATCCTCATTTTCCCTTCTTATTCTTGTAACATTTCTTATACGGCCTTAGCCATAGACAAATGTAATTTTTTTTCCGTAGCAGACAGTGACAATTACATGTGTCAGCACGTGACGTGGGAATAGGAGGCTGTGAAGAGTGGTGGGGGAAGAAGTTGTTACAATGCTCTGTTGTGTAAAAAGTAGGCAAAAGTAAGCATTTCATTAGGAGGGGCAAAACAAGATACACATGGAATAAAATTGAGGGTTTTTTTGAGAGACACAAGAATACCAACTGTCTTAAGACAGTTTTGCCACTGATCATACTGCAGCTGCTGTGACAGGACTATGGCTGATACAATGGATGTGATTTCTATCTCGGTGCCTTTTCTTCACTGATTGCCCTGCCCAGAAAAAATACAGGTATTGCAAAGGGACAGCTGGCCCCATTCCAACCCAAACTACGGCCTGGACTGTTCTCCTGAGTTGGGCTAGATGTTGCTCCTGTCCATACAGTGAATTTAGGATGTCTGAAGACGCCTTTAAAAAGTAAAGGCAGCACTGTATTGTGTAGGCAATGATGTTACACGCTTGTCCTTGTTTATTTTATTTTTCAGTTGGGAGAAGCAGGCTTGCTTTGTTTGGAGTTATACTTTTGTCTTCAGTGAGTGCTTCTTAGGAGCTGGAGTAGAGCTAGCCTCACCCAAGACATCCACAAGTTTTTAGCAGAGTTTTTTCCACCTGAATGGGACCAGATAATTTCCACTGCCAGCTGAACAGCAGAACATCAGCCAGAAAAAACATTAAGTGGATTTACATGTTTGATGCTGGCGGCCAGAGAAGGAAGAATGGATAAATGGTGTTTACGCCATTTGTCCTCAAGCACAACAGAGTGCGCAGCTTCGTTTACTAAACCCCTGTAGCACAGGCAAGAGGCGATGGTCCTGGTTGCTGGTGATTGTGATAATTTGCCAATGAAACGTAGAGGTCTCGGATGCTTTGTGCACTGTTCATTGCAGCTTTTACCCCCGCAGCCAGATTCTCCAAACTGCTATTTTGTTTCTTCAATGAAGACTTCAAAAGGGATTTTGTAAATAGAAAAATACCCCCAAAAAACTGCTAGGGAGTGAACGGCTGCTAGGAGCTGATTTCTTAGAGGAGGTAAGTTTATAAGTGACTGGAAAAAGGCAGAAGGGTGTCTGGTCACACATGTGTGGACACACCTTTGCACTGCTCCTCAGGAGTATCCAAGCGGATGAAGCTCGCCTCGGGGTTGCAGTGACTCCCTGCACTATGTGCCCAGCACGTGGCTAAGCTGATGTTTTGTCCTGCAGACAAAAAGGAGTCCTTCGGCTGTTGAGAATTTAACAGAACTTCTGGATTAAGTAGGAAAAGGGTAACTATTTCCGTTTAAATATCTGGATCATACAGACGAGATTGGTCGGCCAGCACAGGCATACAATCCTCTCTGTGGTCAGCACTAGGGATATCCAGTGGACTTTCCCTAGGTGTACACCTGACAAAGAGCAAAAAGGAAAGCACCTCAAGCCCAGCTCAAGGGTGGTTTATTTGCTCCGGCATCGACCTGCATTCTCTTCCTCATCCCACATCCAGGCTCCTGCCCGGGACGGCTTCGCCTCCCGTGTCAGCCGCTCGGGCCTGTGGCGCCGGGGATGGTGGCGGGGCAGAGGGGAGAGGACACGAGCGGTCAGCGCTAGAGGAGCGGGATTTCTGTCACGGAAGGGGGAGAAGCTAAACCCACCGCTCTAAAAAGCAAGATAATTGTAAAAAGCCCCAGAACTAAGAAGGGGGCCCGCGGCCTGCCACGACCAACCGGCTCTCCTCGGGCGGCTTCGCCGGGCCGCGGGAGCGACCGCAGCCAGCCGGGAGCAGTGGGAGGAGGGGAGGGAGGAGGAGGAGGAGCGGAGGGAGGAGGCAACGCTGGCAGCCGGGCGGGGAGGGGGCACTCGGCGCCGAGGAGGAGGAGGAGGACTAAGATGGCCACCAGCCGCCGCGGGGAGCGGCCCCGCTCCCTCCGCGGCCC
>VZTA01025026.1:245552-259009 GCA_013398855.1 Mohoua ochrocephala | reverse complement strand
TCATGCGGGTACTGATTTTGGCGGCAGCCTCGAGCTGTCGACCCCGCGGTGCGGCAGGGACGTTGAAGTTATAGCACCCGACAGGTTTGTCTCCGGGGACAAGGGGGTTGTGGCTCCCGGAGGGTTCGGAACATGGTGTTGGGGAGATTTGCGGGGGTGCTGAGGTACCTGCTCCTTGTCTTCAGCGAGGTTTTTGCCCTGCAGTTCTGGAAGGTGATCCACGCAAATGAGGAGGTTTGCATAGAGACCAGGCAGTAGTGCTGGGTGCTGAAACCCTGTGTGATGTTCACCTTGAAAGATTAGGACTATAATTTCTAGCTGTGCCTACGTGTGCCTGCATAGGGAAACATTTACGGAAGAAGTGCAGAGGACTAGGTGTATTTATTTTGTCCTATAGTTTCATAAATGGTTTAACTGAATTTTTTTGGCTAACTAGAGTAACTTGCAAGATTTCGGTATAGACCTGTGAGTCCTGGCCTTATTTTAATGACTGAATTTTGAGTTCAGCAAACAGAAGTTATTTTTCTCTGCCGAAGCTGTGTTGCTCCCTGATGCTTGTGCATGCTTCTGGTTATGGCTGTACAGCTGTAGGATGTTCCTGAGCTCACAGACTCCTATGGATCCAGTCAGGCTCTGCAGAGAGCCAGCTTGATTGCATCCTTGGCACATTTTGGTGACAAGCTAGCAGTATCTTGAAGTAGGCTATGTGAACAAACTGTACAGTCTGCGTGAACTGACATTTCTGCAGTATCTCACTCATCCTGTGCAATCTTGGTAGAGTTACAGCATTTGAAAATATGAACTTACCTGCTGTGGGAACTGGTCTGTGGCAGTGAGCCAGCCAAATCCCTTTCTTTGCTTTTAGGTTATGGGCAGGCAGGCAGGCATTGTGTCCTGGAAATGTGTGTCCATGTTAATGTGGCATTGTTAGCGAGCCTTTGCTCCATTGCCCTGGTCAAGAAGTGCTGGCAGTCTGACTTTGGCTGCGTGTTTGGACTGTGAGTGGGTGTCTCCTCGCTATGTGGTGCGGGTCTGTTGCACTCAATTGGAGCCAGCTCTGGAATACTCAACGCTGTTGATAACAAGGTGTTTTGGGTAGAAGAATCCCTCAAATATCAGTGGTGGTAGATTAGAGGATGGTGAATGGTATCCTTCCGTTTGGTATGTGTTTGCTAGGAACTGGACACATTTGCTTTTCTAGTTTGTTGGGCAATTTTAGGCTGCTAGGCTTGGAATAAGAATGCAGTATGTTTTGGGTTTTGTGGTCATACTGCATCTCTTAGCCAGCTGCTTATCTAATTGAAGCAAGGTAAGCACGGTGCTGCTGTGACTTAATATCTTCAGCACCCACTTAAAAATGGATTACAACATTTCTATACCAAAGTTTAAGTAAGGGTTGGTGGGTTCAGTCAATTGCTTCTTTCCAGTTCAGTACCTCAAGATCAGCTACTTGATGGTACTGATACCACACAGTACTAGGGGAAAAGAATGCTTATCTTTTTGCTTCAAAATGGTAACAGAAAGATGCTAAGTAAAAAAATAATTATAGTTGTTGATATTTTCAACCTTGAAATAACAAGGCTACATTATCTTGTTGCATCTTGGTACAGCAGTGGTCTGAGAAGGTAAGCTGACAGCCATCTGTGTGGCTATGAAAACCTTGGTATTTAGCTCCGCTTTAGTGGAGCTAAACTGCCAGAAGTGTGCAAGGCGAGCAGGTCTTCAGGATGTATTGATGTGTGCTGCTGTTGGAGGAATTCAGCAGCATGTTTCACATCCACCAACCTTGCATTAACTAATTCATAGTTTTCTTCAAGTGTTCAGTGGGATTTTTGGCATTCAGGAAACTTCAGTGGTGCTTTATGTACAGGGAATGGGGGTGAGTGTGGGCAGATGTTCTGCTTGCCCTTTGCAATGCTCAGGGACTGTCATGAGATTGTTTGGAAACTTTGGTGTTGGAACATGGTGTTTCACTTCCCAAATGTTGATATTAACTGTTTCATTGATATTAGCTGTTTTGTGGCTGGGTTCTGGGCATTCACTTGGGTTTCTGAAGATGTGCTAAGCTTAAAAATGTAAAGAGAAGCCAGTGGTTCCCTCTCGGGTGGTTAAATTGCCAAGGGACAAATCTGTTCATGTTAATTAGCAGTTTCATTCATGTTTGGAAGTGATTTTAAGTCCCTATTGCAAAATAGTGGAAATACTGTTTCAGCAGTGGCCTTTGACTTGCAAGACTTCCTGCCATGAGGAAGTCTTGTGTCATTTGTCCAAAATAAACAGATTTTGAAGAGTGCAGATAAAGTATGCTGTGAGAAACCATACATCTAAGTCACAATTCACCCCCTATTGCTTGCTTGCTTTTCTGATAATTAGTCCCATGGAAGTCTATTCTTAGGACATGTTACTAGAATGTAACTTGCATTTTGTAATGGGAAATAGAATTTTCTGTTGGTCCACAGTACAATTTCTGGATATGTGTGTAGGTGGAAAACAAATTATTTCTTCATGGCTTTAATACAGGAGCTTTTAACTTCACTGATTTCCTTCTCGATTCTTTTTTGATGCTGGTGGTGTTGCTGATTGCAATAGCACACTATTCAAAATGCCCAAGTTGTGACAAATACGTAACAGTATTAGTTTCTTTGAGGTATTTGCAACGCTGATTGTTTTAAAAAGTACTTTTTTTGTTACTTATCTGTCCTAAGTGACCAACAGCTTGAGTCTTTATGCCTTCATGCACCCTTCAGTGTTGAAGGACCGAGGTGCGCTGATGTAAGATTGTCACGTCTCCTAGAGCAGCTCTCTTTAACTTTGTCATTTGGTTTATGCTTTTCATTTTGTAATAACAGGAGCTATACAAGAGTGAAACTGTCTTCTACTGGAGACTTTGCGTCCTGCTGCTGGGCTGTTCATACCTTGTTCCAGGCTGGGTAGGAGAAGACAGGACATAACTGTAAGGTCCCTGTGCACATTTGTTTTGAGCCGCTGTCCCACAGACAGTATAGAAAGCGTTGCCATATCCTTCTGTTGGGTACAAAATTCTGCTGGCAGGATGTCACATTTTAACTGAAGTCATTGGTGGGGAGGTGAGAGCAGCTTCTTGGCTCAGGTGAGAGCACTGCAAGCTTTGCAGGACTGAGGATGTGTTAGCGGTGATCCAGCCTTGAGAGCATCTGTTTGGCAAGCGACCCACGTTTGATGAGGCAGTAGTGCAGGCTTTGGCTTTTTGGTCACATCCCCTGTTCTTCTTGATACTACAGGTAAGTGTGTACAGCACCTTCCTGGTACAAACAGGGACTTGGTGACTGCTCTGAGGGCTGGATGGCAACATCTTGCTGAAGAGGCCATGCCATGGTCTCGTGTGCTGGTGTCTCTGTTGGGGGAGCTTTCTTACACCTGCTAGGAGCTCTTGGCTGGTATCAAGGCTTTCAAAACAAGTGCAAAGTGCAGCTTTGTCCAGTCCAAAGAAGTAAGAATAGCTCTTGTTCCTTTTCTATTTGCTTTGCTCTAAGTATGCAGGAGGTATTTTTTTTTCTTTCCTTTAAGGCTTTTGTGAGTGAAGATGACCTACATCTTTTGGTTTTTCCCATGAACAGCTCTGGGGCAAAATTTTCTGATTTTTGTTCTGTGCGGAAATGTGCAATTGACTTGATTTTTGACAATTGTGCTGATGTTTTTGAATTTTTGAATGACAGCAGGGAATATATTTGGCTTTTTTTCTATGGTGTAATTTTTTCTTTTTTCTCTCCCTACCTGTTGAGCAAAGCTGTGATAGTGGAAGCGAAACTGTCTGTATTGAGATTTGGGGGAAAAAAAAAAGTTTGGTGTTGCTTTGGAATTACTTTATTCCACTGAGAGCTACATGCCATCTTTTGGGATCTTTCTCATTTGAGGGAAGAGGTTTTTGACTGCCTGGCTGGTTTTGGTGTTTCATCACTACCCTGTGATGGATTTCTGCCTGTCTTAAGCATGTGACTTGTAATGCTTCTCACATATCGCAGAACAGGAACAGATTTGCAGAACTTGCACATGTAAAAAAATACCTTCTGAAATTTCAAATGCAGTAGAACAGTGTTGTGCTAGGAAAGAGGGAATTGTGTGGGAGCAATAAACAATAAGGGATGTTGAATGGTATGAAGGCAGGTGGCTTCTCATTTCTTGGCAAATTTTAAGAAATTTTGGCAAAAGGTAAGATGGATGCATCTGAATTATAACTATCAGATGTGCATTAATAGAATGTTTAGTTCTTACACCTTCACAAATATTGTTATTTCCATGTCATGCATTTTTATTACAATATGACATGGAAAAAGCTTTGATCAGGTTGGCTAACTTAATGTACAGGCAATAATAAATTTGAAAACACATGGAAGAAGTGGATTTTCCAGGTGGCTTATTTCATCCCTTTCTCTCTTGCTCTACAGAAATTTTTTGTTGTACTGGAAGCATGTAAGAGATAAATTCCTGCTTTTTCAGGCTGAGTGGATATTCATCAGTTACATGGGTAACTTAAGCTTCTTTTTCCAATTCTAAGACATCTACCTTAGAGAAGTCAGACCCTTTTAACTAGAAAGCTGGTCCCTCTATTGAATCATCCATTTTCTTACTAATGGTGTGACAGTTTTGGCTTTGAATGTGCATTTGAGGATTTGTAGTGAAGGATTTCAGAGCCTAAGGGGGAGTTACCAAAATTGATCCTTATCTTGAACCAGCTGTATCAAATAAGCAAATGGGAAAAAAACCCCAAACCTTCAGAGCTGACAATTTGGTAGTGCTAAGATAGACACATGGCTAGAAAGAGGAGATACTCCTACATGTTCTTAGGTGTTTTGGGCTTTTTTAGGGTCTTTCAGTTTTGGAATGTGATGACTTCAGTGAGAATGTGGATCAGTAGCTCTTGAGAAAAATGTACATCTGGCTTTCTATTTCACTGCAGCTTTTGTCAGAGTTATCACCATGCGTTGGGTATGAGAGAGTAGCTCTACCTAGTGCTACTTTTCTCAGTATCATTCTGCCAGGTGGAATGTGGGTGCAAGTGAACCACATTTTATGTTCTTATATTACCAGACGATTTATTATTTTCAAATGAAGACATGGTAAAAATCTCAGTGTTGTCCAAAGCAGGATGGTTTGATTTGTGTGAAGTAATAGGTGATGATGGGATGTTGCTTCAGAAAGTGGAATGTATTTGAATGCCATGGTGATAAATAATGTTGCTTCTTATCCCTGGTTCTTGCTGGGAACTAAAGTCTGAGCTCACAGATGGGCTGGAACAGGAAGAGGGGGTTTGTACAGCAGGAACTTCCTTAAGTTTGTGTTTGGTTATTTGGCACTGTAAGCATATCCTTTTTTTTGTTTAATTTGAGATAAGGGGAATAGAAGGAGAAATTGCAGGGCTAGGCAAATGCTTAGGGTATCCAAGAAGGTATATTGTTTAAAGGATACAGAGGGATAAAATATGCCAAAATATCAACTTGGCTTGGTAATAAAACTTTCTCAAGACTTTCCAAGTGCTTGGATGATGGACAATCCCGAAAGGGAGAAAGACTATTCAGAATGCCTTAGGTGAAGATCCCTAAGAAGGTTAATCAGATGTAAGTGCACTTGGCATAATGAGCCTCAGCTTTTGTCTGGGGTTTATTGGACCGGTGGGGAGTATTGGCTGTGCGTTGTTCATAGCAGGGGAGCTTTCTAGGGGAAGCTTGTTTTTCTGATAGGGAGGCATCAGTGACAGTACCAGTTCACGTGATTCCTGCAGCCAAACTGTGCAGAGCAGGGGGCAAGCAGTGCATGGAAGCGAGCTCTGAAAGGATACTTAAGTTTGGGGGTAAAAAACCGAAAAACAAACAAAAAACCACCTCCGAAAGCCCCAACAAAACCCCCTAAAACAACAAAAATTCAAACTGAGCAGTTGCCTGAAGGCAACCAAAGGAGTAATGGGAACCAAGAGACAGGAATTCACCACCTTCATAGCATTCAGAGCATTCAGAGTGCCATTGATGGTCTTAGGATTTGGTTCTGCATTTGTATGCTTGCCAAGACCTCTTTACTTCTAATGGGGTTTTATGGAGGTCCTTGGGTCTTCAAGTGAGAGCCGGGGATGAGATTGAGGCCTTGGTTTGTGTTTGCATGAGTGCACAGAGTACAGGATGTATCACATGGCAGAATGACAGACAAAACAGGTAATGAGTGCAGTTCTTAATGTAAAAGTTGAGCCTTTTGATGTTCTCAGAGTTGAAATGTCACGGTGTAGGCCCTCGGTTGTGAGATTGGCTTGACTTATGGCTTTTAAAGCATTGAAAGCACAAACCAAATTGATTGCTTTTTTGATTCTGAGCCTTGAGCATGCAGTTGTCATTTTTTTTCCCACAACTGTGAGGGTTACATCATCTTTGGAATCTTCACATGGCAAAATGCTCTGGGTTGGTTTGCCACAGGTATGATGAGATTGAGAAAGCTGTGATCAGAGCTGGTAATATTCTTGTCATCACCGGTTTCCTGTCAGATAAAGTGACTGAAGAGGAGTGAAATTTATTTTATTTGGGAGTTTCTTTACACTTGCAGAAGAAAGGATACCTCTCTGAGCAGGCAGAAGTAAACATTCTTTATAATTTTATAAGCAGCCATGTGGAATAGGCATAGAAATGGTTTTGGTGTTGCATCACAAGTTAAATACTAATACTTGAGTCAGCAGTTGAGCAGTGAGCCGCAGTACAAATGTAAAAACAAGTCTCTGGTGGATATGATCTGAGAGAATGCTAATTTGCTTGTTAATTAGGTTTGCAAAAGTTTCTTTTTAACAGTTCTGAGCAGTGAGCCTAAGCTGGTGACGAATACTTAATTTAGGTTTTGAGTGGGTCATGAAGTAACCAGGGAGTATCTTTTCAAGCTTTTCATTATTAGAGTATGTAAAGGCACCGTAGCAACATGTCTTACTTTGACTGTAGCAATTTCTGGAGACAGAAATATTTTGCTTTCATTTCTTTCCAGCAACATAGCCATGTTCCCAGCAGTGTTGGATCAGGATAGGGAAGACCATGGCTTCCTTGCTGTCTGCTGAAAGCCCTTGCAGTTTAACTGGTGATGTTTTTGTACAGACAGGACTCTGGATGTGCTGTATAAGTAGCAGGGTTTGTTTTTTTTTTTCTTAATTACTTGTACAGCCTCAGGGTCTATCCCCAGCCAGCAACCAAGCCCCATGCAGCCATTCGCTCACTCCCCCTGCACCAGGAGTGGGGAGGGAATCAGAAGGGTAAAATCTGGAAAACCCAGTGGGCTGAGATAAAGGCAGTTTAACAGGGAAAGTAAAGCCCCCCACACAAGCAAAGCAAAACAAGGAATGAATTCCCTGCTTCCCATGGGCAGGCAGGTGCTCAGCCTTCTCCCGGAGAGCAGGGTGCCCTCAGGAGTAACGGTTTCTTGGGAAGACAAACACCATCACTCCAAATGTCTCTCCCTTCCTCCTTCTTCCCTTCACTTTATATACCGAGCCTGATGTCACATGGTCTGGAATATCCCTTTAGTCAGCTGGGGTCACCTGTCCGGGCTGTGTCTCCTCCCACCATCCCAGGCACCCTCAGCTTCCTTGCTGGCATGGCCAGTACAAAAAGCAGAAAAGGCCTTGGCTCTGTGCAAGCCCTGCTCAGCAATAACAAAAACATCTCTATGTTATCAACCCTGAGTTCAGCATAAATCCAAAACACACCCCCATACCAGCCACTCTGAATTAAATTAACTCTACCCCAGCCAACATCAGCACATTCAGTTTCCTGGTGTGAATTGGGATAGCCTACTGATCAGTTAAACCCTCAAAGTTATAACCTGTTTTTATTTCAGTAAGGCACATATGTATATATTATGTGCTTCGAATACAGATGATGATATGAATGTTTAGGTTTTTGTTTGTTTGTGTTTGGGTTTTTTTTCCTTTTTAATAAAAAGAAGCAGAGAAGTGTGTGTAGTGCAAATAATGTACTTTGAAACATCTTTTTAGTCTAGCTATGTGTCTCTCCATTGTGATCTTTCTTTATAGGAGGAGATCAATATAGTTGATATTTTTCTGAAGTAGCTCAGATTGAGCAGAGAATATACCAAGGTGAGGGTTTAGGTTCCTCTGGCATAGACAGAATAAATTTAAAAGATGAAAACTCTCCTCCTCTTTCCTGTCTATCCTCTTTTCCATCATCCTTTGCAGGATGAAGTTGAACTTGCCACCTGAGTAAAGATGAACATTTCAAATGAAAACATAATAGCACAAGGTGTGAGAATAAGCTGATTTAAATAGTTTAAGAAAAGAAAAAGATACCGTCATTAGTAGATGTTCATATTGTGTGGAATTCAGCTTAGAATTGTCTCGTTGCATTAAGCTGAGGGTTGTGGTGCTGAGGTGGAAGTCCCTAGACCTGCTTGTTGTCTGCCTTTGTAATACTCCTCACAGTGAGAAGGAAAGTGGAGCACCTCAAGCACTGCACGGTCGTAGTAAGTTGAAATGCATTTTCTTGACTTGGGTTTGACAGACTGACTGCCGCTGTCTCTGAATACTCATCTTCATTACGTGATGTGAGGAAGGACTCCTCTTAAAATTTAAGTTCACCTGGGACAGTTTGAACACACCAGACAAGTTTTGGTTGAAAGGGATATCTGTAATCGTACTTGAAGCAGAACATTTGCAGAGGTTGGGAGCATGGTGTTTAGAGGCCTGACTTTTTACAGCAAGAGGTAAGGGTATGGGACAAGCTTTTGTGTGCTTTAAGCTGCAAATGAAAACGTGAATTTTTCCTGTCCACTGTGAAGCCCAGTGGCAGATAGGCAGAGAGTGATTTTTTTTTTCCTTTTCTTTTTTTTTCATGTGATAGTGAAGATAGTAAGATAATTTTTAATGTGGTAGGCTATGAAAGTACTGGATATTTTACTGTAACTGATGTTTTCCCACCATTGGGCTTATAACTGGTCTGTTGCTCAGACTTCTGCGTTTGCTCTTGGAGTGGAGGGCAGCAGTGGTGTGCCGGCAGCTGTGAGGTCCTGGCAGTGGCTGAGGTAAGCCTTGTTGGAAAGTTAGCACAGCTTGAGGAGGGCTCTTACCTCTGCTGAGAAGAAAGCAAGCTGCTTTTTTGAATTTAAACAAATTAATTATAAACAAATGCCCTTTGGCCCTTTTACGTAGCTTAGGGTGGATGTTCAAGGAAATGAGCCTGCATTTAATCAGGTGGAGAAGGGCAGGAGCTCGATCAGGAGCACCCTGACTTGACTGAAAGTTTGCTATGAACTTGGAACATGGAAAGAACATTGGTCAGAAGTCACACTTTCTTGTTAAAGGATTACATAATTTTGGATGAAAAGTCTCTGAACAACCCATGTTTTTAAAAGAATTGCATTGTTTGGGGTTAATGAATGGTCTTGATATTTAAAGAAGAAAAGTAAGTGCACAGTGTTGCATTTTCTTATTAACGTATGAAGATTCTCCTTGAGTAGTTTTCTGTATAAATGTTTCAGGAAGATAGCTTTGTCTGCGTGAATGGAAAATGGAGGCCTGATGAAGACTTATTTTTTTCTATGTTATTTTCTCTTTAATTCAAGTATTGCTGTTATTTTTTACTCTGGACAAGAGGTATTTGTCTGCAGGTATCTTGAATTTTGTAGAATTTTCTTCACCTTCTTTTTAATTACTACTTATATGGCAATGTCCAGTTTGCCAGTTAACAAGCAAAAATCTACCAATAAAAAGTAAAACCAGCAAAATAGTTCCCTTTCCCTCTTCCCCCAGTTTCTTCATTAACAACATAGAGGTAGCAGAAGAAAAAACCTAGTCTGGCAAACAAGACATGAGGATTTTGTTTTGACCAGTTTACTGTGACTCTTTGGGTTAAAAATAAGTTTTGTGTTGCCCTCCAGCTCTCTCCTTGGGTACTGTTAGAGCAATGCTTAGGCTGAGCTGTGTGGATGTATCTGCTTACAGGTACTGCATTAATACTGCTCCTTGTTCCTCTCGCAGAAAGAAAGTGGTGTTCTCGCCCTCCCTTTCTTTTTTTCATTGCTACGCTTGGGTATTTTGATGTCAGTTTATACCATTTGTAACGAGTACTCCCGAGATGGGACTCCTCTAAGACCTCACAGAGAATGTTGAGCAGGTCTGGGAGGAGGATGGCAAAACTTCATCGTGAGCTGAAGGCTTGTACTAAGTATGTAGGCTTGTACTGCTGTCTCCAAATTTCTACCTCTTAATAGGTTACTCTCATTTTCTGCTGTTTGTTTTGAAACGTCATGTTGATTCATCTTGAAGAATAGCCAGCCCAGTCTAAATTAATTTTTATTTCAATAAGAAGGCATGGAAAAGAAGGAGGAGAGGAAGAGAAAAGGATGGAGAACATGGGCGTTCCAGAGCAATAGCTGAAAAACGTGTGTACTGGAGCAGTATAATTACAGTGCTTGACATCTTTTCACTTTATGTGGTGTCCTTTCTTAGTTAAAAACAACTGCCTTTTGAAGAATCTGGTGCTTCAGTGGTGATGATCAGCTTTGGATGACTGTAATGTTTTTTGCAGTAAGAATATCCACATAAGCAGTGCAGCATTGGTTGAAACATCTTTTATTTGAATGGAGGTGTCTCTTTTAAAAAGATGTTCTGTGTAATTAATGGCTGTGAGTTAAGGGGGAATCTTACGTGGTTAATCATCTGTTCTCCTGGCCAGTTACCACTCCTAGGAGGCTTTGTTTTCATACTGAAAGTGAGTTTGCTCACCTTCCAGTACGTGTTGCAATGCCATTATCTGCGTGGTCCAAGAGCCCTGAGCTGGGTAAATACGATCTGCATGCAGAGATGATGACCCAGGCTCTTTTTAACTTTATCTTGACCTTCAAAAATAAATTTAGCTTTCAGTAATAAAATATATTTAAGTGTTTGGTAGTCATTATTTGTATTCTGGTTGCTCTCTTGAGCTATAAGAAGACTGACCTTTAGATGTCTCAGAGTAGTCTGTTGGCATGCTGGTTTATGGAGTAATATTTCTTGCCTGCTTTGAAAACCTTCCCTCCTCCCCCAATTCAGGGATGCCTCCTGCTGCATCCGAGGGTCATGTAACTCACGTTGCCATGGGCTTGCTGGTTGTTCTTTTGGGATTTGTGTTCTGTGTGTACAGATCCCTTCTTCCCTCTCTGGTTTCTAGCATGTAGCTACACATTTCAGGGTACTAAAATGGGTGTTATTGGAAGGTGCCCTGTCTGCAAAGAGATCCAAATAATTGTCTCCAAATAATTGGTTATCAATTTCCACCTACTCCCCCTGTGTGCTCGTCCAGGTGCATGAATTACTGGCTTCTATTTCTTGCATTAGCTGGTGTGCCTTTAATGTGATTAAAGGGAGGTTGCTGAGCCGAAGGTATCAGTTTAATGATGCTGAGCAGCACATGCCAGCTCTGGTAGTGAATGAGTATCTTCATGTGAAGATACCATGTTTATCTCAAAATGATCAATTTAATAATGCCAGTGAGATAGCAAGTATAAATGTCTTTGAGAAAGATGTCTGGCAAATAAGAACTAATAAAGCTTGTCTAAATAACATTATCTTAGTCACAATTCAGTCTCAAAATGGTAGAAATTTCATTACTCAACCCAGTAGGTGAGGGCTGGGAGGGAGTTGGGTTTGTGTGTGTGTTTGTTTGGTTTGTGGGGTTTTGGTGTTGTTTTGGATTTTTTTTGTGGTGCTGTGTTTTGTTTTGTTGTTATCAGTGTGTGTTTATTTGTTTTAATTTCCCCCCAATAGTTTAAGCACATCAGATGATTTCAGAATATGAGGTCCTCCCAATACTAAACCAGTTTCTTTCTTTTTGGCTTCCAGCGTACTGGTTGTATTGTCAACAGGGCAGGGAGATGGAAGTGGAGACAAAGCAGTGCCATTTGTGCCACAGTAGTTCTTGGAAGACAGTTTCTCTTCTGAAGTATCTTTATAGATCTGCAAGCTTAAGAAAATTGTGTTGCAGTCATCACACGAGACTCTTTTTCTCATCATCTTTCAGTTTAGGAAATAGTACTAGTCAGTCTCACTTGGACATAGGCACAGATTTGTCCCTGCTTTTTGATTGGATGAGAAAGTTTGGTAAATTTAAGAGGGAATATTTCTTTTGTACCTTTGACACTGTTTACTCCTCAGTCATCCTGAGTGTTTATTTGTACTCTTTGTTGCCTTCCTCCTTCCTGTCAGTGGTTAGTGACACCTTGTCCCCACTCCCTGTTGGGCACCTCTTGCTGGATGGTGGGGTTCTCCCTTTGGGCTGATAGAGGAGGAGGTGCTCTCTGAATGTACACTTTACATGATCAACGTGGCTATAGCTTTTTCAGCCACTTCCAAGCGGAATGCTGACAAGTCTGGACAGGCAGACGGGAAGGAATGTGTCAGCTTGCCACAAGTAAAGAGAACCCAGCTTAGTGACCCATCTCTGTTTCACAGTTAGTGTTTCTCTTGCAGTGTTTGTTCTTGCAAGTCTGGCATGTAAGTGCTACTGTTGCTCCTAGGAGTGCTTTAAATGAAACAAACTCATTAATTCCCTTTCCTGGCTTGGTGGGGTTTTTTTGTTTGTTTGTTTGGGTTTTTTTTGTTTTGTTTTGTTTGTTTGTTTGTTTGGGGTTTTTTTTGGTTGGTTGGGTTTTTTAATATTTTGCTCTTGCAAGAAACACTGCTTATGAGAGCAAGCAAAGGAGAGTTGTGTGTGTGTGTCTGTGCTGGTTTGTCGGAGCGTTCATTTATCCGTTCTGCTGGTTTGAGGGTTTTTTTTGGAGTCTTTTTTGTGCAGCATAATCTCAATTGTATGCCGCTCCTGATCTGCCCTTGAAAGAAAATTATCCTTTATGGACTTTCTGCAGGTCTGTTGCTGATCCAGTCTGCTGGGCTTCTGTTTTAAAACAAATGCTTTGGATTCATGCCAAAATATTGCTTGGAAAAAGATTGCTACAGCAAATTCCTCCAGTGTCCTCCTGGAAATGCGTCAGAGCAGGGGAGAAACCACAGATAGCAGCATGGGCACGATGCACTCGGACTCATTTCAGAACTTGCTCCTCCTCCCTTTTTTTTTTTTTTTTTTTAAATATGGAGGTCTTATTAATTATCATTAAAAATCAAAGGGAGAATACTCTGAAGACTAAATAGATTTTTTTCCCCTCTTAATTGCTTCTAGTAATTTCAGTTCATCTAAATCCAGGATATCATTGATGTTCTAAATATTATTGCTTTTTTTAGACAAATCATTTGCTGTTATTTTTATTTCAGCATATATATGCACAGGTCATTTGGGATCAGTGTAATTGTTTCTGATTAATAGAATCTGGAATGGCTCCCTTTTGTCCATAGGATTGGTGATCAGTGAGTTAACTTCAGTTTTATGCAAGATATGTAAATCCTAAATCCTAATTTTGTTTCTTTGTGTTCATTTCTTGTGGACTGGAATGATGTAAGGATGAAAGTTTTG
>VZTA01025026.1:185727-241910 GCA_013398855.1 Mohoua ochrocephala | reverse complement strand
TTCCTTTTCTTTCTTCCTCCCTGCCCACCCTCCCCCTCCTGCCCCCCCCCGATTTGTTTGTGGACAAGTTATTTTTTTCCCATGTTGCTTTTTCCTTCTCTTTCCAATGCCAGTGAGACAGTGGTTTGTTTGGGTTCAATCTTCAATTCACTATGCTGCAAAATCAAACTGCCCTTGTACATCATGGGAAGTATGAAATGTATAGAGAAATAAAATAGCTTGATACTTTATGGGTATGTAAGAAAAGGCATGTACTTGGATCTAAATGAAATACTGCAGATGGCCTTTGTTGGAGTTAAGGTCAAAAGTTACAAGTTCATGTTCTCATGATTTTAGAAACATGTAAATAACTGGTGTTTGTTTAGTTCGTTGGTTTTTTTCCCTTCCTTTAAAGGGTGGGCCTGAGAGAAATTTTTATTCTCCCCCCTGGCCCTGCCCTGGGATCACCAAATAAAATATAGTACTCCTGTGTATAAGATGAGGTAGTTGTAAATCTCATGCTTTTACAGCCAAGTGATCTCACTGCAGTATAATAAAGGCGGTTAATATATTGTAAAAATGCTTGCCCTATTCACACTTCATTTTCAGTTCCCAGTTTTATGTCATGTCGTTTCTATTTCGTGTTACATGGCTTCCTGTGATCGTAAGTGACCAAGGCAGGCTGTTTTGATCCTCAATAAAACATTTGGAGATGGGAGAAGAGTTGGTAGACTCGTAGTCTGCAGTGCTGTTCCCTGCTTACAGATGAGCTGAGTGTACCATCTACAAGTCCCAGCAGAGGAGAAGTAATGGTTGATCTGTGATACCACGCTGTTTGCTGCACTGCTTGTTGCCGTGTCAAATGTGATCTGCATCAGTCATAAGTAGGTTCTAGTGCTTAGTGTCCTATATTAGGAAATAAATTGGAGTTAAAGGTTTAAGGTCCTTATTTAGTTTGTAAGTCTTATGCTAAAGAAGTTATGGGGAGTGCAAAGGCTGTATATTCTTGCTCACAGTGTCTGTACTGTAGATTGGGTATTTGGAGAGGTGGCAAGGTGCTGTCATTTGTAGGAAATTGTGGTCCTTTCTTCTGGGCTAGTTTTGTTGGAATTTCTTTTCCTTCAGCGGCAGTCTGCCCCGTCTGCTTTTGTCAGACTGGGCACACAGAAGATATTCTCTTTTGCAACCAAAAGACTGGGTGTATAGCATGTCCACTTCAATCTCGTCTACTCATACCTTGCCCCTCCGATTTCTCGTGACAGGGACATTGAGTTCTGGCTTGGAAGAGACTGTATGCTGTGGCCACATTTATCATAGGGTTACTTGATTATTTCCACTGTTAGTGAAGGTTGTGCTAGAATTCTTACCTCAGCCCTGCAGTTCTGGCACTGTGAATGCCAGAATGTTGTACTTTATCAGACCACCTGGTACTGGAGTAACCTGGAAAGTAATGATGAGAAGGAAAGGGTTGTAAAGATTTTTCTGGAAAAATACATGAAACCAAAAAAACCCACCTGAAATCATGGCTAATTAATTGTTTGTCAGCATGATGGTGGAAATGTCCTGGTTTAATGGAGTTCACAAAAACAGTGCTTTTGTAAGGTAGAAAACTCAATTGGGAATTTTGACATTGCTTTTCACACCTTAGTGAAATATTCTGTGGTCATAATAGCAGTGTGTTCCTGGAGTATTTTTTGTTTGCCTCCATGTCTCTGCTTTATAGATGTAGTTTTTCCGATTCAGCAAGGGTTTAAGTGATATGATCCTTGAGAAACATTTAGCCACTGTTCAACTATGTCCATGAATATGTGCATAAATTAGTGTGTGACTGGCTGACAAGGTCTGGTGTAGACTGGTAACTTAAAAGACTTTCTTTTTCTAACTATTGTTTTTAAAAATAGTCAGCAGTTGAGTTAGAAATCTTAGGAATTGAACAATTAAGGAGGAAGATGTTTCTTTGCTACTTCGGAGAAAAGATTTTTTTTTTGTTTGCTTTTGTTTTAAAATCTGGTGGCTTCTTTTCCAAGTTGCCATTGCCTAAATCTCTCCTTAGTGCAGTGTTGAGTTTGGTTACTGGAGAGTTTATATCATGTTGAAGGCAATGGGAAATGATAATTCTACACGTGCTTCTATTGAATTTCAGGTGAGGGTTGGTACCAATTTACAGAGGTGCTAGGAGCACATTAGAAATGAACAGCAGCTTAAGTTCAGTAATAATCTTGAAGAATTTCTTTTTCAGTCTGTACTGTCTTTCCTATTAAGTGCTGTTTGGATTTTCTAATTAACCACTGAGGACATATTCATGAAATGTTAATTCTCTTAAAAGAGATTTCAGACTAATCTGTCCATTGTACCTTTATTCTAACAAGAGGTAAATCTCAATTGTGTTACCTGGTAAGGAGAGACATGAGAAGAATTTTGATCAAGAGTGGTACTTGATCACACTATTTAAAGACTGTTTGCACTTCATATCTAGATCAAGAAGAGAACTGGGGTGGTAACTTTTCATTGCAAATACAGCAAAATATTATTGCCTGAATTGGTCTCTCTAAAGAAGCTGACTCCACCTTGACATCTTCTGAGAGACTTTGGTTGCAATATGAAAATCGGTCTTGTTTGGACATTGAAAAGCATGAAAGTCTAGTATGTTTTCTTGGTTAAACTTTTTTTTAAAAGAAGTAAAGCCCTTTTAAACTAGGGAGGTGATGACATCAATAAACTTAATGATTTGTCTCATACAAGAGAAGTATGTATGGCATTTCCTGGTTCTGTGATACCTTTCTTCAGCTCTATTTCACCAAATCTCAGGTTTTAAATGTGTTTATTTTGGCACCTTGCAGTGTTCAGCCGTGCTCATTTTGTCAGAGCAAACCTAAATATTTCTGATTATGTCATGAAAAGCTCAGTTCCTTCAAGATGACACCACGAGAACTTTGGTTTGTTTATCAATGACGCGGACAGCAAGCCAAATGTGTCATTTCTTTACAGAATGGGTAGGAATCTACAGTCATCAAATTATGGTTACCTGGTGTCATTAATGGTATTTTGCAGAGTAACTGTAAAGGCACTTCCTCTCCGCTGGAAAAATATATCCAGACACAAATAAGCAACAGTTTAGATAGTGTTAACAGGTAGCTTTCATACCTCACCAGTTTTTAGCTTTTTTTAACTTCATGTTCACTTATTTCTCGTGTAGCAGAATGGTAATGAAACTTTATTTTTGGCTTGGGGGTTTGTTTTTCTTTTTCTCCATTATGGACATATTTTTTTGTACATTTTGTTATGGCACACGCAGTTTTAGCCAGAATCATGCTTTTCTGGTTTATTTTGATAATTCTAGTGCAGAATTTTCAAATAGTTTTAACTTTTCAATAGGAAAAATAATTATGACCAACTTAGATTGCATTTAGTATGAGTAGTAGGATTTCTTCATTTGGGAAATACTTCAGGCAGGTAGTAGAGGAAGAAATTGTAGAAGAATGATATTGTTGGTAGTTCACAGGCAGAAGGAAGAGTAAGTTCTTCAAGTTATATTTGCAGCAAGTTGAGTTAGGATGTTTTAAGAGCAAGGAAGGATCAAGATGGATCATCAAGTAGCTGTTAGATTCCTCTTCCTAAACGTTGCCCACTTTCCCTTCCTCAGCAAAAAACCCAAAATCAAGCCAAACCACCTTGCCCCCAAAAAAGAATAAGACAAAGATGTTTTTTTTCCAGATGGAAACAAAATCTTCATGCGTACACAACCTCAGTAACTACAAATCTGTTAGAAATATTTACTTAGCAAGATATGATTCTGTGCCTGTGTAACAGGGAGAGCTGGATAATGGTGGAAAATTAGTTAAATTTCTGATCTGTTGATCTTTTCTCTTGAGAGGTTTCTTCATGATTGGTCACGCAGATCACGCAAATATTGAGGTTACTGGATGACTGAAGAGACATTGTAATTTCATATTGGCAAGTGGCACTTCCTTAAGTCATTCAGTGTCTTTAACTTTTTTTTTCCCCTTTGTGTATTAAGACTTAGCCATTGGAAATGGTCTGGATCTGAAATTGGCATCCATGTGTTTTTACAGATTTTGCTGTGAACATTCACCTGTGGTTTTTTATGTAAAGACATCACTTCTGAAGTCTTGGCAGGAAGCTTTTTGTGTGGAATACATGCTTGGACAGAAAGAAAACATGGAAAACTAAATCTGTTGCCTGCATTCTTACACTTTCAACTTCTTAGGATTGCTAGGCAATACATCGAGTTATACTGTTAATTGGAGGATAAAAATGGTTATTACTTACTCATCTAACCTGATTTAAGTTAATAATGATCAGGAGTGAGTATTATGAGATCTTTTTTGGCCTGTGACCTCTCTCAGATATAACATCTCAGAAAAAAAGGAAAAAGGAATGAATGAATTGAGGAATGAAGGGGGATAGTCTAGGGAGACACTTCTGAGAAACAGACTAGCATGTTTCAAGTAGTGAGTGCTGCTTTCTGAAAGAAGAGAAAGAAGTACGTGGTCATAATTTTTGCAGATGATCTTAAGAGTGACTCCATTTAGACACTTCTTTTTTCTTGCAGGACTTGTTCTGCAGTGCCTTAGTTTCCCTTTGGTTCAAGGAAAAAGAAAAGTCAGTCAGCTTAGTTTGTTAAGTGCCGGTGATGAGCTGCATGGGGAGGTCTGACCCCCATTTGTGGGGAGGTGTCTGTTCAACTTGGGAGTCATTAAATAAGAAGGTGACTTTTTACTTTGGGCAGTCTTTGATTTCACATTGCAGACTGAAGCAGTTATTGGGATATTCAGTATCATTTTAGTCTGCTGATGTTTGTTGGGTTTTTTTAAAATTTTATTTCTAACACTTGTATTAACTGGGCAAGACTGGAAAAGTTTGGTTCAAAATGAGATCCCTGGCAGCTGCCAAGAAGGCAGAATCCAAAGATGTGAGGACTTTGCAGGCAGTTTGCAGAACAAGCTCTCCCAGGAACACAGTAAATGATCTTGGACGAAATTCAGAATATCTGTCTTCTCTCAGGATGGTGGCTGTAGTTCAGTGGATTTCTTTATTTCCATGCAGTTACTAGATTAAGGCATCATCCCATTTACTATCAGATACTGGTAAACTGTGCAGTAAAATTGGCATTTGTGGAAATTGTTGTCCTAATGTTCCTTTTCTAGCATGCCTTGTTACTTCATTTAAGTTAGAAATTGGACCTGGAGAGAGCTGTCCAAATATATACCAGCCTTGCAAACTTGCAGAGTACGAACAACTGGTTGGTTATAGGTGGGAGTTCAAGGAGCTGAGTGAAAAGACTCTTCTGGGAGATGAGAACCAGAGTTCTGCAGCACTCCGCTGAGAGGTGAAGGCTGGCAAATTGTGGTGACGTGACTAGCACCACAGCAGCTACAAAACATTTTATAGCTGTACATGGGCCTTGGAAACAAAATCTGGGAGCTTAAGATTCGTGGTGTAGTGTTTGATAGAATAAATAAATCTTTATTATTAGGATTTATGTATATCATCAACTTTGACTTGTTCAGTTGCAATGTTGAACAGACTCTTTAGGCTATTCATAAACATTTAAATACATACTGATCTGTTCTTTTGGTGGACAGGCTACTTACTGCCTTAACTCTATCTGAGCTGGCAAAATTCTCTGTCAAAAAGAGACACGACCCACAGACCTCCTCAGAAGGGTAACATTTAATTTAACAGCAAGGAAATAATTTATTGAAATCCGTGCCCTTCAAGGCTTGGAGTTGAAGGGCACTGACCAGAAAAGAGTTCTTGTAGAACAGAAATAGCTACCTGGAAACCCAGAAATGGAAGCTCTGTTGCAAATCTGTTTCTTCTGATCCCTGGATATACCAGCTGTGCAGCACACAGCCTGGGAACTGCGTGCTGAGCCCAGGGCAGGAGCACTGGTGGGAAGTGTGTGCAGCCTGGCTGGCCAGTTACCTGGAAGTCGGCTCCCTCTCTGCCAGCTGCCCTAATTTTCCTTTCTCTCAGCACACACTGAGCAAGTGGCCCAGTGCTGTGCATGCTGTGAGTGGCTCAGTGCTGTGTTTGGAGGTGAGGGCACTGGTGAGGAGGTACACGTAGGCTAAAGCTGCTCTCCAGGAAGCACAGCTACATCTCCATTACTCTGGGACAATTTCTCCATGCTGCAGAGGACAAAAGCAGAGATTCACAGATGCAAGAATTAACTTGATGCAAGGCAGCTCTTGCCTTTATCCAAATGTTGTCTGAAGTGCAGTACCATGCGAATGGTTGTGCTGCTGTCAAAGGCAGCTCACCAGGACAGCTGCTTTTGGGTAGTACCCTGGTCTCGACTCCAGGTAGGAGCACCAAAATGTTGCCATGCCAAAATTCTCTGTGATCCTTGTTAAAGAAGGGTTGTTAGCACAGGCCAAAAATGTTGCCCCTCTACTGCAGGTGTTGGAGAAAAACTTGTCACAGGACTCGTGTGCTGGACTGGGTGACTGGCAGAGCTCTGGAGGAACCTGCTTGGAACTTGTAGGGCTGGATGTGAGTCAAACACAGAAGACCCTGCTTGTCAGGAGGTCTGTATGCTCGGGGAGGGCCTGTCCTCTGCCCAGCATGTTCCATAGTCAGTCTGCTTGCTGTTCTTTTCCTCCTGTTTTTCATGTACTGCAGACTTAATGACTGGTTTTCTGGACCCCAAGTAGATGTCTGGAAAGAAAATGATGTCCACTGGTGAAAGGTTGCCTTCCCTGTTGTAAAGTGTCAGGATAGGCAGGAAGCTGAAGGCTGCAGAGTGAAAAGAATCCGTGCAGTTGGGAGGTTTGGGAAAGCAGGGCAGCAAGTCAGCTGACTTTGCACGTTAAATGTTAGAATGGAGCACTGGGATTAAGACTCGCTCTATACGTGACAGTGGGGAAGAGAACCTCTCAAGGTCTCTCAGGTTGGGAGAAGCCTTGGCAGGGCTGGAGTCCAACCTCCTGCTCACAGCTGGTCCAGCTCTGAGATGGGACCAAGTCGTGCTGGGCTTTATCCTGTCGTGTCTTGAAAACCTTCAAGTCTGGAGACAGCACAGCTTCTCTGGGCCCCATTCTGGTGCCTCTCTGTCCTCAGTGGGGGAATAAAGCTTCTCTTTATGTGCAGTCTGAACCTCTCTTGTATCAATTTATGTCTGTTGTCCCTTGTCCTCCCACCGTGCAGTGCTGTGAAAAGCCTGGCTTCGTCTTTAGTTTGCCAATAGCCTGTGGCACCCTTTAATATAGGTCAGCCTTCAGTCCTTGTTAGGAAATTGTAACTTTGTGATTAATTAAAGTAAATAAAAATGAATATGAGCTTGGAAGTAACGGCAGGGATAACATAGTGATATATCGATTACATTATGCAATATAACAGCAGTGAGTGTAGCTATATTGAGCAAGCTAGCATGTAGACACTAATTGAGAGGGAAAAATCTTTATTTACTTTTGAATATACTGTTTGCAACAACTTATACACTTCTCTTTGTAAAAGAAACAACCATACCCTCATCAGTGAGGGAATTGAATGTAGTATTTAAAATTGTGTTGCAAGCCTCCAAATATCAAGGTAGCTGATCCGTTCTGAGGAATGCCAGAACATCTGTCCTCCAGGCAGGTATTTGACTTCTGGGTTTCAGAATTTTAGATACCAGTGATTGAGATAATCAGGGTTTGTCTCTGTATCCAGAGGGTTTTTTTCATCCTGTGGAAAACTAAAGAGCTAGCCAGGCATCAGCTTCCTGAAATAAAGAGAGAGCCCCTCTCTATTGTGGTCTTTGTTTCCCATTGATGAAGCAAAATGTTATGTGTGTTCATGTAGGTTTATTTTATTCTTTCGTGAATAAAATAATAGCTTGTATAAAAAATACTCTCATTATTTCAGCGTGTACCTGACTGATCTGATTAAGGGCCCTGTCCTCGGCTATCTGATCAACTTATAAAGTGTTTCTGTGGTCACTAATCTGTATTTCAGAAGAGATGACCACTGTAGAAATTTTGACTATCTTTATCTTCTTGGAGATGCAGAGGGCTAAGATGAGAGGCACTGGACACGGGCAGCACAAGGCCAGTTACAAGTAGGGTTGAAATTTATACCGTGAAGGTTAACAGCGCAGTTGGTTTCTCAAAGGGACAATGGGATTTCCACCCTCGGAGATGCTCAGAGCTCACCTGAGCAGCTGATCTAAGCTGCCCCTGGGGTGAGCAGAGGTTGGGCCCCACTGAGCTTCACAGAAGTCTTCCATCCTATGTCATTCTGAACTTAAAGGCCAACAACATCCAGTATTTCAGTGACAGAAATCATGGTGCTGTAACAGGAAGGCCCAGTTGCTTCATTTGAAAACCTCTCTGTAAAAAAGACAGTGCTTCTTATCAAGCAATATAATTAATGAAATTTTGTGTCACAGGTGACCCGCAAGTCATTTCAGCATGTCTGTGTAGGGAGCATCTGGAGTTTAGCGCTGACATATTGTGATTTATTTCTACAAGAAGCACTTTCCTTTGCTGTTAAGAGCAGAAGACTGTTTATGGGTGACTGAATTAATGCATCCTTGGCAAAGACTTTTGTAAATTGAGGATTGAGTAGGATAGGTGAGAGCATTCTGAAGGCAACTTGAAATAAATTTTACTAATCTATTTAAATGTACATGGTTTTGATGGTTCATTTGGAGAGGGAATTAGCATTCATTTCCATTTGGAGCATCAACTTATAATAGTAGATATTATCAAAGCATGCAAATTTAATTAGGGAGTAATTAAAAGGTGAAGTAACATGAAGTGTGTGTGACAATTTTCTCGTTCCTTTTTCAGACTAATTTTGGCTTTGACTTAACACATATGCAGTTTGTGGAGCATTTCTTCTTTCCAGTGGCATAGAAATCAGGTGTTGCATTAAGTCTTCCTGACTCCCAAATGACTGCAGTTACACTGAAGCAAGATTTGGGCTGTCCAACAGAGCTTGCCTGCAATAAATGAGACCGAATTTATTTCCTTGACTTTAATTGCTTTAAAAAAGCTTAAGTTGTTGGTCTTAAACTTTCCTTGCTTTTAAATTGGACCCAGTGCCAGACTGTTGAAGTTCTTGTTTTGCGTTCTGCCTCTCTGTGTGGAGGATGCTTCTGGAGAAGTGAATCCAGCTGCAGCTCAAGCAGTTTCTCTAGGTTGACGTCTCCTTTTATTGTATCTGGTTGGCCATTTGCATCTACATCTTCCGAGGCTTTGCCTTATGGAGAAGAACCTGGCTGAAAGGCAAGACTAGAATTTTTTGGAGTAAGGAGGAACTATTTGAAAGACGTAGGAGTGCATGGTGCCCGAGAGATCTGTCAAGGGTTTCTGTTGTTTGTGTTTAGCTCTTGGACGACTTCAGTGAAGAGGAGCAACATTTAAGAGTTGTATGTAATAGGGTGGCTGTAATAGTCAGTCATTAAGACCCCTTTTGTGAGGGTTCTTCCCTTTGCTCATGAGTGTGAAGGTGTTTTGAGGGTTGGCATGGAACTTGGCATGTTGTTGCACAGAGTGGGGTATCTTCATTTTTTTCCCCCCCAATTTATTTTTATCCGTCTAAACATGATTAGTTGTTGGGATTATGTATTCCCCCTCCACCTCCAGAAAGTTGTATTTAAGCTGTGGTGGTGTTTCCTCTGTGCCTGCTACTAGTATCATCTTTCTGGTGTTTCCAAGCTGTGTTACACTGAGTCTTAGGGACAGAAAGAACACCCAATTATGGATGTTCAACCGTATTCTGAGTTGAAGACGGATGGAATAATTGTCGGTGAAAATTTTTAAGCAGTCTGTGGTGACAAGTGTCTGTAGACTTAGGCGTGTCGTTTTTGCTGTTTCCCACTGTGAGCCTCTGGGGCTGATCTCTGAGAAGGTGAAGTGCGTGCCTTAATGCGTTTCCTTTGTCCTTCTTGAGCAGGAGGAGGTAAATGGAGTCTTCACTAGGAAGTATGCATTCATTTGGAAGTCTGTTGAGAATGCTGAGAGTTGGATTTATAAACAAGAAGCAAAAGAATCCAGGAATACTGGTGAGGAGAAGAAAGTGCCCAGGTGCTGGAGTTGTGAACTTTACTGGAAACAGATGCGGTGCCTTTCTTTACTTCTTCCTGCCTGCAGTTCTACAATGCTAGAGTTTGTTTTAGCAGAACTAGTGAATAAGAAACAGTAATGAAAAGAGTGTTTTGGAGGGAGCCAGAAACTGAAGATTTTTACCTGTTTGAAGTTTTTGTTTGTTTGTTTTTTACAAATGGGGTTGACCCTTATGTTGGCTTTTAAGGTCTTGTCTTTGTCAGGGGGAAACATCTGGCTCTTTCATCCTGATCCTACTGTTAAAACAGCTGGAAGTACTTAGACAACATATTGCCCACATTTGTATTCCTTCTCTCAGATTTTATGTGCAGCAGAAATATTTTTTTGCCACAGTTATTTCTCATCATAGTAGGCAGTGTGGATTCAGATCCAGGCTCCTGCTGGTCTGTGGTCCTGACCTCTCACCTCATCTGGTTGAAGACAGGCTTTGACATCACATCCCTTGCAGTGTGCCTGAAAGTGAAGCAGTGAGGTAGAGAATGCATGCTAAGCACACATCTCTGCTAGAAAAGGCAGAAAATGTACTTGGATCACAGAATGTTTATGATCCTTTTGGTTTCTTTCCGGCAGAGGCAGGATTTTATCTCTATCGGATGTGGAGTAAGTGCTAACACTCAGCTACTGTAATTCCTATCAAAACCAGTTTATATGTAATGTCTTCCTTGACTTCTCTTTGATGTGACATGTAAGTGGGTTTTGTACCTTCGCAAAACATGGAAGTGGGGAGGAAGATGGCTGGTTAGGTCTGAATGGGTTTCTGTTTAATACCCGTGGTGTATGGAGGCACAGAAGAAACCTTATGCTCTTGTAGGGCTTTCATTTTTTAATATTCTGATGGCACCAGTATGGTATGCATAAAGTTGATAAACATAGTTTATCCGCAGAGGAATACTTGGAAAATAAATAAGGGGAAAGCAGCTAAGATGGAAATCTGCATAACGTTTGTATTTCTTTTTCAGAAATAAGATGTACCTAAAAGCAAATTCTTATGGTGTTACTTGATCAGTTTTCTTCTTTACAGGAACCAAGTGGTTTGTGATTGCTGAGGTTTTGTTATTCAGCACTTTTTGTATGATGTCTGGTGAGGGTAGCAATCAAATTGTATTTGGTTTGTTAAGCTCTAGAAACAGTGAGTACTGAGATATTGAGGCAAAAAAAAAAGAGACCTAAAACACCTGGTTGAATACTTAGGTGCAGGTCTGGAAATGTTTGTTACAGCAAGCAAATTATTTAAATGACAAGGTCAAAGGAGTAATGGCAGCTAAGAGAAGTTATTCAAGTCATAAATACGTATTATTAGAACTTGATTTAAACTTTTTAGTGTCGGTTCTGAAGAAGTACGTTTGGGTAAGAAATAGTTCAAGTTCAGTTGACACTGAAACAAAAACATGTTTGTAAAAAACCCCAAACTTATAATGCAAGAGTGCATTTGTTATAAAATACGTATTGACCCGATGGACTTTTCATTTAAAAAAGCCAAAAAGCTTTTATTCATGTGATGGAAAAAATATTTTAAATTATCTTATATAATTATGCAGATTACCTAAATAAACTCTTCAAGAAATGCCTGTAGACTGAGACTTGAGTGAAAAAGAAAATGTCTGTTAAAATTGATGGTAACTGCTGTGAAGTGTCACTTAGGTTTTTACTGGTCATGCTCAAGCTGGCCCTCCTAATATTACACTTTGAGAAGATAGTTACAAATGACATGTTCAACTCTCTGAACCAAAGGAAAGCCCTTCAGTGCAGCAGGGAGCTTTATGTAAGCCATGGGTGGGGGTGTTTATGGTGGCTGAGACTTGTTTTCTGAATGACACTTGGATTCTGGAAAATAATAGACGTGGCTGCTGCCAGAGTTCAGTGGTGGGTCATGAAAACGAGGTGACGCAGAGCTCGGCTGTGCCGGCGTCGGCTGAATCAGATGCCGCCTGTGTGTGCAGCGTTCTGGGGAGGAGAAATCAGCACCGTGTTTGTTTTGCACTGCAAGTGGAACCACCATAACTCCCTGTTGCATTTGTTACTTGTGGTGTACTTTTTCATGAGGTAATTGCCACTTGAGACGCTTTTGAAGTGGTCAGGAGCAGACACCGGATACGGAATGGGCAGTTTGATTCTTCGCTGTGCTGCTTTTCCATTGTTGGTTTGAGTAGCCTCTGCATAGTATGTGATCTGCAAATGGGAAAGCCATTAGCCAGAGAGCAAGGTGCTGCCTGTCTGGAGAGGTTCAGGGTGAACTTAAATTGCTTTCAGTGGACAGAGATGGGCAAGGAAGCCTGTAGGCAGCACAGCCGTGGAGTACCGTACTGCCTGCGTGCCCCCCGGAGATTCATTGTCCCTGTGGAAAATCAGGAACCTAGTTCAGATGGAGAGATGGCGAATGCCCTAAGAAATCATCTAGGAAAGCTAAATCTGAATCTTGTTTGTAAAACACAGATCCTTTCCTTCAGGAAAGGTTTTGTTTAACATGCCAGTCAGTATATTTCCCAGAGATATTTCTCCTTTACACCGGAGACTTGATTAAGCAGGAAGGTAGCTAAGCTATGCCGCCCCCTTGGCACTGACCACAACTGGTTCTCCTTTCTCAGAACTTGCAGCAGGGTTTTTGTCAGAGTAGCTGCCATTTCTGCTTGAGGGCTTCTGTGCCTTCACTAGGCTGGGGGATGTGAGGAGACTGAAGTCCTTTGAACTGTGTTTGGTGCTTCCAGAGTTTTGCTCTTTGTGACTGGCGGGTTCAAAAAGTAACCTATTTTGTTACTTAGTTACATTTCTTGGGAGGACGTTGGTGTTTTGGGGTATTCAAGGTTGAAAACCTCTTCCTTTTCTCATTGCTGCAGTACAGATGGTGTGTGCTACTGGTTTTGCAGTCACTTTTGCTAACTGATGGGAGAATTAAAGCTTGGGCAGTACTGAAGATTGGTTGATGGAAGTAAAGTAAGAGTGCTTTATTTTTTTGGCAGCACAGAAGGCATTTAGTTCTTGTTAACTGTGTTTAAACAGGACCTCCTGCTCCCCTGTGTTTATTGGTTTTGAGACTGCAAGTCAAAACAATTCACTTTTTGCAGATGCTTTTGATAAAGTCTTTCTCAAGCTATTGTGACCCTGACAAAATACGGAAGTAGGATGAATGTAAGGGAATCAGGACTTAGAGACAAGGTATTCCAAATGTACTGTGGGAATATAGGTAAACTATAGATAAACTTTTGGTTCAGCACCGAGTAAATGACACGTATGAAAGAGGGTTGCAAGCTGTCTTCAGGGTTGTACTTCCTCATGGCCTTTTTTACAGTTTTAGCTGGAAAAGATGCTGATACTACCCTTTAATTTCTGCTCGAGGAAGCTTGTGGGTTTTGAGTACTTGTAGTGTAACTGGTCATTTGAGCTTTGCAAATATAGTAAGTGTTAATTAAGTTTAGTGCAATCACAGTCTGATCTGATTTGGAGCTTGAGACCTCCATTGTCTGTATTTAAAAATAAAAATCTATCATTTTGAACCTGAGAGGCGGTTGGTTATATAATAAAGTTCTTAATAGAGTGAAATGCAGTTGAAGATAGCTGAAACTGCAGTTCCCTATTTGTTTTGAGGTTTGTCCACTAACTGTTACTATGACAAAAGGACCATTTATTTATCATCTTAGTTTAAATATTTACTTGCTTCTGTAGAGATAAGATCAAAGTGCTCCCCCTACTTCTTGTATTTCTGAGTTCCATGGTCCAATTTCAATGGTTTTACGTGCTGTGTACACAGGTGGTATTCGGTTCTGGTTGGTGGCTCCTTATTTTTCCCCATGAACGGATGAAAGTGGAAGGAGAAGGTTTCGTGGTCATGGAGGATGGAGTTAGGAGAGAAATTCTCCTTTAGTTGTTAATGCTGAACTCTTGCACTTACCAGCAAGTTACTTAAGATTTTAGTGCATAGAACAACATTGTAACAAAATGTTGTATTGTTTTAAACTCTGCAACACCTCTGTGAGCAAGATTTTCACATTAGTGCCGTCTCTCTTACAAAGCCTTTCAAAGGTACCTGATGCTGTACTGCTTTTTTTACCTAAGTCAATTTCCCCCCCCAAAATATTTTCTGCTCCTTTTAATGTGCAAAATAATAAAACAATAAATGATATAAATTGTATTATAAAGTTTTGCCAGTTGCTTTAGCACAGTTGCCTGTACTGTGTAGTGCTCTGGAGTGTAGGAACACCGCGTGCCAAATTGGGCTGACTGGGAATCGGAGGTAAAATAATCAGAGGTCTGCCATCTCATGGCTAATTAACCAAGGTGCAGCATTTCACCTAGTTATTTCCCAGGTCCTGCAGTGGCCACTGCTGGGTTTACTGCCTCTACCACCTGCCTTGGGTTAGCTGGAGAACCTTGTTGTGATGGATTCATGGAGTCGTGCTGAAGTGAGCTCAGACCGAGTGCCCCTTGTTGGCTTGTGTGTGTCCACTTGCAAATTCTAAAATGAATATTTTATAACTCTGAAAACAAGAGGCAGACAAACTAGGGGAGAGGCACGTTCAGTAGCTTCACAGTTGCTCAGCTGGGTTAGTGTCAATGTAGCTTAGTTCTTATTCCCCTGCTGTAATGATGAGAAATCACTTGGTTCCTCAGAGAGATGCTCTTGCTGATCACGGGCTGTCAGTGCATTAATTACTGGGCTTGCACTTTGTATTAACTCTTTTAGCAGTTCATGTGCTCTCAGTGAGTATCATTTAATCACAGAAATACTGCTGTGTGTCAGTTTCTAGTTTGCTACAGTTCCTTTTCCCAGAGCTATTTAAAAGATTTCTTAGTTTGTGAAAGTCCAGTTGTCATAGGAATGACTCCTCTTTCGTTTCAGAACAGCAGAGCTCTGTGACTTTATTGTCACATTTATATTCTAACCTTCTTCTCTTTTACCTAGTGAGAGAGCAGCTTTGGTGTTGAAGAGAAACCTCGGAAAGGAATGGGCCCTGTTCTCTTGAAGCTGTTTGCCCTGATCCCAGGAATGCGGTAGAGGTTAGTGACGTGAATGCTAAAGAGCTTTTGTGGAAATTGCCTTTTGATTTGTAATTGGCACACTCTTCAATAAATTCCGTGTGAAGCGGTTCATTTGCCTGTCACAGAAATGGAGTTAATTCAGGCACTGTCAGAACACAGCTTAAAATTGCTCTACCCAAACAAAATTTAAGATTCTGTTTATCTGTGTGGATGCTGTGGAAATACATTGCAGGGTGGTCACAGAAAGTTGTGTGGGTGTGCTGCGTGTTTAGAGACAAGCTGCATAAAACTTGGAGGTTTTAATCAATAGGTTAAAAAAAAAGGGTAAAGATGATCATAATACACGAGACTGTAGTGCCTGATTCTTCTTTGAGTTTCTCAAGTCTCTCATTTTTGCTTTGAGAGAAGAATACTCCTGATCTTCAGTAGAATTGACAGGCTAGGAAGGTTCCATTCTGTATCCACGCAGAGGTAATGTCATCTCTACTTCAGCCTCAAATGACTTGTATTTTGGTGTTATATCCTGGTTTATTTGGCTTTGTACTTGCTGTGAATGTTTTTCCCCAGAGCCCTATAGTCCTGCTACAAATATTACGGCCTACAAGAGGCTTCCTTTTGCAACTAGAACATTCAGTCTAGTTCACTTCCATGTTTTTTGGAAAAGTAACAAGGATTATGTAGATTTATCACCTAGTGGATTACTTTTTAACTAGTGAAGTGAAAAAAAGCTTGTCTAACTATTAAATTCAGTAAGGCTTGGTTTTGCTGATGAAAAATGGACGTAGCAAGTAAAATTTGATGGAGTAGTGGAAGGGGGAGAGGGAAGAGGTAGATCTGTTTAAGTGCTCCTAAAGCAAAGAGGTAAATTTCCATAGGAGCAGTTGAGTTAAAATCTATTAAATCTGTTTGGTTTACTGCAAAGGATTCTAATCTTTGTTAGCTTACTTTACAGGCATAGTTGTGTGTGGTGTGGCTGCTGAAGAGTAATGTCCAAGCTTTGCTAGGACACCCTTTAACATATAGACCCTTTTGGAGCAAAAAGAAAAACAACATAATAGAAAAAAGGCTGCAGCATGTCACAGACACAGAAAGTGAAGAGGTGACCCAGTGGGAAAGACTTGTTAGCACAAGGAAACGTTAGTTGGCATTGCTCTCTGAGGCATGGAGAGCTCAACAACTGCAAGTGCTGCCACTTCTTATCAAGAGCTTTAGTCACTGATGTATTCTCACCATCTTTATCTTGTTTCATGTAAAACTGAGAGGCATAAAGTGTTCAAGGGGAGGTATCACTTCTAATTTAACAAAAGCATACAGAGGACGAAAACCCCAAAGCACATCCTTCCATGTGAAATCCTGCACTCCAACATCAATGCTTTCATTCTAGTTCTGTGCTGCTGCTTTTGTTTCCAATGTTTTATTCATTAACAAAAAACACAAACTTGTCCACAAGGGGGTCTGACAGAAATATGCCTTTTTTCAATAGAAAAAACTGTAATAGAAAATACCTAGCTCCCTTCAACCTATTGTGTTAAGATGTTTTTGAGACATATATATATATATATAGATAAAAAAAAAAATAGATACACTACTTTATGGAGAATAAAAGAAGATGAAAGGTTCATCTCCTCTCATGTTAGTCTCCCTCTTGACTTAGTAAAAGCAGTTGGTTTCAAGCAGCCTGTTGAATGCAGACTATTTTGTGAATCTGTGAAGACTGTCTTGTTAGAATCACGATCTGCTATTCAGATACTTATGTAGAAAATAGTTCTTTGGCACTTCATGCATCCTGTTCTTCCAGTTCTGAGGACATGCAAGAACTGGCAGAGCTTAACAGCTTGGTTTTAGGGTTGTGGTTATATTCCTTTCAGACCCGAGCCTGCTATATTTGATTTGGTTGAGCTCTCCGTGGGGCCACGTTGCGCTTCTCTCCAGCTGTGGCATGACTTACCTGCAGCTACATGGATAATAGTAAAAACTGTGATGCAGTTTATGAGCACATAGGAGATAATGAGATAAGGGAAGACAGCCAACCAAAATGAATTTGCCAGGGAGAAAATTGTGTCAAACTGATTAGTTTGCTTCCTTGACAGATGAATTAGATTAGTGCATAAGGGAGGCAAGGGATGGAAGTGATACAAATAGAAGTGTATAAGGTTTTGAAGGATGTTCTTTTGAGTGTATTATGTGCAGTGTTTTGGTTTTTTTAAATGGGGTCTTCCTTAAATTACTATATTGCAGGAGCCAAATTTATTAAAGATGGTTCTGTGCAGCACTTAATAGGGATTCAGGATCACTTGGAAAGGCATTTGCAGTAGGCTTCCGTACTAGCTTGTCATGGCTGGATTTGTCAATGACACTCATGATTTAGATTTTAGTACATGGAGAAGAGTTCACTTACGAGATGTGCGGGTGATACCAGTTTGGGAGCAGACAGAATGGGCAGCCCAGTGCATTGAGATGAAGCTGTTTGTCACTGGGCTAAGCTAAGTGTGTGTGTGTCGGCTTGACCTGACGCACCCTGTGTTTATTTGTTATACCACAGGAGCTCAGTCAGTGTTTATAACCTGATTATGCCGAGTTTACTGGGCTGGATGGCCTCGTCCAACACTCACAGCACAGCTTGTGGTACTTTTCTATCCTTTAGAAAACTGCAGCACTGAAACCTAGAACTTGGAAGGAAGCTTTTGTGTATTTGTAGCAGGTTTTTTGTTCTGCCACAGGGAAAAAATATATGAGTAGGGAAGAGTGACCATATTTTTTAAGAGCTTTTGTAGAATAAGATATGAAATATGGAACTAATTGTCATCTTGGGATGGTGTTGGAGAAGTCTGACATACTGCTTTGTTTTAAGTTCCCTGTGATAGAAAGAGGTGTTTGTGTGCCATGCTTTTGTGTACACAATGCTCTTCTCATAGTTGTCAGGTTATCATGAAAGATTCATTTTGTGGCTCCCTTAGAGGTAAACACCACTATTTCACACTGGGTCAGTAATTTTTGCTAGCGATAGATTAATGCCTGAAACTCCCTTTGACATGTTCCCATCTGTTGGTGATGCCATAATTTCTTACGGATGTGAAGCACAGTGAGGCAAAAAAAAAATCTCTATTTAGGTTATCTCTGTGGGGATGCCGCTCTCTGTTTCTGTGGTCCCTGCTGCTGTTTTCCTGACTTCTTGGGGTATGGCTGTCTCCGTGGTATCCTAGCAAATGTTTTCCTAGCAAAACTACAAATTCAGAAGGTACACCTTAGCAGCAGAGAGTGGTGCACCAGTGGTGTAATTGGAATAACAAGAATGCTGTGAAAGTTTCATGCCCCGTCTTCCATCCCAAAGAGAGGGGGGATATTGGAGGAGCCACTGTTGATAAGTGATAGCCTGTGAAAGGTAAGCCTTAGGCAGTCCCTTGGAAAGACTTTTAAATCCCATGAATTGAAACAAACTGGAGGCACAGTAAACCTAGTTTTAGAGCTTTCTCTTGTTTGATTTTAATTTCAAGAAGCTGCCTGGGAGAAATCTCAAAGGCGCATTCCTGTAGACGCAAGAATAACTGTTCAAAGTGCTGGGAGATGAAACTGATGTGCAGCGATTTTTATAAGTGAGGAAATAATAGTGCAGAAGTGGGCTACCACCTGCCTGTGTTGCAGTGAGGGTATATTAGAAGTACGGTTTACTCTTCAGTGTTGCTGAAAGGTCACCTTAGGAGAAGACAGAGATGTGAAATCAAATTAAAGAAAGAAATGTATGATTAAATTGTGAAGGAATATAAGGATGTGTAAGAGAAGAAGCCCTTGCTGTGATACTATTGTTCCAGTTAAATCCTAGTACTGAGCATTTATTTACGTAATTCTTTCATATGCCTTTGTTTGTCAGCATATTGTGGGGTTTCACTCTGTTTATTATATTGTGCTCGTCTTAAAGATAAACAAGAGTAGTTATCCTCATTCTGTGCACTGCTTACTGTCACAGCTTAAAAGGGACGCAAAACCAGAGAAAAGGGGTAGCACTGAAGAAGTCTTGTTTTCTCTCTTGTGGGGAGCGAGTTCTGTCCCTGGGTTCTTTGCATCCAGAACCAGCCAAGCGCAGTGCAGGTCATCTGAGAGAGCCCATACACTTTCCCAGATGCGCTGCAGAAGCCAGGATTTGCATTAAATAACTACCCAGTGATTTCTGTAGCTGTAAATGGCGTTACAGTGCATTCAGTAGACAATTACTGTCTCTTTTTTTGTTTTCTTCTTGATGTTTTTTTCCTCCAGCAAGGAAGTCTATTTCCTTAGTGTGAGTATTGTGTGTATATGTAGGTGAATCCAAGGGAAAAATGTGAATAAACTCCATGTCAGTAGTGCTTTTACTAAGTGGATGTTCAAGCTCTCTTCTGCGATAAATTTAGTTAGAAGGCAGTGTCCACTGTAGTCATTTGAGTATCATTCTGGGAGAATTCTTTTCAGAGAACTGCAGCTTCAATCCTAATTTGTTTTCTGTACCCTTGGTTATTACTAGGGAAAGGGGCGAGTATAGTGGTGAGACATAGCATGCGAGTTTGGATGACATAATGGATTTCCTTGGAAAATACTACCACTTCTGAATAGTTGTTGTTATTGAAGCAAAACACCTGGCAGTTCTAGATTGTATGGTGCTGTGCATGAAAGTAGCATTGCAAGCTAGAATAGTAAACAGTGTTAAAAAAAACCACAACAAAACAACAAACCCCTGAAAAGCAGAGAAGTTAATGATGAAAATCCCCATTGCATCTGATCTAGATTCTAGTAAGGAGTGTCTCTTGTCCTTCATTTATTTTTTTTCTCCAGAATAATTAGTTCTATTGTAACCAAGATTGAAACATATTTACTTTCCTGTGAGATAAGAGGAGCAGGAAAATGTCATCTTGCAAATTAATTTGTAAGCCATGATACATGATTCTCCTTTGCAGTGACTGTGCTGCCAACCAGATGTCTTTTTGCTCAAGCGCAGTTTTTCATCTTGATCCGGCACTTATGTGATGTTGATTTATTCTTTGTGAAGCAGCTGTATCAGTTTCTGTGGCCTGTGCATTGCGAGGAGGAGGGATCCCTTCCCTCGGTGTCCCAGCCCGCCGGGAGGGAGCAGCTGCTCCTTGCTCACAGTCACACCCGCCTGGGCACTGGTACAGTCGGCGCGGGGGGCTGGCAGCGCAAAGCCCGGGAGAGCCGCCTGACTGCCACAGGGATGTTTACTAACCAAGGGCCGGCAGTGCCTTGGAGGCACAGGGGCTTGTCTCCTATCTCTAGTATCTTACAAGGGGAGGACTTGGAAACTAAGATGCTTGCACTGAACTTCAAGAATTCAAGGTAGGATGAGACCTAAATGAGTCCCAGCTACTCTTAATTCTTTGCATGATACTTTTCCCCCCCAGACGAACATTTATTTCCATGACTAGCGCGTGCGATGTTGTACCTCTTGTTGTCAGACTTGCTGTTATAGGAGAAACTGAACCAAAGCTGAGATTGATCAGAGATTTAGTCAAAATCTAGTGATATTTTTGAATAATATGAATAATGTACCAGTGCATAATTTTCTGTGTTTAGGATGTTGGCTGTAGAGAAATAAGTCAAAAGTAGATAGTTTATATTTATCATTCCAGCTAAGGAAGAAAATATTTTCTTTTAGTATGTCACATGGGTAGTTTTCAAAATACAGCTAATATGAGCCTTGAGCGCAGTAGTTGTGCTGTGAAGCAAGCTTGTTATCGAGTTACGTTACACATGTTCTAAGAAATCTAACAAAGTTGGAGAAAATAGTATTACGGTAGTATTTTCCCTGTCTCTTGAGTGCTGTAGGCTTCCATTTTTTCCCGTTGAATAAGAGAAACTCACTTTTGAGGGGATTTCTAGCTGTCCTATTTAATGTTGTAGTACACTGCAAACTGGTGTCGAGAAATCATTTATTCGCTGTGAAATAGCTTTTATTTTGGCACTATTGCCAAGCAGGGCTAGAACATGAGTAATGAAGAGAAAAACAAAAATAGTTTTGAAGGTAGTTGTGGTAAATAGGAAATATAGCAACCTCTTCATTGGCAATCAAAAATAAGCAAAACAAGTATGGATTTTCTAAAATGTTGCAGCTTTGTCCCTTTATGAGAGACACCAACTTTAATATACAAGAATGTCTACGCCCACTTTGGTCATTTAATAAGTGTGCCATTGAAAAAAATTTTCACTGGAGAACTGGAAGAATGCATTCACTTGAGTAATTAATATTGCTTTAAAAGTCTGCAGTTCTAGTCTGCTTTGTAGGTTTATGTTTTTTCTTGTTTATTTTGTGGGAGGTGTTTTGTCTTTTCTTTCCCCTCTTTTATTTTTTCCTGTTTAATCCTTTATGTGACACGCTCACTGCTGGGGATGGAAACCTTGCAGCTCTGATGGGCTACTTCTAAATCCAAACAGCTCTGTCCTGCCTTGGATCTGTCACGGACTTTCTCTGCAGGGCAGACTCTACCCAGTGTTCTGGGAGCAGCAGTCTCTTGTGTTACTGGGGAGCTAGAGCTGTTTTCTGCAAGGAAAGGTTCACAGTCAGCTATTTTGTCTTTACTCTTTGCTCCATCTCAGGCTCTTGAGAAGTGTTTCCATGTGCAGTCTGGTGGAGCTGTATCCAAAACCAGGCTGGGAGCCCAAGGTGTAATCTAGCTCTACCTGCAATCCTCAGGTGTTTGAAGACTGAAGATCACACAGGGAGGGGTTGAATTGCTTTTATCTGAAATTTGTGGCTGTCATCCCCAGAGGATCTTCTGCCACCCAACAGAGAGGGGTCAGGGGAAGGAGAAGCAGAAGAGAGGGAAGGCAAGGAGAAAAGACAATATTTTCCTCCCATTGTTACAATGCTTGCTTAGTTGCACAAAGCGTAGGAATCTTTACTGTTTTTCCCAGTGGTGGTGTCTCTTACGAGGAGCAACTGAGGGTAGTGGGGTTGTTTAGCCTGGGGAAAAAGAGGCTTGGAGAGGACCTTATTGCTCTCTGCAACTACCTGAAAGGAGGTGCTGGTGAGGTGCAGGTCAGTCTCTTGTCCCAGGTAACAAGTAACAGGATGAGAGGAAATCACAGAATTGTTAGGGTTGAAAGACACCTCTGGAGATCATCCAGTCCAACCCCCCTGCCAAGGCAGGGTGGCCAAGAGCAGGTGGCACAGGAACACATCCAGGTGGATTTGGAATGTCTCCAGAGAGGGAGAGTCCACAACCTCCCTGGGCAGCCTGTTCCAGGGCTCTGCCACCCTCAATGTAAAGTTCTTCCTCCATATTGAGGTGGAACTTCTTGTGTTTTAGCTTATGGCCATTGCTCCTCGTCCTGTCACTGAGCACTGCCAAAGAGAGTCTGGCACCATCCTCTGGGCACCCACCTTTGTGATATTTATGTGCATGAATGAAATGCCCTTCAGTCTTCTCTTCTGCAGACTGAACAGGCCCAGCTTCTGCAGTCCCTCTTCTTATGAGAGGTGATCCAGACCCCTCATCATTTTTTGTCCCTCCTCTGGACCTTCTCCAGTAGCTCCTTGTCTTTCTTGTCCTAAGGAGCCCAGAATTGAACACAGCACTCCCGATGTGGCCTCACTAGGGCTGAGTAGAGGGGCAGGATCACTTCCTCCAGTCTTCTGGATGCACCCCGGGATCCCATTGTTCCCAGCCATCAAATGGCCTCAAGTTGTGCCAGGGAAGGCTTCAATTGGATATTAGGAAAAAGTTCTTCACAGAAGGGATTATCAGGCATTGGAAGAGGCTGCCCAGAGAGGAGGCTGCTCCAGTCACCATCCCTGGAGATATTTAAAAGATGTGCAGATGAGGCAGTTAGGAACATGGTTTAGTGGTGGACTTGGCAGTGCTGGGTTAGAGGTTGGACTTGATGATCTTAAGGGTCTTTTCCAACCTAAGTGGTCCTTTGGTCCTGTGCTGTATGGTGTGCAGAACTTGATTCCAGTGGAGCTCACTGGATGTCTCCGGACCATCCTATTTTCAGAAGTAGAGATGTATATGCAAGTATTTCTGCTGCTTTTCCATTCATCTCTGAATTGCTAATTATAAGGTCTTGGGCTGTTTTATTTTGTTTTGCGCTTAGGAATACTATGAACATGCAGCTTAAAACATTGGGATTATTCACCCTTATTTACTTCCTGTTGCTTCAGAAATAAACAAGCGTTTGTGCTGAGGGTTTAATGCTGATTTAAATGCAGATACGCTGCTGGTTTTGTTGCAGTTTTTCTGCCTCGATGGTAGGAGAGAGAGGAATTTTATTACATCAGCCAAACATGTGCTGGTAGGATCGTTTTGTTGTTTTTCTTATCCGTGTTGTTAGAAACAAGGGCGGCTCTATGGAGACAGATTTTACAGGTAATGGGCTTCTACTGACTGCTCCTTCATATGCAAATTTCCTAAAGGCAGAAGAAATGTTTTCTTTTGGGTGCATAAATGGCTGGTTTACATGGCTGGAGGAAGTTCAGGCTTTAGATTGCTGTTGGGAAGAAAACCCACTACCACCAGCACCGCAAATGGGGACCCGCTTTGCGTAATACCGTGCTCCTGTTAAAAAAATTCAGTGGCTTTTTTAGCTAAATATGAGAACCGTGCTTAGAGTCACAATTGTCATTACTGAATGTGTCCTGTTTGGGGCTACTTTGTTTCCTGCATGGCCTTACTATGAGGCTTTCTCTCCTGTTCCTGTTTCGCTGGTTTCCTTCCCCATCTTCGCCAGCACACCCTCCCACTCCCCATCACTTGGAAAGGTGAATAGACCAAAGCACTCTTCCCCATTCATGATGGTGGCTCATTGTTTCATTTTTGATTCGAATGCAATGACTTTCCTAGGAAGGCTTTTTTGTTTCGCTGGTTTACTGGGAATGCAAGAGCCACTCTCTGGAGCAGTGTTTTTATTCCTCTGCATTTGTTGATGTCTGCATGCCAACCAAGCACACGCTTGTCTCTTCAGATCCCAGATTATTTTGCTTTTTTGTTTGTTTTTCTGTGTGTGTCCCCTTCTCTCCCATTTTTGTTTTTCCAGGGCTTCTTAGCAGAATTTTCTCTCCTGAATTGCATGGTTTAGTCATTGCCATGCAGTTCAGGTCATCAAGCTAAAATTTCAGTTCTGCTCTATTCCCAATGGGCTGTAACTAGTATTCTGTTTGTCCAATTAATGCAAATCAGTTTATTTAGGCCTTTTGAAAACAAAACAAAAACAAAACAAGAAAACCAGCATTCAGAGATGTTCAAGATATTTTACCACGGAACATGTCAAGAATTCAATTAGAAGTTGCTCTCCAAGAATATTGAGGAAGCAAATAGTCTGTTTTGGTTTGAGTTTTTTAACCAGTTGTTACCTATCTTCGTGGTATTCTGCATATTTTTCCTGATGCTGCATAGGTTAGTTGGTTTATAAGCTTCCGATAAGATGTTCTGATTGATTCCTCCATTTCAGATAATTTTGCTGAGGTGCAAATGTTTCTGAGATGTTTCAACTCTTCCAGCAAATGTTCAAAATGATGTTTCAGTGCTTACTTTTCCTCCATGTGTTTTTCAGTGTTTATAGCAGTATTGAGGTTTGCAGGATAATAGGAGTTTGCTTATCTGCTGTCTTGCCAACCAGCAGGTGTGAATGGGAATCATTCCCACCTCAAATGTCCAGTTACAGAGTTCCAGATTAACACTAATCTGACAGATTTTATGTTCCAGAAGTAATCTGCTGTGTTTATAATGTATTCATACTGGTTACACTGAAGAACAGAATTTCTGTTCCCTCAGTCCAAAACCTGTTAACTTACTAGGCATCATTTTTCTATAAATAAGTGTTCCAAAAATACATATTGGTGAGAAATGTCTCTATTTTTGTCGTGTTTTGTGTCTGCTCCAGCCAAGTTGGACTTTGCTTCTGCCTGTCAGGATTTTTGTGTTACGCATATTTTTGTCTCCTCAGTTAGCATATTTCTCTGGTAAAAAATGTCCTTTGCATTCCTTGAGTAGAGGAGGAATTGTATGTCCAGACTTTGTGGCAGTCGGAGCTGGATTGCCGGCTTTGAGACCACACTGGAACAGGTCAGAGGAGTGGAAAAAACGCCTTAGTGGTGTGATTGCACAAGCATGGGCAAATGGTTTCTTGGAGCCTGGATGTCTATGAATGAACCACCTGAAGGTGCTAATGCAGGTGTCTCCTTTCTAACTTTATACCTGTACAGAGCCCAGTACTTTGATCTTCACTGTAACCGATGATTAGGGGTAATGAAACGTGGCAGGATTGATTTATTTTCTGGAATGACTATTCCTCATCTCGTAAAGCAGAAAGGCTTCTTTTACACATGAAGAGTTTTGTTTGGTCCTCAGCCCTGCAATGCCATCATGTTTCTGCCTTGCACAAATAATTGAAAGCCTTTTTCTGGTATAAATATTACCTTTTTTCTCCAACCTAAGCAGAAGAGCAGAGTTTGATGTATGGAATTTCCAACTTCTTCAATGGCCAGCAAACCCAAACTGGTTTTTGGAGATCAGATCTGTGTTTATATGCAGATGGGGTGGTTTAGGACCTTGCACTGAAATTCAGAGATGAAGGTGTGTAGAGCCCAGCAGTCAAATATGAATTTCGGGTAGCCTTAGGGTTGGATGGTATTTCTTGGTCTTGTTTTGTGAAGAGATGAAGGACCGCCTGTTACAGATACCTCAAAGATGAGGTTTTCTGCTCCTCCTACTTGGATGTTGATGTAATGTTCATTACATGCCATTTGGCTTCTGAAAAGTCAAAATTACTCATTCTGTTCCCTTGACCTTTCTCAAAAGCTGCTTTTGAACAAGTGGTGGATGTACCTATTCAAATGCTTACAACAGCAGATTTGCCTTTTGGTTCTCAGGATTGTGTGTGATAGTTCAAGACAAAATAAGAATTCACCTTTCATTCTGGTTGAAAAAGATGTAGAGTGTAGAAAGGGGGACACCTTAAATGAATGTGCAGCCAGTCTAAATAGACTGTATTTGAGCTTTCTGGCTGTTTGCTTTTTCGGCATTTGCAATTCTTTAGCTTGGTTATCAGTTTATTACTGACCTGAGAAAATGGAAGTCCTTAAATCATGTTAGAGACTTCCTTAAAGAAAAACAGTACTGAGAATTGGGTTCATGGTGGTGACACATCATAATGAGTGCTAAATAAAGATGTAGGAAGTGGAATTATCATCCATCCATCCAAAAATCCCATTCTAGATGCAGTGTGGACAGATTTGCTCCTCGTGGGAAGAGGAGGCACACATTTGCTTCCTTGTGCACTGTCTCATCTTTACTCTCTGTAGAAGTTACTTGCAGCTCCTTTCTGTTCCATCAAGGTGTGAGTTTTGTACACCATCCCCAGATGCCTGTGAGCAATGACTGCATGGGTGGTCCTTCATGCCAGGTAACTCTTGTTCTGTGCTATTTCTCCAAACAATGATGTTGAAACAGGCTCTCTAGTCCCAAGGGCAGTCTGGATGGTGGGACTGCACTTGAGGTATTGAAGTTGTCTGTGCTTTTCTTGCACGGAAATAGAAATGAAGAAAAGTGTTGCAACTTGAGCTGTGGTTTGGAGAAGTACTGCACACTATTTTCAGCTGGGGTAGGATTTAATACTTTGGTTTATTATTTTTTGGAGGTAGCGGAAGAAGTGTTCGTAGCTTGGAAATATTTTGGTATAGTACTGCAAGTAATTTTGGGAAATGTGGTTATTAATTAAAGCATTAGAAAATGCAGTTGACAGAGTTATCTTCTAGATACAAGCTCTACATATTAAGTCAAGAAAAGAATAGGCTATTTGCAGAAGTCAAAAGCAGTACTTAATTTTCTTATTTGAACAAAATGAAGTGCAAAGAGTTGATATAACTAAAGGTCATTTTCATTTAAGTTATTACTAAGTAGGAATATGTGCATTATTAGTCTTTAGCAAGACAACTCTCCTCCATCCCTGCAGCATAGGTCAAAAGTATCACTGTTATTTAATTGTTGTCCTTTTACACTGAATATAAAACATTAACCTTCAGGAGGGTACAAACCACAGGAAATCTACTCTATCAGCACTTGCTATTCTGTGTCCTTATCATGAATAATTTGTGGGAAATGGAAGAAGACTGATAGTCCATGTTTTATATATTTTATCTTTCTCAATAAACAGTTACTAAAGTTCTTCATATTTGTTGAAGCATTAGGAATTTTTGTTTGCAGAGATTTCAAGGCATTAAGGTCAGATTGAGTATAAGAATAGCATTTCTAATATTGCAAATAATGAGGAATTGCATCTTTGACTGTCATCTGACTGGAGTTCATAGAAGAGGAAAAACCTGTCCTGAATCAGGAAAGCAAGGCTTTTTTTTTTTTCTAAGAGATGTTAGAGCCAAAAATAGCTGCATTGAATTCTCAGGTTTGGATGCTACCCTGTGAACTGAGACACCTCTATAAGCAGCTCTTCAACCTGTAGAAACAGACCAGTATTAGGTTGGCCTCTGCACTCTTCTGTTCATCTAAAAAAGTCAAGATTAAGTTTTTAGGTGGTAACATATAAGGTTCCTCGAGGTAAGTTTTGAATTATTTCAGTGCAAAGAAGAAAAAAACCAAACTAATACACACAAAAGTCATGACCTTGAAATAATAGTGTGACCTTGCAAGTCCTTGCCTGCACACCTTCCTTAGCTTCCATAATGATACTTAGCAATACAAAAGTTGGAGTGGGAGTTGATGGTGTTTTCCTGTTGGGGGGATTCCTCAATGGAATAGTTCCTGTCTCAGCCAGATGACTGGATGTTTAACAAGAGGAAATCATAGTATGGGAATAGGCACTTTTATTACTGGGGCAGAGCATGGGATTTGCTGCAGGCCCTGTCTTACAGGGACCAGGCAGCATTCCCCAAAGGCGTGTGTGCCAGTTCAATCTGTCAGGGAGAGCTCATGGCATCCTTTTCAACAACACAGCTTGCTTGTACATCATTTTCTTTGTGTGTGAGTAGTTGTTTTGTGTTTGGTGGCAGGACTGGTGTGGGGGGAAGGGAATGGGAGGAAGTAGTTGTGTTCCTTGCTTCCCCTCCTGCTGATGTTTTTTGTCTACAAAGAGAATTTTTTATTCCTGCTCAGTTCTAAGCACAAATGGATGTGTATCTAGCCAGTAACAGCTCTTTATTGTTTCCTTTGAAGGCCAGACAATGTCCTTTTGAATAGTGCATATTGGTGATCATCTTCAGAATGTTAGTATTAACTACATGGGCAGGGAATCTGAAATTCGGGAAAGAAATAACGGAGGGGAGGGAACTGACAGGTGTGGAATTTACTGAATCTAATGGACTTCAGTGATTCATTACAGCAAGAAGACTTAAATTTCATTTTCCTGCGATAGTTGGGGTGGAGGTGTGTGTTGGTGTCCCAGTATAATCTGCAAAGAAAGAAGTTGATTCCTGTTTCACTGCTAAGCTGCTGATGTAATACCAATATAGTGCCTGGAGAAACACTTGTGACTGTAATTACTAAGCAGATAATTACCTAGCTGCTTATTTAAATAACATCCTTTTGGAGCTAGATGCACAGCTCGGACCTGTAATAGCTATTGTGAAGACGAGTGTGTCTCATGCAGCTTCTGTCTGTCTACTTTTTTTTCTTCACAAATGTTTTGATAGTTCCAGTAGTATTACCCATATATTATCACACCCTAACTCATGTTAATGATTATGTGTGTGTGTTGTGTTTTTCTTGCAGTGTCTGTCTTTGAGCTTTGTAAGTTTTTGGTGTTTTCTGTAATGTAATTTATGATCACTTTCCTAACAGCTTCCACTAACAGTAGAAAACACTTTAAAATATTTTGAAGGGTAGAAGTTACCTCTTACACTAACTCCAGTGAAACTTCTGGAGAATCTCATGGGTTCATCTTGTGGGATTCCCATATAAATTTAACAGAAAAGTGAAGAACTTTGGTGAATGGCTTTATGTCAGAGCTGCTCAAATGGGTCAGCCTCGCTTATGCTCATGGGGAAATGTGCAGCCATCTGACAGCCTGTGGAAAAAAAACAAAGGGCTGTTTTTAAAGTGAGGATGCTTATGCTGTGCTTTCACTGCTTGCTTCATTTCTCCTCACATGGAGATTCTTCTGCTTCTACTGCTAAGAGAAAACCATAATGTTTGTTACAAGAGCAGTGGTTTTATTGTGCGCGTTTGTAATCTACTCATTAAGTGTCTTGTTTTAGTTTTGGTCCATACAGAGCACGATGCTCTGCAACTGCCATTAATGCACATTTTTAGTGCTAGCAGCAGAAGATGGGTACAATGGGTTGAACTGCTTCAACCCTCCTGATAAACCATGTGCCTGTCACAGTGAGGCTGCGTCGTAGAAATTCCACTTGCTTAGTTTGCTTTTTCAAAATAACTTCTAACTTCTTCCTCAGCTTAAAAAAGCCAAACACCCAACAGGTGAAATGTCCGACTCACAGGTTCCCTGTGAAGAGCGTGCCTGCTTGGACCTTGTGCCTGTTGGGGGAAGGAACTCATCAGGGCTGTGTAGTAAAGAATGTGGGGCAGCAGCGGGATGTACACGCCAGAAGAGGGAATGCGAGGCAGGGAAGAGCCTCTCTTGTGCTGAGAACAGGTTTCTGTCCTTGCCACTGCCACAAAACTCCTCTTGAGGTTTTTGGAGCTGCCCTCTAATTGCATCCTTTAGCAAGTGTGGGTGTTTAGCTCTGAGATCACAAGCTGAGAGGAGAAGGACATCGGCTGGTCTCTAAGGGACACAATGCAAGCAAGCAGAAAGATTCAAGCATTACAAGATTGTAGGATTAGCTGCTCTCCAAAGTATCCTCAAATAGATACCATATTATTAGACATCATCGATTTTAGCATAAGGGAGGGGGTGTGTGTGTGTGTTCATTGTGTGTATATTGAGGCTGTTGCCATGCCTGTGCTGGGGGGCAGATCTGTGAAAGGATCTGTGAAAGTTGGTTTATTTGTTGTGATGCATTCTAATGTGGCAGGGCTGAGTGGGACAGAAGAATCCCTGAGGAAATGCACTGCTGGGTGTGCAGAGCAGCCTTTCAGTCGAGGTTGCAGGAACCAAGGTGTAGCATCATGCTTAGAGGGATGAAGTAACAAAATAACAAAATAACAGAATAACTGACCAGCTGCTCATGAAGCATCTGCTGAGAGAGGCAGGAGGCTCTTTGGGGACTGCAGGAAGTGAGTGTGCAATTTAAGACTGCTGCAATGCACGTGCAGAGCCAGGCCAAATTCAAGCTCTACAATCAATTACGAGACAGGTGTTCCCTAACTTTTGGGTTTGCTTCTCTTAATTGCTGAGCAGGGTGCTTGATTGTCATGTGCTATAAACAAGCAGTTGTGAACAGGTGAAGTGACTGTTACTGGAAATACTGGGATCTTTTCATTTTTGGCATTAAGGAGTCTGCCAGGTTTTACCCACGAATTCAAGTCACGTGTGATGGTTGCAACTGAGGATTGTGCAGATGCTTTCACTTATTAGAATAGGAGGACCCTTTCTTCTAGATACTTTTTGTTTATAGTAAAAGATTTAGGTGTACTGCTTTCTCTTTTGCAGACCTAAGCCTAAACAAAGGAAACCTCAGTCAAACTATTTATACAGGACAAAGTAGCAATATGATACTGTTCTTTCACTGTTCACTTTCACATATCTAAGATTTGAGTCTAATACTGGAGGTCCCAGAGCGCACAGTTCTCTTCCCATAGATAATCTGTGCTGTGATAATGAGAGAAAATATCACTGGATTTGGACAAGCAAAAATAAATCACAGAAATTCTTTCAGCTTTCATGTACAATATATTTCAGATGACATTGCATGGAGCCCACACAAGCGTTTTTTCTAATAGGAGAGAAACACAGTAGGAGACAACTCTGGAATAATTCCAGAAGTAGTATCTACTCTGGAATTTGGTTACTTCTGAAAAAAAAAAGTAATTAATTGGGATGTTATTTATAGTATGTTATATCCTTTTTCCTCTCCTCTCTGCCCAGTATTTTACATTGAGGTTGAATACCTGTTTGTGGTGGGGAATAGACAGGAGGGACCATGACTATTGGGGAAATGAGGACTATTTTAATTGTTCTCTGCATTTGGCATCCCTTTGGGTTAACTGCCCCAGTGCAGGTAGATAGATCACAGCTGTGAAATGGCATCCCAGTAAGCTCCTGTACACTAGGAAAATAGTGTGTAACATTTATTTGGGCTTTTCTGACTATACAAAAATTATCAGATCTATAACTACAAGTGTGTGGCTGAACCAGTGTAAATTTCTGGTTTAGATGTGTGCTTAGGCTGAGTAAAGCAGTAGGATTTAAAAGAAAAGTTTGCCGCACTAGCAAAAGTCCACAGCAGTCGTGGATTTGATGACAAAGTGCATTTTGAGTGGGAATATAAAGTTCTCAGCATTTTGTGCATCATAAAAAGAAATTTAAAATATTATCTTTAAAAGATTTTATAAAAAAGAAGGTGTAGACGTTTTTCCTGCTGCTTAGGCTGTGAAGGTTTGGGTCTTTGAGCTCAGATGTGGTATTCTGTTAGTTTACCTGTTACAGCAAGAGAAGCATTCCCAAACGGAGGAGTTTGGGAAAAGCTGTAGGTTTCTGGAGGACACTGTGTTGTTTTATTTTTAGCTGTGTGATTAATGCTGATTCAAAGACTTACCTGTGTTATTTCTTAGGGACAATACGCTAAAAGACAACATCCAATTCTATCTAAATTTTCTTCAGTTGTGAAAAGCCAGTGCACATTTCCAGCATGGACTGACAGTTGCTGGCTTGTAACTTAGCTTGGCTTTCTCGATGACTTTTCATTTCATGCATTACTTTCTGCATGGTACCAAAATGTTAATTAGCATTAGTTCCTAATGTTTTACTGTGTTAGTAAAATACTTTATGAACATGTTTCAGAAAGGTATCTCCTTCTTGGGTTAGAGAGAGAATATTTTTTTAATTAATGTTTCTTATTAGCAGTTAATTGCCTTCACTTTTACAAATATAGCTCCAGTTTGTTATTGATATTATTTTCCTGGCTTTAGCATCCAGCTACTGTCTTTCATCACAACTTAATCTTTGGGTTGGAGTTCTTCAGTAATGTCTACTTTCCCTTCGTTACTCTAATTACAGCGCCTTTGGAATCATCACTTCTCCTTTTATTAATTGACCCTTCATGGTAGCCTCTCTTTTTGATAGTTTAAATAATTTAGTTCTTTAAGTTTCTTACTGCAAGGCATTTTCTATTCTTGAATAATTTTTATAGCTGTTACTGACCTTTGGTTTTTCAACTGCATTTAAGCAGTGAGATGTAGGCATTACAATTCTGTGGAGTATTTCATTGTTGGTGGTCTTTACTTTGTATCACAGCTGAAACTGTTTCCCTTGTGTTCCCCTTACTCCTTCCCTAACTTAAACATGGTTGTGAGATTAGTCCATTTTGCTGCAGTGTCCAGCTGGCTACATCTATTTTAGGGATTTATCTGCTCTGACCCTCACACCTCTTGTGCAAGGTCCTGCCCGATAGACTTCAGTCTCACGGCTGGAAGACTTGGTCCGTGTTGTGTTGAAGACCGAGGTGTTAATTCTGCAGAGCCAAAAGCTGAGGTGTGGGATGAATGATAACTCCATTGAATAGCTTTGTCTCTTTGCCATAGAAAAGTCAGGAGAAAATCTATGCTTGTCTCTGTATGATAAAGCCAATGTCTGAGAGAGTTTGAAGGTCTTGTGTGATTAGATTTTAAAGTACTGTTTTTATTCTAGAATTAATTTGAGAATACTTTGCATTATGTAGATAACACTGTTGTAAATGCTGTGGGATGTGCACCAAAGGATTGTAAAACTCGTCCAGTAAAAAGCACCAAAGCGTTTTGCAGTGTTCAAAGCCTGGCCAGCCATGCTTTCTGCTGGAGAATATCGGATGTTTTTCTCTTTCAAGTTGTTGGCTTTAAATCCTCCAGGCACGTCCTAATCAATGCCTAGCATATAAAATTAGCTAATGCTCTTAGCTGCAGTGTGGTACTTACTGTGAGAGAGGGTGCTATGTATTTAAAGGCTTTGATGGAATAATGCCTCAATCTCTTGTAGTCAGCAAGTTCATTTTCCTTTCTGAACAGGATACGAGGGAGCTTCCAGAAGTCAGCCAAGATGAATATGGTGAAGAGGATCATGGGCCGGCCCCGGCAGGAAGAGTGCAGCCCCCAGGACAACGCGCTGGGCCTGATGCATCTGCGGCGCCTCTTCACGGAGCTCTGTCATCCTCCACGGCACATGACCCAGAAAGAGCAGGAAGAAAAACTTTACATGATGTTACCGGTGTTCAACAGGGTAAGCCATGCACTTTGAAAGAGGTATTTTCTTTATTTGAGTTGTCTGCTCATATTTTGTATTCCCAAGACCTTTTGGTTCTAGCTCAACTGGTTTTCTCCCATTGGCATCCTTTCAATTTTCCCCTTCTTCTCACACAGTGTTGTGTTAGGGGATAAACTTACTTTTGGAGATTCCCTTTTCTTATCACTTTTTCTCAAGTGCAATCCACAGATGCATGTAGGCTGACAGCTTTTCTGCAATGCTCACTGTCATTACAGTCATCTGATTTCCAACCTAAACTTTGGTAGCAAGTTTATACCCACTTTTTTTTGTGTGACAGCACTGTCCTTGAGTCTGAATAGCTCTTCTCCCTTCTTTGCATTTATTGTACTGATGCATATTTAGAGATAACAATCATAATGTGTCCTGTCAACTTGGTTTTGCTGGGCTACATGAACTGAACAATTTTAATCTCCTCATGTGATATATTCTCTATGTTCTCATCACCCTTATAGGCCGTTTTCTATGTGTTGAGTCTGAATCCCCCTTCATGGACAAGGAAGACGTTAAACATGCAATCTGTAGGGAAGATATAATAGTCACTTTTACAGTGGCATTCATATTTCACTACTCCCTTGTACTCAGGCACTGAGATTTTGTTTGGAGGCAGAACTATGGCAACTGTCACTGGAACTAATAGGAACTAAATCCTTGTAATGTCTTATACCACTCCGTTATACCGCCAGGTTATTGTGAATAATAATTTTGATGGTAGTTTTAGGGTCTTGAAAGACCAGTAGGTACAGATCTAGCTTTCTTTTTTTTTTTTTTTCCCTGCTGTGACCTAAACTCTTACTCCTGAAGTTTTTCTTGGGTGATGGATTTGTGCTTGTATATGCTGCCACGGAGACCTGGAATAATGCAAAAACTAAAATGATGTTTTGTTGAAAGTATGGCTTATGAAGGTGTTAGACACTGAGCTGCTTGCATGCTTGTGCTGGTTTTGGCTGGGATAGAGTTAATTTTCTTTATAGTAGCTAGTGTGGGCTGTGTTTTGGATTTGTGCTGGAAATAATGCTGATAATATGGGGATATTTTATTTATTGCTGAGCAGGGCTTTCACAGAGCCAAAGCCTTTCTGCTCCTCACCCCACCCCACCAGTGAAGAGGCTGGGAGTACACATGGAACTGAGAGGGGACACAGTGACCCCAGCTGACCCAGTGGATAGCCCATACATAGGGTGTCAGGCTCAGCATATAAAACAGGGAGGAGAAGGAGAAGGAGGTGGGGGGATGTTCAAAGTGATTTTGTCTTCCCAAGTCACTGTTGTTCGTGATGGGGCCCTGCTCTCCTGGAGAAGGCTGAGCACCTGCCTGCCCATGGAAAACAGTGAAAGAATTCCTTGTTTTGATTTGCTTGCTTGCATGGCTTTTGCTTTCCCTATTAAACCGTCTTTATCTCAACTCATGAGTTTTCTAGTTTTTATCTTGCTGTTTCTCTGCCCTGTTCCACCTGAGGGCAATGAGCAGGCGTGGTGCTTAGCTGCCAGTTGAGGTTAAACTACAACAGTGCTGCGTTGAAAAATTAATCCTAGTCAAGACATAGTATTGCTAGGATTTTCAGTCGACTAGGTAGTGTGCTTTAGTGGATGGATCACTTGAATGCTATTCTGTTGCCTTAGGTCTTATTTCTACTGGTAACCTGTTGTGTGAGTTCAGAAGAAGTAAGCTCAGTTCATATGCCTCCTCTTTAATTTATCTGCTTGGATTATATGCCTTTTAGTTATGGACTTTCTTGATTTGTTTTTACAAATTAGCACAGTGGAATCTTAATCTTGCCTTGAGCCCATGAAGGTTATTTTGATGCAGTTATGCTTAGAAATCTCCCTCTGGTGGTTACATGAGGCTGATGCTTCTGGAAAATAGAATGCCCCCACTCGAGCTTCTTCAGCACTTAACTCTGATCTGCAGGTGGAGAAGAATTTTTTCTTAGCCTTTGTGGCAACTACTGGCAGAAGCCTTATATCTATAGAAATTGCAGTTGGTGATATTACTGGGTTTGAGTAAAACTAGCGTAGCAATGCACATACAGTAGTCTAAGGAAAGACTTTGATTATACTTCTGAGATGAAAAAGAGCAGTTAAGTTTTAATTTCTCTGTTGTTTCTTCCTTTTCTCTTTTCCTGTTTTCTTTCTGAATACACTTCCCCTCCCTCCTTTGCGCCACTTGCTGGCTTTGTCCTAATTCTCAGCCCCTCCTCTGGACTCTGCTGAAGCTTAATTGAAGTTACCTCATGTCTTTGCACCACTTGTTCTCACTGTCCTTCATTCAGCTCATGTGTTGAAGCATTCTGAAAACCAAATCGGTATCCCCAAGTTTTCTTTTTACTTCATCAAAATCAGCTCTTGTCTAAGCAATCTCAGGTACCATTTACATTCTTGAAGAGACTGATGGTTTCTGTGATTTCTATTTGTGTGAATGCATCTTGGCTACTGTTTTCTTCAGTTTTCCCCTTGTTTGTAGTAGCTTTTCCTTCCCCAGGTTCCCTATGTCTCTTTTCTATTCTTTCCAGAATCCATCTCGTTTTGTTTATGGGCTCTTTTCTCCGAGTGCTAGAGACTCTTTTGTACCCTTCTTTACTGAACTGAACTTGATGCTGAAGGCACATTCTTATGTGTTTGCCAGGTGTTTTGTTGTTCAGTCCTACTTCTGTTTGTTTTCTTCCTCTTTCCTCTTCCCCCTCCCCGCCTCAGTTTCCTTGTTTAGTTTTAACATCCCTGTCCTCAAGCTCTACCTGCTTTGAGCTTGTGAGCTTCTTGGAGCTGTCCTTCGTGCCACAAATACAGGCTGTTGCCAGATGTTGTCGCTACAGTTTTCAGTCTCTAAAATCAGGATCGTATCTTGCCATATTGAGGAAAGCAGGTGTTGTTTCTGCTCTTTCACTTCCTTTCTTGCAGACCTTGATAACTATTATCAATCATCGGTGAACTGAGGTAGTGTAACCCAAAAAAACCTGATTTTTCTTGATCAGTCAGGTCTCATCCTGTCACTGTTATGGGGGGATTTTTTCCTTGCATTTCATGTGAATGCATTCTGGTTTTCCTGTATTCAAGAGGCTGAGCAGTTGTGATGCCATCTATTTCTACTTTCACAGTTTACCTTTTTAGATTCCTGGTTAACGCCACCTTCTTCTTTTGATGTTTACATATAGAGTCTGCTGTGGCTTCCTCAGCTTATGTAGCTTTATTTCTTCAGGAGGGTCAGCTCTTGATGGTACAGCTTGTTTTGGAACAATCCTGCTAGCTTAGTAACTCTGCAGCTCACAGCAAGACAAACGCTGATTGGAATAAAAAATAGTACAAGAAAAAAATCTCATTTTCTAAAGAGTCTTAGAAGAGATTTTCAGTGGCAGATATGGTAAATCTTGGTTCACTCTAAAATTCTGACTCGACTTCTCTCTGAGAAGAGATACTTTTGCTGTCAGGAAACACTAAAGCATTATTAGAAGTTCCTCTCTAAAATTTTTCTTGTTTCTCAAACATAGTCCTTAGCTGCAGATGTTTTAAGTGATCAATTAATTACTTCATTCAAATTCAGACTCTAAATCCATCCATCAGTTACTTTGCATGGCTATTTTTACTCTGTTGAAGATTTTTTAGTGTGATTGGGTACTTTTTCTGTTACTGCCTTAAGCAAAGATTACGATAGTGTATCATAAAAGCATTATCTGTTACAAGATTGGGATGTCTGCGTTAGGAGGAGAAACTCCAAACATATTGTGGAGCTCAGATCAAAACTTCTGTGCCATCCCTTAATGTGTACTCCCAGAATGTCTCTTGTACCAGGGTGGTGAGCCATTGGAAGTGGGGCCTGTATGTCTTTGGCTGGAATCAGTGTGTGTGTGTGTGTGTGTGCGTGCACAAAATGCAGTAAGGAGTTCTGGGAGAAGCATTACTTTTGCTGAGTGCAGAGATCTAGAGTGAAGAAGGTAAATCTGCTTCCCAGAGGCATCTAAGTGGCCAGCACAGGCAGACAGTTAAATAACCAGTGTATCCAGGAGCTCTTTTGAGGCTTTCTTGCTTGGCCATGGGGTTGAGTTTTTTCCTCTCATCAGAGGTATCTCAAGTTTTGTGTGAAATGCAGCTACATTTCCTTTTTATTTTTTTATTTTGAGGAATATTAATCAGTAAATTCAGCAGAGCTAAAACATTCTTAAGTTTGGTTTACAGATACAGTGTGTCTCAAACATGCTGTGGATAAAACCATCTTGCTAGTTCTGGTAACGAGTGGCTTTACAGACCATTTCTTTTTCTTCATTGTTCAGGGAGGCTTATGAAATGATGAATCACATAGTAATGAAAAGCTAAATTGGTGCATAATTAACAAAAGATTGGCCCCTCGGAAGAGTACTCAAAAGGCTCCTTTCAGAGTTCAGTGAGTTTGTGGAAGCGCTGCTCTACCGGCGTGGTGGTAACGCTTGTGCAGTATGTGAGGAAAGTGGATGGGATGATGAAGAGGCTGGTTTTGAATAAGTGGTACATTGTTACCTTGTCTTGAAAGAGCCTTGCTTTTCCTTATTAAAAAGGTGATTTACTGGTAAAACATGTAACATCCTGTTCCTGGTTTTTACTACCACTTTGAGTCAGAGGGTATATAAACATCCAATGGAGATGCTTATTCTACATAGTGCAAACTTGGTTATGGGGCAACTAATTAAAATCCACTTGACCTCAGTTAACCTTCTACTGTAACTTTGAGTTCTCTGCATTTCCTGGGAACTGCTGACGAATTAGAGCAAGCTCAGGACAGGTAACAGGGCCACTAGTTTTTCCTCTTCACTTGGTCTGGGTGAAAGAGCTTTGAACAATTAGTGATGACAAGATGCTAGTGTGCATTCTGGTCTAGATAATCTTGCTTATGTTATATCAGTGAGCATGCAAGCCTCAAGGCCCTCTTCCCTTCTTACAGCCTTGTGGAAGTTAGGGGCTCTTGGATGAATTGGGAACTGATGCAGACAACTGCAAAAGGAGGTCTTGTGAAATATTTAGAGAAACTTGGATTGCCTGTACTAGGAATGTTGTGTAGTCTGTAATCCAAATGAGGGGTGTTTTTCTTGGTCTGCAGGAAACAGTTGTCTGCCTGTGATGTCTGGTCTCCCATTTGCTTGCTTTAATGATAATGGTGATTGAAATTTCCATTATGAGAAATACTTATGCCTTTGGTGAAAACTATTTTTATTTTGAGGAAACTGAGTGTTCAATTTCAGTGTCGTATTTCTGGCTCCATTTCATCATGACTTTGCAATGCAAGTAGACAGGAAAAATATTTTTGGCTGTTTTGTGATGTATCAGAGCAACTGATACTAAGGGAGGTAAGAAGTCAAACTTAGACAAAGGTTATTCTTTCTTCTGCCTTTTAAGTTTTCTTCAGTGTCTTAGGGGTTCCAAGGTAAGTTGGCACCGCAATTACCTTGCATCCCTGTTGGCTGCAATCATGGATTTCACTGGATGTCCCTGGACTTGAGAATGACCTCAGCTAAGTATGTCAGCAGCTCAGCTGTAATAGGATAACTGGGTCACCCAGAGAAAGGAGTCAGGGGTGAAGCAGCTGTTGAGTCCAGATCAATTGTACTGTTGTCGAACACATCCTCCATCTGAGAGGCCAGTATACCCTGTTGAACTTAAGTTTTGCCAGAAAAATGCTGTCATCTTTTATGCCCATCAGGGACACTCCTGAAGGTTACATAAATATCTGTACGGGAGAAAAATTTAAACAAGCAGAGACCGTTCAGGTGTTGCGCAGGCTATTCTGTTCCTCCAGCACTAACACAAGCGACGATACCATAATTTGGGTTGCATGCTTTGTTTGATAATGAATATCGTGGGTTTATTTGTGACCATTTGAGTGCAAGTTTTACATTGGAAGTGTGGATAAAGACTCCTTTTTGTGTGCAGTCTTGAAATGAAGAGTAAATTACTGCAGCAACTAGCTAATCCATTTTGAGATAACGTGTTCCACAGCTTAGTGCAATACCACAGAGTTAACACATTTCTCCTTGTTATATGTGATCTAATACATTATTTAATAATAAAATCAATGCCTAATCATGAAGAATAAGTTACTAGAATTAAGTGACAATTTATAAGAAGAAGCCTGCTGTTACGTTCGGGAGGATCTCAAAAGAGGAGATGTGTTGGGATATCAACAACCTGGGAGGCTTCCTGGTATTGTCAGTTTATTGAGGAAGGACGGAACAGGGCAGTTGTAATGTGTTGTGCTTTTAAAAGACTTTACACATGTCATTCTATTTAGGTCCAGTAGATAGCAAAGGAGTTGATCTTAAAAACAGAAGTCCTGTTGGAGAATTTGGTGTGGTACCTGATCTTTACCCTGTTAAGTGCAGTCTCAGTCTTTTGGGGTTCTGCGAGGTTTTCATCTTGTAGGGAAACTTACAACTCTCTTTTCCCCTCCATTCGTCAGATTTTACCTCCCTGAATGAGGTCTGAATTCCAACTCTGAACATATCTTAGAGCATGCACTGTGCAAACCAGTGCAGTGATGAATGCTGCATCATGAAAAGAAAAACTTGTAATCTCCATGGGAATGCTTCTTCGAAAAGGAACGTGTTAGTTTGTAGTGAACCTTGTAAACGGAATGATTTTAATGTATCCATTTTTTCTTGGTTTAGGTGTTTGGAAATGCTCCTCCAAGTACAATGACAGAGAAATTTTCTGACCTCCTGCAGTTTACTACTCAAGTGTCACGATTGATGGTGACTGAAATTCGACGGAGAGCATCGAATAAGTCCACAGGTACTGCATGGGGCTCAGGTGTTGCATGGGGCACAAGATGGCTTTTCCACATCTGTGCATCATCATTTCCAGATCAGTCAGAATACTATGAGCTGCCATTCACAGCAACTGTGCAGGCTCAGAAAATGAATTCTTAGCAATGAAAATGTGTTGTCTTGTTTCTTTGGACTGAGAGAGGGAGGAAGGAGGAAGAGGTTAGAGGTTTCCTCCTTGAGTTATGGAGAAAGCCGAGTTCCACAAACTTCCAGCAGATGAGAGAGAGAGGAGTGAACTGAGTTGCATGACCTACTAGGAGAAGGAGGCCAAGAACATGCGTGTGGACAGCTGCTGTATCTTGCCTGAGGTGCCTGTTGGTGGTGCGTTGTGTCACTTGGATATGTTAACATTCCAAAACTGTGCATTTTAAATTAGCTGCTGGCCTGGAAGCTAATAAGATGTGAAAGTACAGCAAGTCTCACATTAGGACCAACACTGCCAGCCCTAGAAAAATGTCGGTGGACTCCTCTTCTTCTCTGATTATTAAATGTCAGCATGAGAATTGGTTCTGTTGCACCCTGAATGTGTCAGAACCTGATCTGGTATTGGCAGTTGCATAACTGAGGACAATGCCCCAACAGGGCAGTTTCATTAGCTTTCCTCTTAGACTTCCTTTTCTGAAGAGGAGTGCTTCCAAGAAGTATCAAGTCTTTGCCTACTAGATAATTTTAAGATCTGTGCTGTGTTCTCAGTTTGGATTTGGTGGTAAATGAGGACTGGAAAAGGCTGTGAAAATTATTATGCAGGAAGTCAGGAGTCACAAACTGTGCCAATTACAATATATTTCCATTTTAAGTAGAGTGACTAACAGTGAAACATTCCAGATGGCTAAACAGATATCATAGACAAAACCTGTTCTCTATGGGTAAACAGGCGCAAAATGTCTTTTCTTTGAGTATTAGGGGGAAATAAATGTCCAACAGCCGTGCTGGCAGAGCGGTGGTGTTCACTCGACCTTTTTTCCTGGGGAACATCTGTTATGCCTGCTAGTCAGTTGGATTCTGCTGGGAATAACCATTTATGCGTGTTTATTACTTCAGCCATACCTCTGCTTGTTGCTCCAAGATAATCCAGTTCTTAAAACATCACAAGTCAGAGGTAGATTTTTGTTGATGGTGGTGGTTTGGGGTTTTTTTTGTGTCTTCCACCCCACTTAGAAACTTGACCACAATGACTAAAAAGACAGTTTGGTGCTCTTCTAAGCTTTAATGTAGTGAATACCAATGTTTCTGTTAAAACAGAAAGCAGTCATTTTTCCTCTGTCATCAGGGTTGCTGTTACTCCAGTCAGCAAACCCTTTTTAGACCTCAAGAAAGCCTCATGGGTCCATGTTCTGCAGTTGCATCGTGACTCTTGGTGGGACCAGTGAGTTGAAGCTTCCTCTCCAGAAATAACCAATTAACAAGCTATTAAAACTCAGTTTGTAGACTTCTGTGTTAAAATGATTAGACCTAGATACACACTTGCTGTGATGCTGATTAAGAAAAATAGAAATTATTGGTTTCTTAGAATATGTTTTATGTTAAAGACGTAATATTGTGTCTGTGGATTGTGAAGACTCTTGCATAATTTTTTTTAAACTTCCATTCTTTTTGTGTCTCAAACAAAAAGATATGTTATATCTTAGTAGCTGTTGACAGGTAATTATATCTCCCAGAGTGTTGTTAAAAGCATAAAACTTCAGTAACAACAAGATGCAGGAAATGTCTCTGGTAATATACAAGTGTAAATTCCTGATGGTGTGAAGTTCTCCATGTAAATCAAGAAAATAGCTGAGCCTGTTTTAGAGACAAGATTTCCATACAATCAAAAGCCAGCTTTCGATAGTTAATGACAGGGAAGAAATTTTGCAAGAACCTGATTTCTATAAATATGTTGGCAGTATTTTACAGTGGGGAATATGGTATGGTTAAATCTTGCCTGTCAGTGTGTTGTGGTTGGGTTGGGTTTTTTTCCCTTTGCTTTTTTTTTTTTTTTCTACTCCATCTGATAATGGAACACAAGGCAATTATTTTCATCAGGCCTTTGAATATTTATGCTAATAGCTATGTGAGTAATGCCTGCTATGGTGGAGGCATGTCTCAGTTATTCTTGGCAGACTGTAGTAGTTTTCTCAGAACTGTGTTTTGTGATTCAGTAGTAACCGTGCCAGCACCCTGTCTTAAGTGGTCTCTGAACACTGCCATTGTAGTCATGTGTTCAGCTACAGTTTCAACTGCCTTATTTCTCTGGTAGGGATGTAATCTTGGAGTAAGAAAAATGAAGTAGTTAAATCTGAGTGAAATTATCTTGCCGGTTTCAGTCTTTGCTGTACCATGGTGATGGTTTTCAGCAATAACTGTTTATGAGGATTAGCGAATAGTTTCCCTTGCCATGAAGTATCTAGTCTGTTTAGAAGATGGTGAGGTCAAGGGTGAGATAGCTCTGTATACTCGAGATTTTTAGCTGCCCCATTTGCCACAAATAAGTCCAGTTTTGTGTCTGAATTGATCTAAAACCTGTGGTAGTATTATGTAAACTGTATGTTCAAACATCTCTTTCTAGTGTAGTCTCAGTTCTGAAATGAACCTTTCTTTTGGGAGCAAGTGCATCTGGCTCAGAGCTGAAAAAGACTTCTGAAAAAAGGGACAGGGACAGCTGGAATCTTGGTAGAACCAACGTGGCTGCTAATGGCTACTTTGACTGGAAAGAGGCAACACTTTTGTTTAATGTATTTTTCTAAAGACACACCCTGGATGCAGTTGGTGGTTCTGTGATTTTGCAGATATTCCAACAGCGTGTCTTCAAACTAAAGCTGCTGGGGAAGGAATCAGAGAATATTCTGAGTTGGAGGGGAGCCACAAGGATCATCGAGTCCAACTCTTAAGTCAGTGGCCCACACGTGGATGGATCCCACAACCTCAGTATTATTGGAACCAGACTCTAACCCACACCTCTCTTTCACTCTAAACAGCTTCTCATATTCCGTCAGTTGAGGGTGTGCAGACCTGTGATTTGGTACCTGGTAGTGGTTATTCCATTTTTACTGAAATGGGTTTCTAACTCAGTCCTCCACTGTCTGCATCTCGAGCACACCAAATGACATCCAGTCAGGCCCCATTATTTAATGCATTAACATTTATCCCAGGGAGATTCAGAATGATTTCCTAAGTGATGGGCACTCCTGCAACCTGGAAAGTCATACCCTAGTCAGAATATGAGTATGAAAAGGGTAGAAAACTGAACAATGAGAAAGCAAAGTGGTACATCACAGAGCTGGAACTTTCAGCCTTCTTTCAAGGTCAACTTCAAAAGTTTGGTTGTTTGGATTTTTTAAAGATTTTTTTATGTGCTAATCTGTGTACATCACTGTTTTGTGCACTTTTAGAGTTCAATTTAGTTGTGTCTCTGTTAATTTCAGTTAATTTTTCATTTCCTATTTACAATATTTCCTGTATTTATTTGTTTCAGTATTTACTATGTAATGCTAAATTTATTTTTATTGTACTCCTAGACTGTTCAGGTAATCCTACCTCCAGAAACAACACTTTCAGTTATTGTTTATACCCTGAATGTTGTTTATATTGTTTATACTGAATGTTGCAGTGATTTGGTCTTTTTTAAAGGTTTCTTTGAGGGGCGTGGGGAGGGTTGGTTGTTTTCAATTTGGGTTTTTTTCACTCTTCTTTTTAATTTTTGGGGTTTTTTTCTTTGTTTTTTGGGGTTTTTTTAGGTTTTGTTTTTTAGGTTTTTTAGTTTGTGATTTTTTGGTTTTGTTTTTTTTATGGGGGGATGGGTAATACCATCTGGTTTCTTTCTTTTCCTCTTAATTTCACGGATTTACTCAAACTGTTTCTCCAATGAAAATGCTTTGAACCTCTTCAGGCATTTTTCTAGCAGATCTGCAGAAAGACTGTCATTATCTCATCTTCAAACCATTTTGGGAGATCAAGTCGATAAACATTCATCATCATTGCAGAAAACTACATCAGTGGCTTGTATTTGGCCTCTGACAATGCCTACCTTTATTCTTCTTAAAGTTCCAGTGATCTGCAAACTCTGTTTTTATTGTTCTTTTTTAGTTTATCTCTGTCACATCAGCATAACTAATTTTACGTTTGTCCTAAATCCACAAAAGTTAGTATAATTTGTTTAAGTGCATCTTGCATTTGAGTGGATTACAGATGATAGTTGAAGGAATCTTCTTATCTTCTGCTACTGAGCTGCCTTTGGGCTCCTCCCATAATCAAGTCTGAAGTTTTCCTGATAATGAGGATCTTTGTCAATAACATAAGTGCACTTGGGGGCTGCTTTCAGACTTTTTTTGGTACGTTAACTTTTCTTCTGCTGGGAAGAGACTCTGTTGGAAATGATTTCACATGCTGTGATTACGCATCTTGGTTTTTTCATTACATATGCATGGTTTTCCTGTTCTGTGGGTGACTTTGCTTTACAAGGTGATTCTGGTTTGTGTTTATTGAAATTGCTCTGAAAGGGAAAAAAGAAGTGTCCTATCAGCTACTATTCATCAGGAGCCAGTTCTGATCAACAACTTTAGGTTTTTTAGTTTGTTGGTCAACTTTCTCTTTACTTTTGGTGCTTTCTACCAGATCTTATGCAAGGCAAGTGTAGCGCAATATAGAGCCTTTCCAAGAGATCCTAGAAAGCCTGTTCTTGTATCATCTGAGTTAGTGAGGCTAAAAGCTGGCACAGTTGACTTGTTTTATCTTTGGATGAGCAGCCCTCCATTTCTGCACGCTGCAAAGGCATCAGCCACTTCCTATCTGCCACTTGTGATGACAGCCCGACACTGCTCCTGGTGATGGAAGGCAGACGTTGTGCCATCACTTTTTTATTTGGGTTGATACTTTTCTCTTACTATCTAGGTAGTTGGAATTATTTGTACTCTGTAGCTCTAGGTACCTGACTGTGTCTTCAGGCATTTCCCACAAGAAGTAGCAGAGACTTCTAGAAGGCTTCCTTAGAGAAGGGATCCCTGACTTCAGCTTCACTGCCCCCTGACACACCCACCCATACCTTTTACTCCGCCTCCCCTCCTACCCTTGGCACACGCACAAATTTTTTTTTCACTAATATTCCCCTCCAGAACAAACTATACAAAAGTCTGATGACACTATTTTATGCTGTTTATGGTTCTAGACCATCTAACTAAAAGCTTCTTGTACTGAATTTGCCCTTAGCGCTATTGCTATAGGCAACAACATTGCTTGTAGTGCTTGTAGCACTGATTTTTCCTACCCATCTGAAAGAGTCTACCCCCATTGCTTGCTACCTGCTGGTTTCCTGAAGTCCAGGATACAATGCACCTCTTACATGTGAAACAAATGTTGTTGTTTGATTCTACCAAGCCTCTATCTCATATATACTGAATCCACGCTGGAAAATCTGACTCCTGTGTATTAACCATGTAACCACATAATCATGGTCATACTCATGTGTACATGCTTACACAGTTGTCACAATAGGTATGTTTACATATTATTTTATAGGTTTTTCTCTTTGCTTTTTTGCCATTTTTGCTAGTTTGCATATTCCACTCCTGTATTGGCTTTCTTTTGCAGCAGACGTTGAAGGGCTAAGGACATCTGAGTGGGACACATAGAGGATGTTATATTAAATGATGACTTGGGCACTTCAAAACCAGGGGAAAGATACAAGGAATAAATTAAGACTAGTGCTGGTGATAGAAGTTAATCTTAAATGATAGTGCTATCAAATTTGCTCAGAGCAGATGACAAGAGAACGTCTTCCAGCACTTAAAATGCTGTCTGTGTTTTAGGTGGTGTTTAATTAAGAGTGACAGTTTTGTAACTGCTATTTATAGTGTTCGACTGCTATGCCAGGATGCCAGCAGCGTGACAACTTTTTCAGAAGCATGGGCTTAACCCCTGAGTCTCACCTTCAAAGATGACTAAATGAGCCCCTGTTCCACAGGTGACTTTGGAGACTGCCCAAGAGAGGCTGTGCACATCCAGTTTGGTACCAGTCTTGCAATCAAAACTCTGTCTGTGGTGGGATAGAAAGAGAACCGGCCTACAAAACCACACCTCATGCTGGGCTGGTGGGGCACTGTCCTTGTAGAAGCAGGGAATGCTTTAGACATGCTTGGCTCTCAGAATTGAGGAAAAATGGCTTTTGTCAGGAATTCTGGCATTTTGCCTATGCCTTTAGTGTAGGAAATGCAACTGTGTCATGGCTGTCGTGCTTTCAAAGTTGGCCTGTTCATATACCCAACCATCTAACCAGTGTTTTGCACTGTTAGTTTTGGAAGACAAAGTGCCCACCGGGTACTTCAGGTCAGCATGCTGGGAAATGGCTCCTTGTCCTTGTTTGTGTGAGTTTTATAAATTGCCTTACCTTTCAACTTGGTATCTCAGCCTTTGTTTTATCTCAGTCTAATGGAGGGAGGTGGTAGGGGCCTCTCCTTACTTTAGCACCAGAATTGGAAAAGCCAGTGGTTTGTACAGAAGTCTGTTATGGAAATAAGTCTGCCAGACAAAAACATGAGGGAGGAGCCATTGCACAGGTGAACCAAATCTGCACAGCTGACAGTGTGATGCTTCGGGAGATGATCTTCTCAATGTAGTCGATGCTACAAGTTTGATAAGTACTTTGCCATATGAAATGTGCTGCCTTTCGAATAAACTCCTTCCCAGGTATGTGCTGGGAAATCTTAAGAGGAGGTGAAGCAAACCAGCCAATATTAAAATTGGATTTTTCTTGAGTTGCAAATTTATTCCTCCATTAGTAATTCCTTTGTAATTTCTTTTTCATGTGATATTATTCACCTTCCTTTTCTGTCCTAGCTGACACTAAAAGCACAGGAGATGATTGATACACAGTTATTAATGAGAAATGGTTTTAGATTTCTCTTAAAGGTAATGGGCAGACATCACAACTGGCATTATAGACTTCTTACATAAGTGTGTTTTCAGGCGGCAGTGAAATAGGATTGCATTTTCTCTTGATTTATTTATTGAGGCTGATAACTTGTTTACTAGGCTGAGTATTTGTCTCTGGCCGATATGGAGTAGCATCCAGAAGTGAGTCTCGATCATAAGAATTATCCATAAGCTGTTACTGTTTTCATTCTCAAAAAATGTAGGATGGGGATGTGGTAATTGCTGATCTTAGTCTTAATGTTACTTTTTTTCCTGATTTTTATTCCTTCCCTACCTCTCCTTCCCTACAATCCCCATTACCCTCCATACTGTTGGTTCAGTGCAGTGCTTTTTTTCCGAAATTTCAGCTATTTCCACAGAGGCCACTAAGCGATGGTGAATTTATGTCTTTGGAAAAAGTATAGTGTGTTTGATAAAGCAAAACTACTCAAACAAAAGTCACTGCAGGGTACTGAAATCTGTCTGCTGGTCAAAGGATGATGCGTGACCAAAGAATGTACTTTTTGCAGCCTTGCCAGTGTCAAAGCCAAGTGTGTGTGTGTGTGTGTGTGTGTGAGACTGGAATGTGTGTCTGGAAAGTGTAGGCCTAAGCCTAGTCCTTTCTTCAAGTAGTGCTGTAAAGGTGAATTTATGCTCAGTGCTTGGGGCTGCTGAGAGGATGTGTCCCCTCGTGCAGACTACCAGACTGAATCCTTACTGCTTTTTTTCTTTTTACTGCCCCCTACAGAGGCTGCAAGTCGTGCCATAGTCCAGTTTCTGGAGGTCAATCAAAGTGAAGAAGCAAGTAGAGGTTGGATGCTGCTCACCACAATCAATTTACTAGCTTCATCAGGACAGGTTAGTCTGAAACAGCAAAGCTAAAAGTAAATTATGGGGTAGAAGAGACAAAAGCAATAATAAAATGAGCTGCATGAACACTCACTAAAAGATATAACTATATTCTGCTTTATCTGTGTTAAGATCCTCTTTCTCTTATACTGCCACAGGACTTCTGCTTTAGCTCCTTGTGGTTTCAGTTGCCTGAAATAAAATAGTCATTTTGAGACTTTAATTTATAATGTTCTTTTGAATTATGCATGCGACTTTTATTGCTGCCCAAAGGCTTCTCTTGCATACTGCTGCTTAGTGCCCCATGAGATGCACGGCACATACAGCACCTAAATAGTTCAGACTTTGAACTTTGCACACCTCACTGGAGGAGGGCCACAGCAGTTGCAAAAGGCAGGGCCAGCAGCAGTGATGAGGGGGTGGTAGTGAATCATTCCTGCTTCTGGTGCTGCCCTCCATCAGAGAGCTGTCTCTGGCAGTGTACTGGGCAACCGTGTGGTTTGTTATTTCTGCTCTAATCTGCCTTTGTAATTCAGCACATCATCTTATCTCTGTTTTAGTATGTCACCAGCCTCTACTCCAATTTGTCTTTTCTTCCCACTGATGCTTTCAGATTTTCTCCTACCTTGCTTCTTAGGGCTGCTTACACCTTCTTGCCAAGTGAGAGCATAAATTGAATAGTCCTCTTCCCACTCCCATTTCTACTGCTACAAAGAATTGATAGCTGATGAGGGTTTGGCTGAAGGTCTTGTAATTAACTTGTTAACTTCTGTCGGCAGAGATTGACAGGTTTTGTTTCTGTCCTGTGCAATGACTGCTCTGAACTGTGGCTGTGAGATGCTGTTGTCATGTAAATAATACATCCTATTTTTAAAGTTGCTGTTTGGGTAGGCACTCAAGAATAGATGGTGAATCTGTACTGCTGTGTGAACACCTCACCAAAGGTGTGACAAGAGAGAAACCAGCATTTCAATCAACTGCATTATTATTGATGTTTTGAATATCTAATATGCTGAACTGGTATTTTTCACTGTGTTTTCTTCTTCCTCAGAAAACTGTGGACTGCATGACTACAATGTCAGTGCCTTCCACACTTGTTAAATGTCTATATCTGTTTTTTGACCTTCCACACGTGCCTGAGGTAGTTGGAGGAGCACAGAATGAACTACCTCTCGCAGAGCGCCGAGCGCTACTACAGAAAGTCTTTGTACAGGTAAGAAAGGTAAAATAGGTCATGGAATTTGGAAGAGGGATGTAAAGACTTCATGTGAGCAAAGTTTAGAAACTTTTCACTTGAGCCAGATTTTACTCTTCCTTGATTCTTCAAAAACTGATGGCTAAGAGAGATGTGGATTTTCCTGCAAGCACAGTTGAGGTTAAATTTCCACTTCTCCTGTAGTTTTTGCCTTTGACAAATACCTCCTGCACAGAAATGCATGCATCTCTTCTGCACAGATGCTTAAAAGGAGCCACGTGTGGACTATTATTCTGTTTTCATCTATCTGGTCCTAGTACTTGGTATCTTTGGCTGTTACTGATTGAAAAAGACATAGTAAAAAACATTGGTATTGGTAATAAAGCCGTGCTCTCAAATGAGCTGACTGGAAGGGGTGAGGTTTCAGACCTCCCCCTCCAGTTGCAGACAGCCTCCCTCCAGTTTTCTGGGAGGGAGCCTGAGTCTTTCCTGCACAAGATGCAAAATGGAGATCGGATGTTCTCAAAACATGCAGAAAAGGGAGATGTAGTAACTTCACTTGTATGGCTGCATTTTGTCTTGGTTATGGTAATTGGGAAATTCAGATCCAGGTGCCAGTTTTTCAGGTAGGTCTGCAGTTTTGCTGTAGCCTTTCCTGACAAACTTAATTTGACCGAGATGTCATGATTGCTGCTCTGCCAACAACCCATCGATAGCCTTCTTCCTGCATTAGGAAAGGATACAGCAGTTTGCCTCACAGAGCTTCTGCCCCACTGCAGAACTTAGACCTGTAAATTAGGCAACTGGCAGATTCTCTGGGAATGAAATATCCTGGTATCCATGCAAATATGCTGTGTCAGTCTAAGAGATTTAAACTCTGCTTCCAGTCTTCTGGTAAGCATTTTAACCTGAACTGGGACTTGAAATAACCATGTGTCAAATAACCTTGTCTTGTGTTCAAAGTACTGAAACACACAAAGGGAAAACAGCATGTTACCGTTTTTAATGTGTTTGCTTTCACCTTTTACTAAGTCTAGGCAAAATTAGCAGGGATAAAGGTATTAATGCTAGTTGTTCAATGACTTCCTATTTCAGATCCTAGTAAAATTGTGCAGTTTTGTGTCCCCGGCGGAAGAATTGGCTCAGAAGGACGATCTCCAGCTTCTATTCAGTGCAATAACCTCATGGTGCCCTCCCTATAATCTGCCTTGGAGGAAGAGTGCAGGAGAAGTACTAATGACCATATCTCGTCATGGCCTTAGTGTCAATGTAGTGAAATACATTCATGGTATGTGTTTTCCTTCAGTGTTATTTATTGGGATTTTTTTCCTGCTCTTCTTTCATAGTTTTCTTATTTGGGAAATAGGCATGAAAATAATAGGGAAACTTCTAGGCTTTTAGTTTGGACCATGTGCGTGTTTACATACATTTCTAATGCCCTTGTGTAGTGAGAGAGGTGATTTTAGCTGAGTGTATCTCATTCACATATCAACTTAACCTGGGAGGATAGTTTCCTCTCATGTTTTGGTGTAGAGTTCATGATGAGCAAAAGGAAAGGCTTTCAGTAACTTCAGTGACTGCCTATGTTGAAAAATATTCGCTGTGAAGATGCATTAATTCTTAACAGCCAGCTGTCTTCCTCCCCTGTGGTCCAGCCTGGCTCCCCCGACCTAAGGATGTCCTTCTTAGGGCCTGGCCCATGGAGGCTCATTGCTTGACTGAGAACCCCACCTGTGCTGGATGGGTTTGTAGCCCCTATATTTCCCCTGTTCTCTCACTGACTGGATTGCTGACACTTCAGCCAGCCTACATTTCTTCTGCCAGGCTCTCATCTTCCCCACCTTTCCATACAGCTTACGGATTGCAGGTTTTGTGCATCCTGAAGGCCAAATGAAAATTAGCTCATGGGCTTAATCCAGACTGCAAGTCACCAAATGAATGAAGCATCCAGAATCATTCCAGTTTGTCTCCTGTCCATTTTTTAAGACAAGTAGATCCTGGCTGTTGCTGGCATGGAAACTGGAATGTACAGGGACATTTCTGTAGCTGGTTACAGATTTTGGTAGCTAATAAAAGTAGTAGTTTACTCATCATCTATCTTTGCAAGGAGCTGGTAAAGAGGCAGCTGCCAAGCTGGTTCACAACAACTTGCAGATGAAAACCAGTGTTGGAGAGGATATTAGCTGCCTGGAAGCAGCTTTGCATGCAAATTATTCTTTTTACATTAATTGAAAACTGTATGGGTGTTTAGGTATGTAGGACTTGAGGTAAGGAATCTGATAAAATATGTTTCTGATATTATATTTAAGGCTTTTAGACTGTAGGACCACATAGGAAGCATTTGCAGTTTTTAAATTGGACTGACTGTTGGAGTGAACTAACATCCTTATACTTTTTAGCAGTGTACACCTACTGGAAAAAAAGAAACCCACAATTTTGAGTTGCTCACACCCTGAGAAGCAAGTAGTTAGTTACAAGGCTCTGCAGAACCATCTTGATGGTTTATTAAATATATCATCCTGCTCCCACATACTTCACAGAAAATCTCAGCCTGTATTTTTTCTTGTGCTAGCAGTGCATTTCCAATTCCAGTCAAAAAGATGTGAATGTACAGTATCACTGGAAAGCACAGCATAGTCACCAATTGATTGTTTTCAGATAGGACTTCCAAGGTGATAGGCTTCTGGTGGGCTTTTGATGAGTGTAGAAGGTGTATGTATATGTGTGAAAATGATATGAAGTGCAACAGAGAAAATAAGTAGAGAGACTGTCATTTGGCATATTACAGCTGCTACCATTATTGCTTCTCTATGGCCTTGATCCACAGAGGAGTGGAGCTGGCATGTGAAAAGATACTTCAAAAAGTGAAGTGAAGTCTTAAAAAGAAAACCAGTTGGCATTCCCTCTTGCTTTTTGATTAAAAAAGTGAGCCTGACTTAAGAGATAACAACATCTGTCACAAGGCTCATCTTATATTCAGGAAAAATTTAAGATATTTCATCATATGCAAAGGAGCATCCTTTCACCATCTCATGCTCTGATTTAATCTCTGGGAAATTTTGTTATCAGTCTAACTAGAAAGATTTGTGCTTGTGTTGTGCATGCTGCAAAGTTAAAATAGCAAATGATTGAAGGGAGCATCTTTAAAACAGAGTGCAACTTAAGATCTCACTATAGAGTTGAGAAAACTTTTTGTTACTGACCTAATGAACTGACGGAATGTGAGAATTATGCAGGGCAAGACAAGCTGTCTCTCTTTGATGCCAGCCAATGAAATGCTAACCAGAGTAGGAATGAGATGACATGGCGTAAAGGTTTATATATAGGGCTTTAATAACACTTCAGATCAGTGCTTTGTATAACTTTGTGTTTTAAAAGAAGAAAATATGGTTTAGAATTACTTACAGTTGCCATATTTGTCTTTTTGTTCTGTTGAGTTATCTGGTCAGACTTTTTAGGTAAAAATCATTGTTTATCTACCGTTTCCTCCTTACAAAAGTAAAGGTTATAAAAGGGAGGAAGGGATTGGCAAACAGAGCTTAGGGGTCTGATCGAAAGCCACTTGAGAATCCTTCTCATCCTCAAGTGGTATTAAATGTGCTGTGACAAGAGATAGTGGAATAAGTTAACTTATTGCTGTGTTTCATGTGTTAGTTATGCTTCTTGCTGCCATTAATGTCAGTAAAATCCTAAATTCTTCACTGCAATTCTTTTCAGAAAAGGAATGTTTGTCCACGTGTGTCCAGAACATGCAGCAGTCTGACGACCTTTCTCCCCTAGAAATAGTTGAGATGTTTGCTGGACTTTCTTGTTTTCTCAAAGACTCCAGTGATGTATCCCAAACATTGTTGGATGATTTTAGGATATGGCAAGGATACAACTTCCTCTGTGACCTCCTCCTCAGGTAGGCAAAAGTGCTTGAAGAGATGCAGACAGATCACTGAGCTTTTTTCAAAAGCGTTTTCTTAATAAAGAGTAGATTAATAGGTTTAAACAAATAAGTGATTATAGATCATTATGGAATGAAGATAGTAGGACCAAAACATTGAATTTTATGCTTCTCTCCATTTATGAAACTACATCGTTTAACTTTTTGTTCTTTAGTACTGATTTATTACTAAATGCTTCTTGCTGTGTAAAGAAAGCAGTTGCTTAAAAATAACTGGTACTAAATATTTAGACAGAATCCAGAACGTAAAATTTTGGCTGCAACTAGAGATTTTTGAGTTTGGTTAGAGTTTGTTTTGTCTAAGGAGATGGTTTAGTGGTGGGCTTGGCAGTGTTGGGTTAGCAGCTGGACTCAATGATCTTAAAGGTCTTTTCCAACCTAAATAATTCTGTGATTATATTATTGTCTTGTTTTATCATGCTATCATAATGAAAAATCACGTATGTAAACGTTGTGCATGTTACAAGGGAATCTCTGTGTGTGTGTATATATATTTGTTTTTATTTTTTCTTATAGGTATTTCTAAGCTGCTAATGCATTAAAAAATATGGTAATGAAAATGCCTGCCCAAAAAAAATTTGGGTGTATGATCTATCCATGATTTTATTTCTTTCCAGGAAAGAAACTTCTTTAATTTTCTGACTGAGAAAGAAAAGAGTGTCTGTTGAATTATTTGTTTAAAATCTATGGGCAGTCTGTGTTGCTTTGTTTGGATATGAAGTTCTGAAGAAGGATGCTTAGCTGTTGAAATATATGTATGTTTTACAAATGCAAGGCACATACTGGGAAACTATGAGTGTACACCTTATGAAGTGTATTTGGGTCAAACATTATTAATGAGAAATGTTAATGCTGTAATCTCCCTATTGTTGGTGTTAATATGCTGAGTTTTGGCACCCAACTATTTGAACTAAATTTTCCACTACATCGTATACTTCTGAGGGGGTGTTTTGTTTGTTTTAAATGGATACCAGACATAGACATGGCATTTGAAATTTTTAATCACACTTAAAATTACTCATAAGTTACCTTTGGTGCCACAGAAGCTAAAGCACCTGTTAAGGAGTTGTTATTTTTCTTGTTCTGTAAGTGGAGTTTTGGAGTATGTTGTATTTACTAATGCATTAATTCAAAGCAGTGTCATTCAAATGCAGTTGTTTTCCAGAAACTGTCAGCCAGAGTTTGGGAGAAGTGTGAGGGGAACATGCTGTCATGTTTCATGTTGAGGTACAAAAGTGATTCTCTGTAGATCAAGTGTTTTAAACGAATTCTCTCCTGAGCTTGCTCATCCTTAAATCAAAGAATGGGGGATCCCTGCCGAATGCATAGGAAGACCAGGGATTTGCATGTGTCACTGAAGAAGGAGGGCTTGTGGGATCATCAGGTGACATCAGTAGGTTAATGGTGTAGGAATGTGTTATCCTCACTTCTTCCTGAGGTGGTTTTCTAGAAGAAAACACTTTCTTTCAAAAAACAGTGAACTTGAATAAGCCCATGCATTGCTCAGTGATGGACCACAGTAATGTATTCTCCCTGGACATGTTTTGGCTCAAACCGACCCACAGAGGCTTGTTCAGCTCTGGGACACTTTTGTGAGGACGACTGTCACATGAGGGTCTGAAATCTGGACACTGGGCCTCAAGCTGCAGAGAGGAAAGGCTTTGGAGCTGGAAAAGCAGAAGGATGTGTGAAGAAGGTGGCTTAGTAAGAAATTGCAGAAAATCTGTGAGGGCCAGAGGAGCACTTTGGTAATTTCACCTGGATGATGTGAAAGGGCAGGGTATGTGGAGGATTAGTAGAGTGGCAGTCGGTGAGCTCAGTGCTTCCGTAGTGACTCTTTGAAGGAGGTTCCTTTCTCAGCCACCTCTGACTGAGAAGAAGATGGAGGATGCAGAATTAGCTGCTTCTAAACTGCTGCCACAACTGCTGTCAGGAACAAGCAAAATAGAGCTTCCACTGCTTGAGTGAATAGAAGAACGTGATCCCCAGCTTACTCCTGAGATCTATAGAGTTAGTAAATAATTAAACATGGTTTAATTTGAGTTGAAGAAGCAGGAAAATGAGGATGGGTTTATGATTCGGAGTCAGTTTTTAAGGTTTGGTCTGATGGTTTGTTCCTGTCAGTAAACAATGGTTGGAATGGGATATTAACATTTCCATTCTCTTGTGTTCAAGGGTAAGAGTTTGAAATTCTCATGAGGGTGCTTCATCCCATGCTTCTAACTGCTAGGCCTTTACCAAGATACCATTTCATTAGCACAAAACACCCACTCTCAAAAGTGGCAGACGTAATCTAGCAAGTTAATTACGGATCTATTTAATTACAGACTATCCATGTACTTTCCTATACAGCATCTTCATATCTGTGAGAGGATTTTTAATGTAATTTTCATGTCTCTTGGTTTTTGGTAGACTGTTGAGTTCAAAGAAAGATTTATGAGGTAAATTGCTATGGCGAATAGCTGTTTGCTCTTGTAAGTCCAATGTTTGACTGACTTAATGGTATGACATAGGAACCTGGAAAATACTGCAGGAATAAGGCAGTAAAGCTGGTCTCTAAATTAATAGAGTAAAACAGATCTTACCAAAGTGATTTAAGTTCAAATAAATTAGTGCTAACTTGATCCTTTTGTGTTTTCTTTAGATTAGAACAGGCAAAAGAAGCTGAATCTAAGGATGCTTTGAAGGACTTAGTTAATTTGATAACTTCCCTAACAACATATGGTGTCAATGAATTAAAGCCAGCTGGTGTTACCACTGGAGTACCTTTCCTGCTACCTGGATTTGCAGTCCCACAGCCTGCAGGCAAAGGTGAGTCTGCTTTTTTCTCTCTGTTTGCTTTTTTGTTGTTTTAAATGCAAATTACAAGATACAGAGCAGCTGTGTATTGCACAAACCCTTTGCAACCAAGTCTAGGTTCTTTATCTAACATTGTGTATCAAATCCTCAGGTTTTTTGGTCTCAAAGATTTTATTTTGGGGTTAGTACCCAAAGAAGAAAGCTTAGGGCTTGTGTCTTTGAGGACAGGTCCAGCCTCTTCACTGCAAAGCTGACAGTTTTCTACATGGAGATTTGAAGAGATTATCTTATTGGAGAGATGCACTGATTTGATTTATGGTGTTTTAAGCTGCTCTTACTAAACTG
>VZTA01025026.1:82813-185668 GCA_013398855.1 Mohoua ochrocephala | reverse complement strand
ACCCCAGTTTGCTTTCTGTTAGCTTTTGTCAGCATAGGCAAATGTAACTTGTGAGCTGAAATCTGTTATTTTATCACCAGTGTGATCAGAGTGATAAAATCTGTGGTGTGCTTGAAACCACAGTCAATTACAATTCGGAGATAACGTTGAGGAAGTCTTGAGGGAGGAAGGGTTTTATAAAAATAAACTTATGTTTCATGTTCTGTGCATGAACTTAAAATTCAGGTTAGTCTTGTATGTAACAAAGGAGTTTGGAATTTAATAGTGACTGTGGAGCTAGTTTGTTTCTTGAACTTCTTAAGAGATATACCACTGGCAAAAGAAGAGTTTGTTTTAGGATTGCATTTATAGATTTATAGACTAATGAATTTACATCCTAGGTTCCTTGGACAGTGACTTCCTTTCTCTGGTGTGGAGAGAGTTCATTGTTCTTAGGAATTGTTTTTCTTTTGCACTAAATAGAAGAAGAAAGTGAACACTCAGAGTTTAATTTCTCTATGTTTTGATAATAATATTAATTTCCGTTTAGGCTAGTCAGCTGTTCTGATACAATATTATGAGAGAACCATGGCCTGTTGCAATCTGCAAAAGAGTTTTTTAACTTTGTGGTATTTGTCAGGACATCTCTGTTCCTTTTACCTGCTTTTCATAGTGTTGGCAAATTGTCTTTTTATGAAGACTGTATTCTCATTTTCTCAATTACTTCTATTTAAATCCTTTTAGTTCTTGAACTCTGAAGAGCTGGTTAGAATTTGGTTTCTTCAGGGGTCCTCCTAAGAATCAAAAATAATTTGTTAATCTGCTTGATTGCCTGGAACAACTGTTGATACTAAGCTAGAATATAAATAGTTGTATCTGACACTGCTGTGTTCCTGTCACATTTAATAAGCTCTAAATCCCCTCTTTTGAACATTTTTCGTAGTAAAGAAAGCATAAAAAGAAGTCCTTTTAGGAACAACTAAGTGTGACTTGTAATGGAACTCATATTCTTCCAGATGTGAAATTGTTCCATGTTCATTTACAAGGGAGTTTTCTCTTGCCTTCTGGAGAAATACTGACATGGAAGGTGGGGAGGCTAGGCATGGAGATAAATGAATTTGCTGTTCAGTTGGACAGCTTAGTTTATAAAAATGAAGAGAGTAGTTTTCCACAGAGAATATGTAATAAATAAGAATTTTTTGTTTATGAAAGGGTTTTCAAATCAGGTTAACAGTTTGAATATACCTTTATTTGAAAAAAATAAAATAAGATTTTAGTGTTAAAACATCCTAAATGCTTTGTTTAGAATGCGTTTAAATTTCTCACTCCTGGATTTTTATTTTGTTACAATTATTTTTTACCATCAGTTGTTTTCCGTATCGTGGGATCTGTCCACTGTGGCTTGTACTATTCCTACAGAAGTTTAAAAAGTTGTCTTTTTAGGCATCTTTTGAGTAGAATAAGAATAATATTTGCCCATAGAAAATTTTGGGGAGTACTCATAAATGATGCATTCTTTGGCTGAATGAATGAGATTTTAATCAACTTGAAGGTACTTACAAGAAGAGATGTGACTGAGCTTTAAAGATGTGAGATCTTTGTGTGCTGATATTAGAGCTACCTTATGCTTTACAACTCTTTCCCTGTGTTTTAATTCCTTAATTGTTAATAGTACTGGACTCTGCCAAAGCTTTTTTTATTCCCAGCTGCCAGGGTTACATTCTGCATCATGGAACACAGAACAGGTCACTGTTGCTATAATGAGTTCTCCTGTGGCCTGGGTACATGATGGGCAGGCTTTGTTTTGTCTCTAGGACTGTATCCCATGTACATTTTAACATTAAATCAGTGTACTTATCTCTTTTAAAGAAATGATCTTTGATTTAGCTGCTTACATAAACTTACTATCAAAGATGAAGATGCCATCTTTTAGAACAGTAGATTGTGGAATTTGCAGTGTAAGTGGTTGTGCAGAGGCTTTTTTGAAGTCAGTTAAAATGCTTTTTTTTATTATAAGTGACATCATACGCTGTTATTTTATTCCCACTTATTAAAATGCATGGATCATTATTGATAAGTGTACTCATTGTTTATGATGATTAAGAACTTTCTCTTTCCTTTTTCCTCCCATCCCACTTTGTTTCCTGATTTAGGTCATAGTGTGAGGAATATTCAAGCATTTTCTGTCCTCCAGAATGCATTTTTGAGAGCAAAAACCAACTATCTAGCACAAATCATCCTTGATGCCATCACGAATATTTATATGGCGGACAATGCCAACTACTTCATTTTGGAATCGCAGCACACATTGTCTCAGTTTGCAGAAAAAATTCCTAAACTTCCAGAAGTGCAGACCAAATACTTTGAGATGCTGGAATTGGTTGTCTTCAGCTTGAATTACATACCCTGTAAAGAACTGATCAGTGTGAGCATCCTTTTAAAATCCAGCACTTCTTTTCAGTGTAGCATCATTGCCATGAAGACACTCCTGAAGTTCACCCGTCATGACTACATCTTTAAGGATGTCTTCAGGGAAGTGGGCCTTCTGGAGGTGATGGTAAATCTTCTTCATAAATATGCAGCCCTTTTGAAAGATCCCACTCAGGCACTGAATGATCAAGGTAGCGTGTCCTTTTCCATTTTTCTAATACTTGTCTTTTTTGGCTGGAAATAGTGGAGTCTAGCATTCAGGAGAAACGAGAGAGTCTGAACATGTACCTCGCGGGCTGAGTTCTGCTGAGGGCTTCTGTGCCATCTTAAAAGCTCCTTGGAATTGCTTCTCTCAGTTTCTTGAGAGAAGCTTGAGGCTAACTTTAATGAAGGATGCTGTGTGAATGCAAAGTAGTAGGAGCTCATATTTTCCTTTTTAAATGTTTTTTTGATGTGCTGGTTCAATATTTGTTACTTAACATGAAAAAAGTAAAGGAGCAATACATAGCATCGATATTCTTCCTAACAAAAGGTACTTTGTACCTTCGTGTTTAGCCCCAGCTTTGAAAAAGTACTATAGAGTGCATATCTGAGCTCTTAATGGGAGACTTTTTTATAAGCTGGGCCTACATTTTTCTAAGCATGAAAAAAATTAATTAAGATCGGTTTTCTCCAGGCTTGAGCATCCCAGATAAGCTGCACAGCTGCTAGGCCTGCAAAGCAGGCTCTGCCACGTGCCATAGGAGCATACATGCACACACAGAGAATTTTTTTTTACATTCTTTACTCAAACTGCAATCAAGCTTGTGTGCATCAGTGACACGTAGTTCTTAACCATAACTGCTGGATGTTTCACCTGAGTTTAATTGCATGAAGCTTCATTAGTGAGTGGTAGCTGTAGGTTAGTGTTAGAAAGCTTTGTTGTCAGCAACTCCATTGAAAAGCACATCAGTTCTCATACGCCTGTAAATAAATGGATGAAGCTGTCATCTAATTAGGGTGCTACCTGGGTGCACTTGTCCTTGTGTTGGGGTTTACTTTTTAGTAGAGTAATTTTAAAAGAAACAAAACACCACTGTTTTTTCTGGAGTGTTTATCTGTGTGTCCTATGCCACTTGTGGTGTTGGTCTGTTATACCCCTTGAGTAATCAGCACGTTTGCTGTAATTATGTGAGTGTAGTTTTGTGGGGTTTGTGTGGAATTTCTCTTTACAAGTACTGAAAACCGAACAAGAACAGATGCAGTTAATTCTTCAACTCTGGTATAGTTTTGTGGCTTCAAGAAACAATAGCTGCAGTGTCAGCCACTGTGGAGCTCACAATGCTCAAAAACTTCTGTTTAAATTCTTGTCTTTATAAAATTAACTTTTCAAATGATTCATAGTTAAGCTTTCCCAGGAGCGCATGTGTAGACTAAATCTCAACTTGCTTTGGAAAATGGTGGGGCTGCATGCTCCCTGGGGAAGCAAATAAAAGTGTCGGTGGAAAGTATCCAGAAGCATTTTTGAAGAGTGATTATTTTCTGCAACTTTAGCTTCTGAAATTTTTTTTTTAGTGGATTCAAGAAACAGTTCATTTGAGGACCAAAAGCAGCTGGCTTTATTGGTTATGGAGACCCTGACAGTACTACTACAAGGATCAAATACAAATGCAGGTGAGTAGAGAGATTGTGGTCAAAATATGTATAAAAAAGTAACTCAGAAAATCATGTCTTGACTTTCTATCTCCAGGCGACTATTCAAATACAGTGAAATACACTTTCTGTCTTGCCAAGTTTTCCCAGCAAAGAGAATAGACAGCATAACCTAGAGTGCATAAAATAAAGGAGAACAAGAGTGTTTAACTTGAGTTTCTTTGCCATTGTTTACTTGAAGGCAACCACCACACCCCATCACTCTCTTCAACAGTTCTGTAATAATTTTTAGTAGTGCTTGTAACAGTGTTTGGATATTTAAAAATTTAGGCACATAATTAGAAATGTAGTTCAGTGTTCACAGTGTCATGTCTACTTAATGTAACGCCTGTATCTTTAGTTAAAGACGTCTTTTCATTTTTAAAGAGTTATTCCCAGTCAGTATGTACAAATAGGGCTCTGTTACAATTGTCCTTTTCTAAATCAGGCAGTTTTACAGTGTGCTTCATTAACCAAGGCTTAGTGATTTTGAAACCGTGATAGCATCCACCTGCCTTGTGACAAATCCTTGGCTGCTGTTGGATGACATTCCTGACCTCACCTAGGAAGCATCAATCAGCCATCAGGATCTCCTTGCTGCTTCTCAGGACTGAGTTAATCTCTGAGTATGCACTGGAGAAGCAACAACGGGGAGTGTAAAAGACAGCAGCACTTTGGGATGATGCCGCAAGGTGTTGTTTCTGAGGAATCTTGGAGAGTTCAAGGGCCTCATTTCAGCAGTAGCTCTCCCAGTTCAGGAGCAGGACAGAGCATACAGGAGGAGCTGAAAAACTCTTTCTCAAAGAGTTTGGCTGCTGTCTGTACTGGCATGTGAGCCCAGTGGCACTGTATCCAGAGGCCAGCAGAGGTTATAGGTCATCAGTGAGGCATAAGTAGGGATAATGCAGCCTTGCAGTGATTCACACCACACTCAGTGCTTGGTTTCTGATAGGCTTTCCTGAGTACTGCATAAGTGCTAACTGAATTTCAACAGGAAATTTGGGTGTCCAGACCCACACAGGTTCATTGGATGATTGACAGCTACACTGAGAGTGGGAGAAGTATAAAATGTTACCCCGGTCTCTATGAAAACAAGAGACCTGACCACCAAGGAGATGGGCTTTACCTGGGAAGGAGTGCAACAAACTCACCTGTCTCAGGGTCTGAGACCTCTCCTTTTGCCCTGAATTCAAATCTCATCCAAAGGACATCAGAAAAAGCAGGAGGCGGGAAATGGGTAGCAGGATTAATGTTTGTGTATATATATATATGTTAGAGGGAATCAATTTGTTAATTCTGAACTTGGTCATTTAAACTGCTCTTTTAGTTTATAGTCACGTGGAAAATGATCCCTTTTGATGCAGTAATGCAGCATTGATCCATTTCCCCACTCAGTTTTCATCTTCAGTAATTGACATAGGGCAATGCTCTAGGTGCTGACACTGTACTAAACACCCATTATATATGCCATATATATTCTACTTTGAATTTTGTAATGTTTTCAGAATCTATTTTCGTATCATTTTCGGTTATTGCAGTAGCCAGTAAGCTTGAATAACCATTATTTGACTTAAGTTTAATCTCTACAGAGATAGGTCTTGCCACACGAAATCTTCCACATCTTAAAAATGATGTGGATAAACTGAACCACTTCTCAGCCAGTGCTCCTGTCCAGAAACAGCCCAGTTATATTTTCAGTTCATATTGTACTTAGGTCATTGCTAAATGTAAGATAAACACTCTCCTCAGCCAGAACAGTATATGGCCTTCACGAAATGTGGAGGGTTTGGTACAGTTTTTATTTCATCCCAAGACCCTTTGACCTCTGGCGTGGAAAGAGTAACTGCTGTTGGAGTAACAGAATTACTGAGGAAATTCTTAGAACTGACCTCCATCCTTGTACTCAATGCCTTTAGTGAAGAATCTTGTCAGAAGACATTGAAATTCTATTTTTATTTGTGTTAGGACAGGAAAAATAGTAGTAAATCATTAAACATCCATAGAACTAAAACTCTGCCCTTCGATCTGTAGAAATGGAAATGAACACATTTGGTGTTGTTTTGTTGTCATTGCTTGTCACTGGTTATATTTTGCTTACTCTTAAAGCACTTATCCTCCCCTCCTCTTTCCGAGCAGGCATTTTCAGGGAGTTTGGTGGTGCCAGGTGTGTGCACAACATCGTGAAGTATCCGCAGTGCCGCCAGCACGCCCTGATGATCATCCAGCAGCTGGTGTTGTCCCCCAGCGGGGAGGACGACATGGGCACCCTGCTGGGGCTGATGCACTCGGCCCCGCCTACGGAGCTGCAGCTCAAAACCGACATCCTGAGGGTAGGTGAAGGGTTGTTCCTCAGCACTCTTGCTCCAAGAGAGAAAACACTGAGGAGGGCATTGGATTGAGCTGGATTGGATGGATGGTGTTTAGCTACTGTATGTAGATTGTCTCTGGAGTTGAAATACGTACATTTGATCCATGGTTTTTATTTTCTTCCATCTATGCATAGTAGGTTTCAGAATTAGAGATGGAGGCTAGTGAGTGAGTATGCTTTTAGCATCATCACTTGTAACCAGTCTCTGTGGATAGAAAATGAGGTTCTGCAGTTATGATAATTTTTCCTGGTGGGGTCAGTTTATCAGTTGAAAATAATGGGAATACGAGTGGAAAAAAAAGCAAGCAAGTAACATCCATTTATTTGCAGTGCTGGCTTGCATTTTCCTGTGGCATCTTATTTTACCAATTTGTATCTATGAATGCTGAAATAATTAATATAAAGGCAAATTTTAATGATCACAGTAGAAGATAAAGCCAAAGAACTTGCTTGCTTAAGCAAAATAGTGGAATAGTAAGAATGTAAGGCTGGGAGTAGAGGAAGAGCAAGAAAACTCTTGTCTGTTTTCTGTTGTATTAGGTGTTTTGTTTGCTAATCTAGACCCACAATTTCTTCTCAGAGTAGCTAATGTTATTTTTGTAAATTGAGAAAATACTCTTTTATTTTAGGGTAGAAAAGCTGAGGCAAATAGTAGAAAGCAAATGAGTCTTACTGGAGAGAACTCGGAGACATCTAGGTTCATCTCTGTTCAAAGGAGAGGTAGTGTTTCTCTGGCAGATGAACAGCTTCATACGATTCCAAAAGATAGAAAAGAAAGCTAGTAATAAAATTATTCATTTACAGTGTTTTGTCTATCAAGATATTCAGTAATTTTTGAGCATGTGTTATTCGCAGCACTTAACGGGAGAGAAAAGATATTGCAGTTCCCCGGAGGATTTAACAGAAAATCAGGATTTCTGTCTTTCCCGTGACCTGTTGTACTTGTCTTCCATTGATGCTGTTCTCAGAAGTTTTGGTTATGGAACTGACAGCCCAGAACAGTGTGGTGATGTGTCTCTTACTGTTTGTTCATGATTGTCAGGAAAGGAGATACTGCCTTCAGAGGAGTGACAGTCTTGCTATTTCACTGCCCGTCTTCTGAGTGCTTAAAAAAGCAGCCTCATTCTGAAGAAGTAAACTTTTGGTCATGGAAAATCCCCCCCAGCCTATTTTTCTGTATCAATAACATTTTTCTGTTGTTTAAGATGCTTTCTGTAGGGAGACTTTTTCTTCTATATTCTATATTCACATGTGGGTCAAACTTCCCATGTTCTTTTGGTTTGTTTTTGGTTGTGTGGAGGGACTTCTCCACCCCCTGATTTCACAGATAAATGAGTAGTATTCTCTAGTACCTAAGTTCATGTAGTTTCTGCTGTTTATACCATGGCTTTGCATTTATTTGTCCAGCAAGTAAGGTTTTTATCCACTTTTGTTTCTCTCTCAGGCTTATTTTTGAACAGAAACTCTTAAAATATAGTCTCAGTCTCAATTCAGAGATTTATAGAGGAAAGCTAAAAATAAGTGGGTTTATTTGGCTAATTTTTGCTGCCTGAATTTGCTAACTGAATTGTTATATTTGAGTGGTGTTGTGGCTTCATAGCTCCCAGGTGCTTCTGCATTGTTGATTGCTAGGAGACTGTTAGGATGCTCCAAGGTTTAGATTTCTCATCGCTGCAAGAAGTCATTTGCCTGCTCTTGTTTGAAATTGTTTGTGAAGTGTGATGGCAGAGAAGATTCCTTTCTAACAGAGATATTCCTTTCTCCACCTTGTCACTAAGAGAATTACCTGGCAATTTTGAGTTCCATTCTGGGCTTGGACAGGTCTTTTCTGTTGGAAGGTTTCTTTATCTCTTTAATTTCTTACTTCTAAGTTAGGGGCAATGTTCTACTTTTCCCCCTACTCTTTATTTTGTAAACTTTTGACTATGAGAATTTTTGTAGTACAAAGTTGATCTTCAGAGACTTCAGGCATTACCAAATTCTGACAAATGACACGAGGATTTTGCTAGCTCAACAGTGTTTTGTGAACAAAAATGTTCCTACCTTTTTCAAAGCTGTTTGTAATGCTGCTGCTTGTTGTTGTTGTTGTTTCCCTGTTTTGATGGTTTGTTTTGTCCACAGGCCCTGCTCTTGGTGCTGCGAGAGAGTCACCGCACAAGAACTGTTTTTAGGAAAGTCGGTGGATTTGTGTACGTCACATCTTTACTCGTTGCCATGGAAAGATCTTTGTGCTCACCACCTAAGAATGGCTGGGAAAAAGTAAACCAGAACCAAGTGTTTGAACTGCTTCACACTGTGTTCTGCACATTGACTGCAGCAATGCGCTACGAGCCAGCCAACTCTCACTTCTTCAAGACAGAGATCCAGTATGAAAAACTGGCAGATGCTGTTCGATTACTTGGCTGCTTCTCAGACTTGAGGAAAATAAGTCCCTTGAATGTCTTCCCTTCAAATACACAACTGTTTCAAAGACTTTTGGACGATGACCTAATATCCCTGGATTCTGTGTCACCTACTCTAAGACACTGCAGCAAACTTTTTATTTACCTCTACAAGGTAGCAACAGATTCTTTTGACAGGTATGAACTTTGCTTTTTTTTTTCTTCCTTTTCTTTCATCTTCTCTGCCTGCCCCACACCAGTGTTCCCCAAAATAGTTTTCTTCGAATACCTTCATTGCAAGCTTTTGTATTTCCATTTTAATCTGCTTCTTTCTTCCTTCACTCCACTGAGAGGAATAGGAGGTGTCAACATCTGACCAAATAATGACTTAGCTTGCTGGTGTTCTCCATGGTGCGCAGCGTTCTCTCTGATGTTGGATGTTTTTCTTATGGCAGCAGTTAAGATAGAGATAATCAGTTCGTGGTTATATTTGATGTGTTGAAGCAACCTGTTGGTTGGTAGGCTGACAGATTGCATTAACGTCATTAGAACTACTAGATTTTTATGCTTTTATTAAGCAAAATGTACATTTGGTTGTTGAATGTCATATCTTAACTTCATGTTCCCTTTGATATGGAGCTTTAAAGTAAGTGATTAAATAATACCATGATTAATTTAGAATCTTAAAATCATTTAGGTTGGAAAATACTCTTTAAGGTGTAACTGTAAATCTGGCACAACCAAGTCCACCACTAAACCATGTTCCTGAGTGCCACATCCACACGTCTTTTAAAGACCTCAGCCACTTCCCTGGACAGCCTGTTCCAATGCTTAATAACCCTTTTTGTGAAGAAATTTTTCCAAATATCAAATCTAAACCTCTCCTGGTTCAACTTAAGGCCATATCCTCATGTCTTATCTCTAGTTATTTGGGAGAAGAGATGGACACTCTACTGCTACGACCATCTCTCAAGTACTCGTAGAGATTGATGAGGTCTTCCCTGTGCCTCCTTTTCTCCTTGCTAGCACATAAAACCGATATCTAGTTTTAGATGGATTTGCTTGTTCTTTAAAGTTCTAGCTAGTCTGTAAATTATTGGTTTTTAAATTTAACTTAGAGACACTCCCGGAGTTAAACAACTGGAATTTAATTATAATGAGACTCAAAATGAACAGAAATGTGTCTTAAAGTTGTTTCAAAATGGCAACAAAACTTTGCAAAGTATGTGTTGAAGATTGGCTTGTCTCAGAGTAGTTTTCGCCCACAATTTAAGGTACAAAACATGAAACACAGGCCTAAGCTTCGTATCTGGGACCTTGAAGCTATTTTGCACTCCAGCCTTTGAATACATGTGACCCCGCTGTAATAAGATGGGCCATCTTGCCCCCAAAGCAGAAAATCTGAATGCTTTTCTCTTCTTTAAAGAAAATAAAAAACCCCAACAAACCAACAAACAAAACCCTGACACACGCACACACACTCTCACACACTCACCAAAAAGCCAACTTCAGAAATCAGTTTATTTGATCTCATTTTAAAGCATTGTAAAAGCATTCACATAGCAGGAGGACAATTTGTATTAAGAATGTGTTACTTGTACTGTAGAAGTTGACACTGGCTAACAGTAGAGAATGAAGAAACAATGGGGTAAGTAAATCCCATGGTGATGTTGCTTAAGATACCTCACTTAGTTCCTTTTTTTTTTTTTGGCTGTTATTTTCAGTCATTTTTTCTTCTTTACATTTTCTGTTCATCATTCATTATTGAATTTACATTGACTTTATTTCTTACCCCTGTTGATTATACTTGATTTACTGAAGCTTTACTTTCTCCTCTGAATTTCTGCTCTTGAATCTTGAAAGATGTTCTGCTTTGCTGGTACCGGTAAATCTCAGCAGAGCAATGAACAAGCAGTGCACAGTCACACCACAAGACCAGTGCACACTTTGCATGTCCGTGTGTTCACCTGAGGCTGTCGTTCAGTTTGTCCTTTGTCATCCGTGTTGTTTCTGAAGGATGGATCCAAGTAACAATTTTATTGGTGCTTTTGTAAAACTAACGAGCTTATGGCCTCTGGTTTCTTCTCTAACCTCTCTGTCCTACCCCTGTCTGTTTTGTCTGTAGTCGTGCAGAACAGATCCCTCCTTGCCTGACAAATGAGACTTCTCTCCCCTCTCCTTGGGGTACGCCAGCTTTGTCCAGGAAAAGGTACCGACCCTTCCAGAGAAGTTGATCTCACTTCCAGTTTTTCTCTCTCGCTGTTGTGTTTCTTAGTTTTGGTGGGGAGGATTGTTTCTCTTAAGTTGCTATTCTGAGGAGTGCATTTTCACTTGTGTGTTTACTGGATAAAAAAATGTAAAGGCATGTTTCATAGCGAATCCTAGGCAGTGATGAGATTGGAGACGTCTCCAGAGTCCCATAGCACTAGAGTTGGGCTTGTGTTTCAAAACCAGATAAAGCCTAGTATAAGAAATGATCTAAGGGATGTATACATGACACTCTCAGGAGCTGCTCAGAGACATTCAGACTATGCTAGTAGATCAATGAATACAGCAGGATTTCTTTTTTCCTGACTAATTTTCCAAGAAAGCATACTTTTGGTGGAAGGTGAATGGCTTGTACAGGTGCTCATTTGTTAGTAATTGCAGAGAATAAAAAGTAAAGAATGAACCTGTCAGTACCTGACTACCAAATGATGTAGAGACATGCTAAATTAAAAGGTTTAGAAAGAAAGCACAAATGGCTCAATTCAGAAATCCAAGCACCCACTTTCACTCCCAAGCTATAGTCTTTTCTTAGGCATCTTAATGTGTCTGGTAGATTTTAATACTTTTTTAAAATACAGGTTACTGTCTGAAGAGTGTTACTTACAGGCTCTTGTGCAAATGCCAAAAAAATTTTTCCTGGATTCCCTAGGGAAGGGAGCAGCCCTTCACTATCTAAAGATGCAGGTTAGGCGGAGATTTGCTTTTGAAAGCTAAAAAGGCATTTGAAAGACCCAGGGTTATCTGAGATGCAGGTGCCACGTGTAGAAAATGTGTTCGTTCTTGAACGGTATAGTGCTTAAGATATGCCATCAAGCTTTGTGGTTGGAATGTAAAATATTTTGCAAAGGAAAACAACCAGAGATGCTTTTGGAAACTGATTTGAAAGGAATGTTTATATTAAAGCAGGTTAGTAAAGAGAACCTTTTTTCTTCACTGAGTGATGTTACCCAAGTCATATCTGGGTATTCTGCAGGGAGTGACTTGGGCAAGGGCACCTTCCCAGTAACCCAGAACCTCTTAGTCTGTCATTTCCTTTCTTTACTAACACCGAGGCATTTAAGAACAAATGTACAGTTTACAGAGAAAAACAGCTGCCGAAATCTTTTCCCTGCCATTTACTCTGAAGAAACATGTAAGAAAACAGTGTTTCCTCTGGAGGCCCTTTAGAGCTTCAGCCCTGCATTAACCTCTAGTGTTACAGATTGCCCAGCCCTTTGCTACATTTTGCTGTTCTCCCAGGTGTACCTGGCAGGGCTGCTCAGGTTCACTGAATTACTCAAACACACAGCTATGCAAAGGCTTGCAGCAGAACACAAGCAGTGCCTGCCAAACAGGAGCTGATTCCAGGGTGTGATGAACAAGAGTGCCAGATGGGTAGCTGACGCAGCCTGGAAATTAAAATATAAATATAGCTATATATGAATAGATATGTTAGGCTTCCCTCAGGTTTTTTTGTAGTACTGAAAATGCTTGCATTTTCAGTAAAGAAAATGCTTTACTCCGAGGTAAAGATTGGGTAGTTTAAAAAGTCATTATCCCTGTAGGGTGCTTTCAGCAATTCAGGTAAGCTCCAGTACAGTAATGTAGGTGCTTGCTGGGGTTAAGTGCCTTTGAAATGGATTTTCACAAACAAAAAGGGCCTTTGGGTTGTAACAAATTGTGTAAGACTCAAAGCAAAAGTGGACAGAAAGAATGATCATGCTTGCCTGGGTGACTTTCAGATCTTTTCTGAAAAGCATGTTTTAAGTAAAAAATTAGAGCTAGGCTTTCCAAAAAGTCTGTTTGAACAGCTGTCTGCTTTCTCACAGCATCATGTTTGTCATTCCTAGTGAATTCAGTGCCAGTAGCTGTGATCTTTCTGCTTTCAAAAATAAGCAGCTTGGGGTTTCTAGTCCAATATTATTTTTTTCTCCTCCTAAATGTCAGATACGGTCAGATTCTGTCAAAGTTGACTCTTCCCAGAGAAGTGTTTGCTCTTCTCTTATTGTTTTCTGTCTCCTTTGCTTTGCATCCCTGGAATCTCCCTTCTTGTTGTGGCCTGGTTTTCTGCCTTTTCACTTGTAAGACAGATGCCTGAGGGAGAGCTCTCTGTTGTTTGGCTAAAAGAGCAAGCAGACACTGTGCACACAAATAATTCTTATAAATAAAAATAGTACAATTCTGGTTTCTCACACAGTCTAGAACAGTTTTGGATGCACTGATATGCTAATATTCTCTCTCAGACGTGTCTGTCACTTCTCAAAGCTGTATTTCCCTGAGGAGTGCTGCCCCCCAAGTGTTATCCTTTATGGAAGCAGAGTAGGTAGGACTCCTGCAGCACATGTGTTGGGATCACAGTACGTGGCTGTCCGCCCTGTTACCTGGAATACATTGTTCTTCCACACCTGTGTAATTTGAATCAAGAACTACAGCTTTTTCAGCTCTTTGATTGTTGTAAATTTTGGCAGAAATAAGCATTCTCTTTTTTTTTTAGGATATTTTGATCCTGACAGGGTAAAGTAGAGAACAGAACGTAGCTTTGACTTTGCAATATTTTTAGCCATTGTTTTTAAAAAGTTTGGCTGGTGCTCACTCTTGGGGAATGATATGCAGAGGGTTTCTGTACAGTAAATCTAACTTCCTTCCAGATCAAAATGCTGTTATAATTTTCATCAAGAATTGTAGCTAATTATGTAACTAAAGTTATATTAATTTGTTAATTTTTCTTCAATTATATTTTTCATTAAATTAAACAGATTAGACATACAGATGTATGTCATCTTGTGCACACTACTTTTTTTCCATTATCCACTTCTTTTCTTCTTCCTTAAAGGAGTCATATAAAGAATGTAGAAGCATGGCTAAATTAATTTATTGCAGGTTCCACCCTGACCCATAGAACTCTAACATTTAATTAATATTTTGGCAAGATTTTGTAAGATCTGTTTTCTTTTTTCTGTGTAGAGATATCTTTAGAAACTGTTTGTTTTCTCGTCTTGTATTGATACAAGTACTCTTTATATGGAAAAACTAAAAATAGAAGGTATTTTGAAATTATGTGAAGAACTATCAATAATATATGCTTTAAGGACATAATTTTTCCTTAGACCGGTAACAGGAAGCCTAGTCTGGGCTGTATTGCCTTTTCAGTTGTAAAGACTGTTGCAGTCCAGGTGGTTTGAGACCAGGATCACATTTGTGTTTGTGACTCACCCTGAGCAATGTTTTTGTTACGCTCTCCCTGTACTACCGTGTTATAACCTCACAATTCACCTAATGAGCTGAATGTGATAGTGCAGATCAGTGTGCTTAAAAGTAAAATTTGTACTTTAAAGTGGGAATAATGTCTTAGGGAATGGAATTTCACTAGACTGAAGAGAATTCTGAAATATAAATGGATATTTAGTTTTTTAATTGCATCCTGCAAAACTTGCTTTGAGATGCTCAAGGTGACATTGGAAAGAGGCTGCAGTTTTCTCCTTCAGACGAAGAGCAGCGCTTTTAGGATGCATGAGAAACAATTGCCTGTGTTGAAATCTCTGCAGTAAGTCAGGGCAGAGGCTTGAGATAACACCTCTTTGTGATAGTGTTACCAGTTGTTACGCTGTTCTTAATTCCATTTATTTTTAAAAGAAACGATGAAGCCTTCCTTTCCTGACAGATGTTTCAATCTGGTGAGGCTGACAGAGAAGTTTAGAAAATTAATGGCTAAGAGTTTTTAAAAAACACTAGAAAAATTCATTTAGGAAGATGTTTTTCTTAGTGGTTGGTTTCAGTAGAATTGCCGTATTATTTTCTGTTTGCTGTAAGCATTAGCTGAATGAGTAAAGCATCAGTAATCTAATTTTTCTTTAAAAACTCTCTTGAACAGTACTCTTGGGTTGTTCAGGTGCCAAGTTTTTGCTGATCTGCCATAAAGCTTTTCAGTAGGAACCTTTTTATTGGAACATTATTTATTGAACCCATTTTCCAGCCAGCACAAGAAGACTGTGCTGTACTTCCTATTGTCTGTGTAAGGCTGAATAATCCAGTGTCTCAGCCTTCCCCGACAGATGTGTTTCTTGCTGGGGGATTGGGCTTGGTGTTTGTATTTAGGGCAGGAGTGTGTTTGCAGCCTTCCTCATCTCCCATCTGTGTCCTGTTTTTCCCAGGAATAAGAGATTGCCGTGTTGGAAGTGTCTAAAGGGTGAGGCACAGCAAGTCTCTGAGTCTTAACTTGTGTTAGGGTTAGGGTTTGAGTAAATTTCTATCACTGAGAACAGAACAGAGGAAATGCCTCTTTCAACTGATTTGATAAGAAGAGACACTTTTTTTTTTCTGTATGCACTTGTGAAACAACAGACAATATGTGATGATCAAAAAAAATTCTTACACAGAGTTTGTTCTACTTCTTCCAAATAAGTGTATATGATAAATACTGTGGGAATATGAGTGGTTTGGGTTGGTGTTTTTCTGGGTTTGTGGGGTTTTTTTGTTGTGGGGGTTTCTTGTGTGTTTTGTTTTTCTTTTTTTGTGGTGAGCATGAATCTTTCGATCTCACTTTTGCTTCTCAAGCACCATCTTGAAAGCATATGTTCAGTAAGCTGCTCGTGCTGTTTGTGTGTTGAAACCCTTGCTGAAAGAAGTGTGGCATCAAGCTGATGTCTCCAAGAGTTTCAATGAAGAACATGTCTGCATTTCTCAGGACAAGTAGTTGCTTCTAAGTCAGTGTGTCAAAGCCTCTTTTCCCTGGATCAGACTAAAGCATCTTAATGTAAAACCAAATTACCATATCAGTCATGGAAGGACTGAGAAGGTACAGATTGCTGGCACGAGTATGCACAGAGACCACTTTTCTATTCCCCTAGGCTGATTAGAAATTGCTGAGAGTTTTATGATATCGTATTTCATAATCAGTTGTTAATGAAAAGCAAATGGGGAGAAACATATTCAAAGCACAGGAGCAGTGGTAGGTCGCTCACTGCAGTTGCAATGTGCTGCCACTGCAACTAGAATAAAAAGAGGGAGGCAATAAAAACAACGTGTTAAGTTTTTCAAAGAGTGTAGCACCTGGGGAAGACACTTCCAAGTTCAAGAACAGTTGAGAAATTGAGACCTTTCCAGGCTGTCTTTAGGGAAACATGCCCAACAGGTTTGAGAAGAGGAACACTTGGTCTGTCTCACTGAGGGAAGGGAAAGGAAAAGGGAGCAACATCTTTAGGCCAGTACAATTTTACAGCTGTTTGAAAAATGCAGAGCTCACAATAGCTGGGTGTTGTAACCATGGGATGTTTTCTGTCCTGCAGGCACGCATATCATTCTGTTTCAACACCTCCTGTTTGCCCTCAGAAAAACATAGCTGATGTGAAACTCCAAACAGGACCCACGTCCATACAGAGCTCTGATGCAGTCATTATTCACCCTGGTGCTATGCTTGCAATGCTGGATCTTCTGGCCTCTGTTGGATCAGCTACACACCCAGAGGTAGGGGAAAAAAAGTGCGATCTGAAGCTTTGAGAGTGACTGGGAAAAAGGATGGCTGTGGGAAATAGGAAAGCTGATGACGTCCTCTCATTTTGTGCTGAAAAACTGATATTTCAAAGGTTATTTGAGTTGAATAACTGGTGGCATAGAGGTCTGGCAAGAATTGTTTTATTTCACAGGCTTTCTTTTGTTTATCTCTCTCACACTCTTGGTAGTAATGTTAATTTAAAGAAAGGTCGGAAGTGGCCATCAACTAAGTTTCCAAGCACTGTGATTAATTCATGTTTTCCCTGATGTATCGGGTGTTAATGCATAGTATGAGGAGGACACAGGACTGAACATTATAGCTCAGGCTATGCACAGTGTTTGAAGTAGCTGGAATATGTTCTAGTTCCAAAATTGTACTGACTGCTTTGTACAACTTCCAACCCAAAATGTCTACTAGTACTTTGTATGTGAAGGATTTGTTGGACATTTTTAGAGGTTGCTTAAGTACTTTTTTTTTAAGATGTCTTCCCTGAAGAACACTTTTTATTTAAAAAAAAGAGTTCCCAAAGCTTGCAAGAATTACTAGATTCTTCTTTCTTTGTCTCTACTGGTGATGAATGTGGTGACTTTCTGTCTTCAGGACATAAATTTAACAATTATATTGCGTATGTCTTCAGTTTTGTAGTGATTATGATGCTGACAGGGAGCAGAATGAAGCCCCTATAATCTAAGGGGAAGTAGTTAGCAACCTGATACACCACTTAAACACTCACTAGTCTATGGGGCTGATGGGATCTGCCCAAGGGTGCTGAAGTGTTCACTGAACCACTTTCCATCATTTACCAGCCATCCTGGCTAATCAGGAAGATTCCAGTTGGCTGGAGATTAGTGAATGTGATGCCCATCTACAGGACTGGCCAGGAGGACCAGGGGAACCACAGGCCCCTCAGTCTGACCCCAGTGCTGGGGAAGGCTGTGGAGCAGACCATGACACATCCCATGATGCAGCACCTACAGAACAGTTGTGGAATCAGGCCCAGCCAGCATGGCTTTATGAAAGACAGGTCCTGCTTGACTAACCTGGTCTCCTGTGACAAGGTGACCCTATTGGTTGATGAGGGAATGGCTGTGGATGTTGTTTACCTGGACATTAGTAAAGCTTTTGACACCATTTCCCACCTCATTCTCCTGGAGAAACTGGCTGCTCATGGCTTGAGTGGATGGACTAGGTTAAATTGCTAGGTTAAAAACTGGCTAGGTGGCCGGGCCCAGAGTGGTGGTGAATGGAGCTACACGCGTGTGGCAGATGGTCACCAGTAGTGTTCCCCAGGGCTCAGAACTGAGGCCAGTTCTGTTTAGTATCTTTATTGGTCTGGATGAGGGAATCAAGTACACTCTCGGTTTGTGGGTGGCACCAAGTTCAGCCAGGGTGTTGTTCTGCTGGGGGGCAGGAAGGCTCTACAGAGGCATCTGGACCGGCTGGATTGATGGGCCAAGGGCAGCTGTGTGAGGTTCAGCAAGGCCAGGTGCCGGGTTCTGCTCTTGGGCTGCAACAACCCCAAGCAGTGCTACAGGCTGGGAGAGAGTGGCTGGAAAGCAACTTGGGGCTGCTGGTCTACAGTATGAGCCAGCTGTGCCCAGGTGGTCAAGAAGGCCGATGGCATCCTGGCCTGGATCAGCAATAGTGTGGCCAGCAGGACCAGGGCAGTGATTGTCCCTCTGTACTCAGCACTGGTGAGGCCACACCTCGAGTGCTGTGTCCTGTTCTGGGCCCCTCACTGCAAGAAAGACATTGAGGGGCTGGAGCGTGTCCAGAGAAGGGCAGAGGAGTTGAGGAAGGGTCTGGAGCACGAGTCTTGTGAGGAGCAACTGAGGGAGCTGGGGGTGTTTAGCCTGGAAAAAAGGAGGCTCATGGGGGTTCCTTATCTCTCTCTAAAACTACCTGAAAGGAGGTTGTAGCAAGGTGAGGGGAAGTCTCAAGTCAAACAAGTGATAGGGTGAGAGGAAATGGTGTCAAGTTGTGCCAGGGGAGGTTTAGGTTGGATATTAGGAAAAACATCTTTACCAAAGGGGTTGTCAAGCGCTGGAACCGGGCTGCCCAGGGCAGTGTTTGAGTCAAAACCCTGAAGGTCTTTAAAAGACATGTGCATGTGGCGCTTGGGGACGTGGTTTAGTGGTGGGCTAGGCCATGCTGGGTTAAGGGTTCAACTCAGTGGTCTTAAAGGTCTTTTCCAACCTAAATGATTATGTTTCTAACAGTCACAAAAATAAAGAGTTCTTACTTAGTTCTCTCTAAGATGAGTCTCTTTGCTGGGGAAAAGTAGAACTTAGTTTTTAGAACTAGTAAGAACCATTCTTACCTGAACAGTTCTGGTAATCCTTCGTGTAACTAATTACCCTTTTTTGTACAGAGTGTTTCTTCACACAGACATGGGCACACACACACACCCCCTCAAACACAAGTGCATGCACATGTATTTAAATATAGGTCATTTTCTGTATTTATCGCTAATGGTAGTTTCTTTTTCATTATTATGCATAAAGCCTTTCTTTTATTTTCCTCCTCAGTCTGCACTTTCTCAAGCCGTGTGCTGTTCTCTTTTTCAGCATGCGCTGGATCTCCAGCTGGCAGTGGCCAACATCCTGCAATCTCTGGTGCACACAGAGAGAAACCAGCAAGTCATGTGTGAAGCTGGGCTCCATGCACGACTTCTGCAAAGATGCAGCGCTGCTCTGGCAGATGAGGACCACTCCTTGCATCCACCACTCCAAAGGATGTTTGAAAGGCTGGCCTCCCAGGCTCTGCAGCCCATGGTGTTGAGGTCAGAAGGATAGCCCTGAAGTTCATTTGGACTGAGCCCTGCAGCCTGCACTGTCCCTGGCTCATTGTAAATGGCTGGCAGTGGTAGAGAGCCTTAGTGACCTGATGTGGTAGTGATAGCATAAGATCCCACTTTATTTCTCATCAAATAGATTGTCTCTTGACAGAGAGAGACTTTTACCAGGGCCTGTAGTGACAGGACCAATGCCACGAGTTTTAAACTGCAAGAGTCTGGATTTAGATTGGACATGAGGAAGATATTTTTTTACAGTGAGGGAATTGAGAGGTTGTCCAGAGAAGCTGTGGATGCCCCATCATTGGAGTTGTTCAAGGTCAGGTTCGACAGGGCTTTGAGCAACCTAGTGTAAGTGAAAGCTGTACCAACCCACAGCAGAGGGCTTAGACTAGATGACCTTTAAAGGTCCCTTCCAACCCAAACCGTCCTGGGATTCTGTGATCTCATCTGTAAGAAGGAATTTAATTGTATTATCTCCTATGGATCACTGGCTGGCTGACCTGCAGCCAGGACAGCTGCTGGGTTCACTTCAGTGACATGTAGCTGTGTCAGAAGGGATTCTGCGAGGAGCCCTCTTGCTGGTAGTCACATCACAGGGACTTAAGCTTCCCTAAGCATAGACATTGATAGCCTGGGTAGCTCTACAGAGAGATACTGTAGTTATCTAGAGATACAGGTGTTGATAGCTGTGAAATGATACCCCCAACCAAGTAGGACACGCTGGTAAAACAAAGCTGAGGTCGCTTACTTCATCTTATGATCTGCCTCTCCAGAAGAGTTCAGCTTGCTGAACACGCATCTTTGAATGTCCTGATGTTCTCCTACAGGATGCAGCAGCCTCCTGCCAAGTTTTTACATGAAGAGAAGGGAATTGGAAGCTTTATCAAAATTGCTTGATTTAAAGTAATGTCAACTTTTGAGAGCATGTGTTCAAACATTTAAATAGTTTTGAATGGATCAAATACATTATGGATCATTATTATGCATTGGTTTATTTTCTTAGTTAGAAGTTATGTTTATTGCAAGCAATTATGGTCTTTTTAAAAAGTGCTATTAGATTTGGTGCCATTATAGGCAAATAAATAGAGAAAATGATTTCCAAATTTTTTTATTCTCTTTCTTAGGGAATTTTTACGCTTGGGAAATCCTTTGAATTGCGGAGCCTGGGACAAAAAGCTGTTGAAACAGTACCGGGTGCACAAACCCAGCTCACTGAGTTTTGAACCAGAAATGAGAAGTAGGTGCTGAAGTGCTAAAAATGTGTATAAAGAATGCTTCACTGATATCCCCCAATTGTATACCTATTTAAAATTTTTAGATAAGCATCCATAAAAACCTGCCTTTACCCCAGCTTTGCATGAATGTTGAATCATCACAGCAGTTTGACTGGAAAAATTCTAAAACCAGAGGGAATGTAGTACTTACATTTAATATATATCCAGCAAGGTAATTGTAGGTTTTTATTTTAGGAACAGTAACTGTTAAATATGGTAGTAGTTTGTTTTTAAGTCTTGAGTAGGTTCTGCGTTTGTAGTTATTTAACATTACTTTTTCTCAGCTACTTTCATGTGCACGTAACATATCATTGTATCTGTGTAGGATCTCTCATGGGTTCAGTAAGGTGTCAGATAAAACAACTGCACTATCTTCTATTATTATCCATGAGTTGTAGAGCTTGGGAATGGCTATTCATGTAGTATAGGAGAGTGTCATTAAATTATAATACAAAGAAATACTTGAAAAAGTTTCCAAAGCATGCGATGTTTATTTCTATGTGTCAGCTTGGTCATTGTACGGCCAGCTGTAACACAAAGTTAAAAATACCTTTAGTAAAAATACCTTGAATTATTTAAAAGAAAGTAGAAAATATCTTACATGGTACTGATTAAGCATTAAATCATGAAATAAATAAAATAAATTAACTGAATTCATGTTATATTATCGTGTTCAGTGCATTTTAAAAGAAGGGAGAAGAAGAGACTCAATTAATCTCTTGACCAGTGCTTTATTTATTTATTTATATATGTATTTGCGTTAAGGTATTATCACTGGGAAAAATAAAAAATTAAAATTATGGAAATGCGAGGCTGGAAAGTTTTTAGCCTAAGAAAGAGAATGCAAAGCTGCCTTTGGAATGCTACAAGTTATGTTAAATTGCTTAAGCTATGTTTACTGAGCCATTCTGCTTATTGAGAGCTCCTGAGACTTCTAGCTCAGAGTTGCTGCATCTGAAAAACACAAAGCAGAGTTTTTCCTGCCTGTTAAGTCAGGTAGCAGGAATGCATCTGCAGAGGAGTCTCTGCAAAAAGGATGCTGTGCTGACATTAGGTGATGGGATGGCCTCTTGGCTTTACCACAAACTTTCTGTAGGGTGTTGTGCAAGATGCTCATCTTTCTGCCTTGGTTGAGCATTTTTATAATCAAAGCAATGCTGCCCAACTCATTATCTTCTGAGAGGCTGAACTAGCCGATGATGACTGACACTCCAGCTATTCCACTGGACTTGAAAGGTCCAAATAAGCAGCCTGAAAATGCCTCCCTTTTGCAATGCCCTATTGTTTCTTGGCTTCTCCTGTAGATAGCATGGTCACCTCTGTGGAAGGTCTGGGTCCCGACAGTGTCTTTGGCGTGCATGAGGACAGCCACTATCGGATAAGCAAGAGCCTGCTCAAGCCAGCAGAAGGGAGCACAGTGCCCCTGACCAGAGTCAAGTGTTTGGTCTCCATGACAACCCCACATGATATCAGGCTTCACGGCTCATCGGTGACGCCGGCGTTCATCGAGTTTGACACATCTCTGGAAGGGTTCGGGTAAGGTCCTGCAGTGCTCTCAAGTAGCGTGGGGCACAGTGCAGTGTTTGCTTAATTTCTTTCTTTCCAAAGGAATGCTTGTAATTTTTAATAGACTGTTTGCAGGCAAGGAGCAAATGAACTCTTTAAAGAAGAGAAAGGAATGCTTCAAGTCATAAATTTCCACTTTCTCATTCATTAATACCTCGATAAAAAATGCTTGCTTGCCATGTGTGAAAGTAAATAAAGTATGTGTCATTGATAGGGCCCTCTCAGTTCTGAGTTTCACATCCCTCTTAAAATGAAGGAATGCCAACATACCCTTGAAGGGTTGCTGGGATTTATGTATGACATTTGGATGGCCCAGATGTTCTGAGACCCACTTAAAATTGCTGAAGAATGTGAAAATGTGAAAGTGGGCAGATCAGAAATACAAATAAAGCAGACAAGGCAGCTATGATGAGTTCAAATAACTGAAAAAAAGTATTATTAACTGGAGGCATAGCCTGAAGATTGTGCTTAGCTCATTTTTTTCTTTTAGCACCCAGTATCACTTACTGTTTTTCTCTAATTAAACACCTGCTGAGTAAGGCACTTTATGAGGATCGTGTAATATGATTTGACTGTTCCGAAGATGAAAACATGACACCATTCTCAGCATCTGTTTAAGGAAAATGTTTTGTCTTTTTGTTTATAAAATGGAATAGAAAAACCTGGATACTTGGGAGCTCTACTGCTCTGCATTCTCTTTTCAGCTCTGCAAAGCAAAGATGCAGCTCCCTTTTTCCATCTAGCTTTCATATCCAATACAGTCAGAGAAAGACTTTTTTTATGAAAACAAATGTTACTCTAAGCTCTGTTCTGCATTCTTCATAGCAGAAAAGGAAAGAAAATTCTTTGGACCTAAGAACTTGAAATAGGCTGGCAAAATGAATGGTCATTGTGTTTGTTTCAGGAGATTTGTGGGTGCTGGTAACATGTCCAGAAGTAACTCACATAATGCAGCTGTGACTTCTTGTAATTTCAGCAAGTCAACTAAGAAGGCTTGTATAATAAATTTTTAAAAAATTAAGAACTTTTCTCCTTATATTGATTTCCATTGTATCCACAGCATCGGTGGCTCTTGTAAGGACCAAACATAGCTAAGTTGGTGGAATATGATGTTAGCGTGAGAGCATTCTTGCTTAAGATAAGAACATCATAGTTTGCTGTTGCCGGATCCTTTGACTGTTTATCTGATCCAGTCTCTTTAGAGAGTTCAGAACAACTCAAAGGCTGCTGCAAGATACCACAAGGGAGCATCCTGTGCTATGGAGCCACACGGGCATAACTCTGTATCTTTGCACCCAAGGCATGCTCTGCCAAAGCTCTTTTTGCTAGCGATAATTTAGACTCACCATGAGCAATCTTGAGAATTAATTTCTGTTTTTCATTACTACATAAAGTCATGAAGTGTGTATGCTTATGGTATATTTTCCTAGGCCATGTTTTGTTTGTCTTGAACTCCCCTTACATTGACTTCCATAAACTCTGGTGTGTTACTGGTCTTCTGTTTCACAGCTGCCTGTTCTTGCCAAGCCTGGCTCCCCACAATGCGCCCACAAATAATGCTGTGACAACAGGACTTGTTGACGGTGCGGTTGTGAGTGGAATTGGAACTGGTGAGTACTCCAGTATGACTGGTACCAGTGTTTTGTTTCTGATGTTTAGTTCTCCTAAACTTCTTTGTTAGCCATGAACTGATGGTATGGTGTTTGACACTGTGCACTCACAATCAAGAACTACTTGTATCTTTTTTTTGTGTGTGTTTCTGTTGCCTGTTGCCCCCAAGACAGTGAAAAGCAATATAAAATATAAATGTGTGATTGCTTTAAAATGCAAAGCTTAAAGTAGAAGGTTAAATTGTAATCAACCAAGGTGTATGAATAATAACCCAGGATGCATTAAGGAAGAAGTTGAGGTTAGTAGTATGTAGAGCCTAGGAAATGTGGAATGAATTGTAATGCTGTACTTGTGACTTTGTTCTGCTGAATCCTTGACTGCATTTATTACAGATGTAGTTGCACACACCATCACAAAAACCCCATCTAAATTGTTTGCTATCACTTTTACATGTTGTTGTAGGTTATTCACCCTACAGGAACCTGGTGTGTTGAGAGATTAATTGAACATGGTCACTTAGTTAAAAAAGTTTTTAAGTCTAAAAACTAAGGTGAAGGCTTACTGCAGTAAGACAGAATTAGTGGGAGCATCCTAGGATATTAAATGGAGTCAGATGTGTGTGATAGAGTGATATTCCCTCGAGAGAGGCTTCTTCAGCATTTGAGAAAACAGCTGGAATCAACTGAGCTGATCTGAAAAAAGGAACAAGATCAAGAAGGAATCCTAAGAACTACCTGCTGCAGCTATGCAATGGGCTTTCTTTTTGTTTTTAGGTGAAAGGTTTTTCCCACCACCATCTGGTTTAAGCTACTCGACTTGGTTTTGCATTGAACATTTTAGTACACCTCCTAATAACCATCCCGTGAGACTCCTCACCGTGGTGCGGCGTGCGAACTCCTCGGAGCAGCATTACGTCTGCCTCGCCATTGTCCTCTCGGCAAAAGACCGCTCACTGATTGTTTCAACTAAGGAAGAATTGCTTCAGAATTATGGTAAGAGTGGTGCCACGTCATCAGCTAACGCTGACAGTGTTATAGGGATGCAACAGCAAGTTTATTTTAAACCCAGGATCCAGAAGAATTGTGTGTGCTGGAACTTTCGTTGCTGCTTCGCCAGTTCCTGATGGGTTTTGACAATGGAAAAATGCAAAATGTAAACAGTAATTTATGGAGCTTTTATAATTTCCAAAGAAGATTCAATGTCTGTATATAATGAAAAATCTTTGCCAAAACCCCAGGCATTATATATTCAAGGGAGAGATTACATCACTGATTTTGAAAGATTTTGCCTTGGATTTATCTTGTGTTGTTTATTTTAGACATCATCTCTTGAGGTGCAAATTTTAACTGTCTTTGCTTTGAAGAAGTTTGGAAATAGTAAACTAATAGGTTGTGAAGGCTTTTTCAGTCTGGATAGTCCCAGTACTGGAGGGTTTTTTGAAGGCCATCGGTCAATCACTTCATGCTTTAATGCTGTGGTCAGTTTTCAGAAACAGTTTGTATCTCCATTCAGTATCTGTGACCAAAGGAGGAATTACAGGAGCTGTAGTGAAGATCTAAGTGAGGCTGGTGACACCAGTAAATTTGCTAAAGAGAGCTATCAGTGCGCTCAGGGGCTTGAGGATGAGCCATCTGTCTCCTGCCTTGTCCTCCATCAGAGCCTCCAAAAGTGGTTGGTTTTGACAGGCTGTTACACACTGGGTCTGTGGAGGAGCTGAGAGGAGCAGGGCAGCCTTCTGCATGTGTTTCAGGCTTAGCTCTTCACCAGACCAGCACAAATGGTTATCAAAAATCTGCTCCTGCTTCTGTTCTTTACTTTTGAGTAGGCACCACTAATAAAGAATTTATATAACTGTTGTTATTTAAAAAAACTCCAACAAACAGCTAAGCAGTTACCATGAAATAAGGAATATTCTGTAAGCAGACATTCACATCATTAACTGCAGCAGTCTCTCTTAGTAGAAGTCAGGTTCAAAACCTGAAACTTGAGAGCCGAAAACCCATAGTAAAAAGGAGGAATTAAGCCTCTTATATTACAAAGATACTGACAGTGCTTTCTTTCTCAGAGGACCAAATTCTTAGAGAATGAAGCAAGTTTATCTTCACACTAATTGCTTTAGCCTGCACTGGAGCTATAGTTCATAAGTTTTTAGTTTGTGAGCCCCTATAATCAAACACCCTGAAAGAGATTGGATTTGAAAAGGCTTTGTCAGAGAAGATCTGAAACTATAAAGATCGGGTTTTTTATTGAACCAGGACACTTTGCTTCATTTGAGTGCTACCCTGTTGTGTCTAAATCATAGTTGGTGGTGTACTGTCGAGTGCTGAGCAGGTAGGGACCTGAAGTACTGAGATTGGAATTGCTGTGCACAACACAGGGATTGGAAGTGCTGACAGTCTCTTGTAAGAATAAATGGGGTGATTTAAGGACCCTTCTTGTGAGCAAGAATTCTGCTCAAAGATGTTTGGCTGAGAAAAAGATCTTGAGATTATTTTTATATCTGAACGTTAGTTCTAAGTACTCTGCTTTTAACATTTTCCTTGTGCTATTTCTAAAGAAATGAGTGTTCTCCCTGTGCAGGCAGCTGTTGTGGTAAGAGGATTAATGGTTTCTTTTCCTTCAGTATGAAAGAATGGAGAGGGATCTGAAAAGTTCATGGTTTCTGTTGAAACATTCCCTGGGTTTTTGGGGGTGGTTTTTACCCTTTTTTTTTTTTTCTTCCTGTTGGGACAGCTTTTAAGTAGAGTAAGGGTCATTTTTGTGATGCAAAAGTAGGAATAAAAAGCCTGGAAGTATGGGTATCATCCTCTCCACAGTGTGAGAAAAGTGAAAAATGGCTCTGTGGGTTTGGGGAGACATCTGTTGTTTCTCGGTGACTCCTGCTGTAGAAACTTTTTTAGGAAAACAACAAAAGATCTTTGTGTGACTTGCATGGCAGCATGAGAAAGTAAAAACTTGAGCCAACTAGTAATTCCAGCTAAAATTTCGAAGGGAAGGGAGAAGGTGAGAAGTAAAATACAATTGTCAAAAGTCTGAATATATCCTGAGATTTTAAAGCACTTATAACATTTCTGCTGGTGCCCACTAACTGGTGCTTTTCCTTTAGTTGATGACTTCAGCGAGGAATCATCATTTTATGAAATTCTCCCCTGTTGTGCCCGTTTCCGCTGCGGCGACCTCATTGTGGAAGGGCAGTGGCATCACCTAGTTCTGGTCATGAGTAAAGGCATGCTGAAGAACAGCACAGCTGCACTCTACCTCGATGGACAGCTTGTTAACACTGTTAAGGTAAAATAAATCTTTCAATCCTCATTTTTACTGGTTGGAGTGATTTTTCTCTCTCTCTGCAAAAAAAACCTTACAAAAAACAAGAACAAAACAAACCACCACCATCACCCTGTACAAAAAAAACCCAAACCAACAGAATAGTAAAAACCCCCAACCCAAGCAACAAAACAAAAAACAACAAGCAAACACCACATTTATTTGCAAAGGTCAATACCTCGTTGTTAGGTGGAAGAAACTGCAGAGAGCAGTGAAGAGCACTGTGGACCTGTCCACTGAGCACAAAGTATTCCTGACCTGTAGCAGATAACCAAAGATCATTTGGCACCTGGCAGGTGTGGGCTTTAAGGGATGAAACCTGACACCAGGTTATGCTTTAACTTGCTAATGTTACTGTACTGCTGCAGGTAAAACGACCTGTTGACTTTCAAAGTTTACCTCCCAGTATTCCTTTTGCAAGAGGAGGATTACAGTAAGTTGTTATGCTAACAGCTGTAATACATGAGCTTGTATCTGGCCATACATGACTGCGTTCAATAGCTGCTAACAGAATTTTTACAAGGTAGATGGAAAAAGCCTGTGAGGTTGTTACTGTCTTTATATTTTGGCCAGGATCTTACTCATGGATTTGTTTAATTGTTTGAAGAGTCTTGCTGAATTTAGTTCATCACGTTTGCACTTCAGCTCGAAATGGTGTAATTTCCAAAGGCTGGGAAGGAAGAGAGAGCACTACTTTGAGCACCATGTTTTTAGGATCAAGATACAGCCTCTTGAAGCACAGAATTCTCATGTTCTCCTCTTGTGTTTCCATACACACCTTCATCTTTTGGTAGCCACTTCTGGTCTTTGCACTTCCTTTCTGTTTAACGTTCTTCACCATCTGTTTCAGTAGGGTGTCAGAATACCGTGTGTTATGTAGCAATCATTTGATACATCCCCTGGCTTGCAAAAACATTTTTGGACAAAATTTCTGATCTTGTCACAGTACCCTTGCTCCCTCACTAACTTGCCCGTGGTTTGCTCCCGTACAGCTTCACTACATCCACAGCAGCCCCAGCGGCTCTGGCTCTGCCAATCCCCCCGTGGTCAGCACAGTGTACGCCTACATCGGCACGCCACCCGCGCAGCGCCAGCTCTCCTCCCTGGTGTGGCGGCTGGGCCCCACGCACTTCCTGGAGGAAGTGCTGCCTGCCCCAGGGGTCAGCACCATTTACGAGCTGGGACCAAATTACGTCGGGAGCTTCCAAGCAGTTTATGTTCCGTGTAAGTACAGTTCAGGTGGCACCTGGCAGCTTGGGCCGGCTGTGCTGGAATCTTTGTGTGCATACTGGTAGAAGAGGTGAGAGAATATGCAGGAGCAGAGAGGAGAAGCTTGCTGTTCATAGGAAGATTAGTAGCTGCTTTTTAAGAGTTTGATAGAAACTCAAATTCTTGTACTGAGATATGGTAGAAGTGCTTGTATTCCTCACTTTGGTTTTAAACCAGTTAGAAATGCTTAAAGCTGTCATTATTCATACTGTATGCTATATTTAGCTGTAGAAAATGAAATTAGAAAGGATACAAAATTTTAAAGATAGGGTTGTATATTCTCTTTGAATCTTGCATCTCTCATACCATTCCAAGGCAGTTTTCCTAGGAAACTGTCATAAAAAGTCAGTTGTCACAGGCAAAGATGCAGATTTACCACATGCTTCTCTGGTTTTTGATTGCTTTGTTTTCCTTCAGAAGGGAAGGGAAGTTTACAGCCGTTAGGCCGGACAATATCACACCTCAGCTATTTGTAAAATCTTCTTTTTATACCTATTCTGCAGTATAAGTTGCTTAAGATTTTCCTCTTCAAATTTAAAAGAAAAACAATGCCATTAATGAAGGGAACTTCTATTTTGTCTTTAAGGTAAAGATTCAAAGTCTGAAGGAATCAATCCATCGCCAGTGTCTTTGGTACCAGAAGAGAAGGTGTCCTTTGGTCTCTATGCACTGTCAGTTTCTTCATTTACAGTGGCAAAAATAAGGAAAGTTTACAACAAGCTGGATAGTAAAGCTATTGCCAAACAGGTATGTTGGGAAATCAATTGGTTATTGTGTACGACTTTTTCCTTTCTTTTAACTTACTTCAGGACAATTTGCTCAATGCAGCCAGGAACAATAATGTTGTTGTCATCTAATCCAGTCCCCCTTCTGTGGGCAGGGACACCTTTCACTGTATCAGGTTGCTCAAAGTGATTCCAGCTTGACCTCAAACTCTTCCAGGAACTGAGAACTCACAGCTTCTCTTGGCACTATATGGCCAACCTGGGGGCCTTCTATGGTGAGGTGACTCCATCGGTGGACAAGGGAAGGGTTACGCATGTCATTTATCTGGACTTCTGTAAAGCCTTTGACATAGTCCCCCACAACATCCTTTTCTCCAAATTGGAGAAAGATGGATTCACTGGGTGGGCTGTTAAGATGGATAAGAGAGTGGTTGGACAGTTGGTAGTGGTCAATGGCTGAGTCTCAATGAAAATCGGTGACAAGTGCTGTCCCTCGGGGGTCCCTCTGGGTACCAGTATTATTTAATACCTTCATTGATGACACAGAGGGATCAAGTGCACCCTCAGCACATTTGCTGATGAAACCAAGCTGAGTGGTGCTGTTGACACACCTCAAGGACAGGATTCCATCCAGAGTGATCTGGACAAGTTCCAGGACTAGGTGGGCCCAGAGGAGTGGGCCAATTGGAAGCTCATGAGGTTTAACAAGACCAAGTGCAAGGTTCTGCACCTGGGTCAAGGCAATCCCTGCTATCACTCCAGGCTGGGGATGAATGGATTGAGGGCAGCCCTGCCCAGAATGACCTGGGGACTCCAGTGGATGAGAGCCTGGACATGCCCCGGCCATGGATACTTGCAGCCCAGAAAGCCAAACATGTCCTGGGCTGCATCCAAAAGCCCTGTGGGCAGCAGGGGAGGGAGGGAATTCTGCCCTTCTGCTCCTCTCTGGTGAGACCCCCACCTGCAGTGCTGCCTCCCACTCTGGGGCTCCAGCACAGGAAGGACATGGACCTGGTGGAGTGAGTCCAGGGGAGACCACCAACATGATCAGAGGGATGGAGCACCTCTCCTATGAGGAAAGGCTGATATCTGGGTTTGTTCTCAGACCTGAGAACAAAATGAAGAAAGGAGAAAGGAAGGTTTCTGGGTGACCTAATTGCAGCCTTCCAGTACCTGAAGGGAGCCTGCAAGAAAGACGGAGAGGGACTTTTTGCGAGAGCACGTAGTGATGCGACAAGGGGGAATGGCTTCAAACTGAAAGAGAGTAGGTTTAGATAGTAGGAGAAAGTTCTTTGCTGTGAGGGTGGAGTGGCAGTGGCACAGCTTGTCCAGAGGAGTTGTGGTTGCTCCAACCCCTGCAGGTGTTCAAGGCCAGGGTGGATGGGGCTTTGAGCAACCTGGTTTAGTGGAAGGTGTCCCTGCCTCCTGCAGGAGGGTTGGAATGACATGCTCTTTAAGCTCCCTTCCAAACCAAGCCAATCTATAATTCTATGAACTTTAAATGTCCCTTTCAATCCAAACTCCTTCTCTGGTCTGGTGGGATTGTTTTTTAAAGTTAGACTCATCCTCCTTAAACTTTGGAGTCCAGAGATTTCTCTTAACTTGAGAGGCTATCTTGATGATGATTCTAGTTCTGTTTTGTTATATACTACTCCTCATCACAGTAGGAAAATTCGTAAGTTACAAATTTTAGGCTTGCATTAAAAAAAAGCCTCTTCCCTTCAGCCTCTGCTTTTTTTTTCTTGTTTTCTTCAGCTGGCAATTTCTTCTCATGAAAATGCCACACCTGTGAAGCTGCTACATAACTCAGCAGGGCATTTGAATGGACCAGCACGCTCCATTGGTGCAGCTTTGATAGGGTATTTGGGTGAGTTGAGCACTTAAGAATTATTATGCTTAAAAGTTATTAATTACTTGTCAGTAAGAACTTAAGTCTAGAAGATAAATCATGTAATTGATGAATGCTAATGGTGCATCGTTGTATTTATTGAACATTTTTGCATTTTATGGATATCCTATTATCTTTTGGTTTTTGCTCACATGGGATGCTTGTTTCAGTTCATGATTTATCATTATGAAAATATATTCAATTACTTTACCTTAGGTTATAAACTATTGCTCTATATTTCCTTCACTTCCTCTTGCAAGGTGTCATAGATCTTCTAGTGACGTTCTTTTCATAATTCAAGTAATGCTAAAATGAAAATTGCTTTCACGTTTTCACAATTATTTCTTGCAAAAATTTGATTTGATTATGTTTTAATTTGTTTTCTCTGTCTGTGCTCAGGGGTAAGAACATTTGTCCCCAAGCCTGTTGCCACTACACTGCAGTACATTGGTGGGGCTGCTGCTATTTTGGGACTTGTAGCCATGGCATCAGACGTGGAAGGGTTGTATGCAGCTGTGAAGGCCTTGGTCTGTGTGGTAAAGAGCAATCCACTGGCCAGCAAAGAGATGGAAAGAATCAAAGGTTATCAGGTATGTAAGAAATGTCTTGAAACAGACCAGGCCGATTCAATTGAATTTCACTGTTTGTCATCACAGTTCTCATGGAAATCTCTTGTTGTGTTGTAACCCGAGTTTCTCTTTTAAAGTTTCTTGGCCTCTTGGTTAATTAGCATAGATGAATTATTTAGGACATCTTTTAAAGGAGAGGGTGAAAAGTTTTTTGCTGAGCCATTGTGCATATTTAGCTGCATTGCTGAAAGTGAGCCTTCATTAACAGCACGGGGAGAGCACAGCTATGGTACTTAAATGATTCTTTCCTTGTGATTTTGAACCCACTCCTGCAAGCCTGGGAGCTTCTGTCTCTGATGTGCTGGCAAGAGAGAAGGTTAAGGGCACATAAAAAAACCCAAACAAGTGAACTCCTAGAAGCATCCTTTTGAGGAGACTGCACGGCTTTTGTAGTTAGTGATGCTGTTTCCTTTCAAGCTGAAGGCATTAATTCTCCATTGGGATGGGGAAAAGGCAGTCAGTTATGCAGAAGGATTGGCTGACGGATTTGAAAAGGTCTTCACAGGAGCAATGTGGTTTATGTGTCTCATGGAGGCTGCTTTACTGAAATGGAAAGTTCTGTGGTTTGGGCAGCGTGTTTAAAAACCTCGTAGTAGTAATGCCTGGTGTAGTTACATCAAAACGTACCATTCCAAGGAGCCTGGTGCAGACCTTGGCTTACTGTGACCAAATGAGTCTAGACAGTGTCCTCCTTGTACCATGAGTAGTTACTGGATCATCACATATGACCTTACATTCCGCTTGCATTGACATCAGCAAATAGTGTGGTTTGAGGGAGATTCCCAGAAATCTGTGTTTCTTTAGTGTTTCAGTGAGGATGGTAAAGCTGAGCAGGCCAGAATGCTGAGAGTTTAAACAAGTTTGCTTCAGAAGACAAGAAACTGTAATAGTACATCTGGCAAATGGTTCTTTCCCAACCCAGATTATAAGCAGTTAGAGCAAAAGTGAGGACTGCAGTCATGCCTAGGGGAACAAAGGGTAGCAATAAAAAAAAAGGCTTATTCAGATTTATGTTACTGTTTTTCGGTGCCAGAATACCTCTCATTTGGGCATGCAGTGCTCTAGGCCTGCTCCATTTAAGTCTGCCGTGTCCACGTTTTCTGTCTGGGAACACAGCTGTTTGAGAATGTGCTGTCCTAAACTGTGACTGACTGCCAGAGAGCTGAGAGGGCTGTGTGTGTGTGCGCCTAATCCTCAGGGCCTAGATCCTGTCTGTGGTGTAAACAGATGTTTTATGAGCTGGAGAGTGTCCTGGATATGCTGCTGGTGTAATGAACTGTAATGCCACTTTCAAGCTCTTTCATCAAGAGTATCAACTAGCAGACTGTCTTTAAGGGCCTTCTCAAAAGGGACACAGACATTTCATCTGTTCTCCTGCGTGCTTAGACAGCATTGCTGTGTGCTCACAGGTACTAATTCCTTTTCTGTTTACTTGTTCAAGCTGCTGGCAATGCTGTTGAAGAAGAAGCGGTCCCTTCTGAACAGCCACATACTCCACCTGACCTTTTCCTTGGTGGGAACTGTTGACAGCGGGCACGAGACATCCATTATCCCAAATTCTGCTGCCTTCCAGGACCTGCTCTGTGATTTTGAAGTACGTAAAGCTGCACAGAATAATGATGATAGTGCTGGATAGTGATTAAGTCAGATGCTGATAGTGTACTTTTAATATTCAACAACAGCAAAATAGGCTGTTATCCTGAGAACTTACTATTTCTTATCTAGTACAGTAAAGCAGCTGAGTAAGAAGATTATTGGTAACTTTTCCTGCTGAAATGGTTTAAATCAGTGCACAAACAATAAATGGGTGCCACAGGTATTTCTGCTTTTTGTTGGTTTAGAATTTAGTAGTTTTCTGTTCATCAGTTTCTTTTCATCTGTGTGTTCTACTGCAGTACATATATCAAGGCATGAAAAATGCACTGAAAATAAAAGTAGGAGGTAAACTTTCAACATAGCACATGGGAATCACTTTATCACACATCTCCTTCAAGGTTAATAGTAAAGGAGTTAAAATCCTGTTTGCATGACCTATGAAATACCTAAGTGTTGTGTTAAACTAAGGAAAGTAACATATTTCAGAGGGAAGTGCTAATGCAGTAGAGGCTGATAGAAGGTTCACAGAACTTACCCTTTAGTGATTGCTCCTTTGGCATTATCTGTACCTGACATAGACTGAGTAAAAGAATTCTGACTCACATACATTAAAGCAAATAAGTAAAAGCACTGCTACCACTGCTTAGCCAGCTGTAAGATGTGCTGACTTAATATTGCAAGTCAGTTTTGCACAAATGACTTGATAGACTTAACAATTTCCTTTTTTTTAGATGTCTGTTTGGGTATTTCAAAGCCCTCCTGGAAACCTTATTTAAGAAGAAACTTTCCAAAATTCTGGCATTTTGGCTGTTGTTTTTTTTTGGTTTTTGAGGGTTTTTAAATTATTTACTTTATTCAGAAATCAGTGACCCAAACATTTCACTTAGATTGGATAAATTAGATGTTCTTACTCGTGCAGAACAGGGAAATTAAAAGATTTGTTGTCATCATTTTAAATGATAAGATTAGAAGAAAAGCAAAAGCTAGAAAGCTTTTCATATAAGTCAGTTTTATACACCAAAGCACAAGTATTAATTATGCTTTGTTCAATAGCAAATCAATTTTAAGATTTGCAGCTGTAACTGTGAGCTTTCTGGCTTTTATATCTTCTATTACTTCTATTGATTGAACAATTGATATTTTGAGGTTTTTGGTAAAGAATCTAAATAATTTAAGTGCAGGCAATGCTGGGTAAAAAATAAAATCAGAGAAGACCTTGAGTTTAATCTTGGCAGAAGGTAGTAAGTTAATTTTACAAAGACATAAACCTTCACTTAAACCAAATAAACTTAACACAGCTTTGTAAAGCCTAACAGCTCCTTTAGAGTCATTCCACTGTCTGTTTAAAGTTTGTGTAAAAAGACAAAAAGACAGTGTGTAACCTTTTGTCTAGATCCCTTTATAACTTTTCAGCATGGTACCCTTACAGAGAATATGTTTGGAACCAGTATGTGGTTCTTCATGGCCAGTTAAACAGTCATGTATATGAATGGTTTTAATCTCTTCATAACCTTTGATTTATTAATGCTTTTAATTTAAAAAACATTTATTGATGTTTTTAATCTACCAGTCGATTTGTGTACAAAACATGCTGTTTTTTCTGTGTTTCAGGTCTGGCTTCATGCACCCTATGAGCTTCATCTGTCATTATTTGAGCACTTCATTGAACTCCTCACTGAGTCGAGGTATGAACTGATGCAAGCCTAGTAATGGGATTTATTGGATTAGGTGGCATTTAGAGGATACTCCAGTTTTAAAAGGCCATCTCCTTTCTTTTCTTCTTCCAGCGAAGCAGCAAAGAATGCAAAGTTAATGAGGGAATTCCAGCTCATCCCAAGACTGCTGTTGACTCTTCGAGACATGTCGCTGTCCCAGCCCACTATTGCTGCGATTAGCAATGTGCTGAGCTTTCTGCTTCAGGGCTTCCCCAGCAGCTATGACTTACTCAGGTAGCCCACACCTGGATAATTCTGTCTTTCTTTGTTGTGTTACCTTGGTCAAAAGTCCTTCATAGTGCCGAGGAGTGTGTAGCATGGAATGCTCATGTACTGATTTTTTTTTTTCCTCTGGGAACTGGATTGAACTAGACATAGGCAATGTGTTGAAGCCTTGATTTGCCTCTGACCAAGCATGGTTGAATGATCAAACTGGCTTGATGTTCTACAGGTGAAAAGTGAAGGTGCTGAATTGCAGCCCCTTCGTTCATGTAAAGCACTGAGCACCCCTCCTGGATACCATTGAATATTATTTGAGATGGGCTAAAAAGATACTTCTGGTTAAAATGCAGTTTTGAGTACTATCTTGAATGCAAGGTTTTAGTTCCATATTTTTTCTTAGTCATCACTGTATAAAAAGATATTTCAGACTGTCAGATATAGTACAACTAATTCTGACTGATGAAAATTACACTAGTTACTGCAATTCATAGGTAGAGGAGAATTTGAAATGCTTTAAAAATAGTTTAACTCCTTGATAACTTAGTTCTCTTTCATCTCTCATTCCATTGTAATGGAAATGGATAAAATATTGCAGGGCTTGGGAGCTCTTTGCATACGAGTGGTGATGTTTTCAGCTTCTTACTTTTAAGTATAATTAAAGGTATCAGAAGCCTCAACCTGAGCATCTTACCTGTCTTTGTTATAATTATACAGGACACAAAAATGTTTCAAGAATAAAACTATTGATTTTATGCTTAAATGGTTACAGAATAGATTGTAAAATGCCTATCTGAGTGTTCCTTGTTCTCCTTCCTGGAAATCAAAAATGAAAAATGTTGCATAACTTGGGAAAAGTTGCACTAGCTAGGGATCATTTCAGGTTAGCTGCAGGGGAAAGAGGAATATATTGCATCTCCTTTCTTAGAGTGGTGCATCAATGTCTTGTCGTGGAAAACCATGACCTTGTGTTACATAACCTCAAGCTATAGGCATAAATGTTATTCCAGAGTTGAGTAACCACTATTTTGATGTAGTAATGTTCAGCTCGAAGGGGTTGAGAATAATGTTTTGTTCTCCTTTAACTTGAGGTGTTCCTTTTACCAGGACTCAGTGGTATCTCCCAGTTCCTTTTCCTGAGTCCCTGGCATTTTCAGGGTCCCTTACCTGCAGAATCGTCTGCAAAGATTCCATTAATTACTGCAAGTTAATTTGTGTTTTGGCTAGTAACTTTAAATGAAGACCGTTTTCATCAATCTTCAGATGTGAGAAAGCTGATATTTTTGGGTTATCTCCCTGTCACTGGTGTCATGGTTTTATATTTGAGGTGAATTATTGATAGGTGAGAGTGCATCTGTCATATCAATGAGTGATGTTTTTTCTGTACACATCAAGGTTTGGACAGTTCATCTCTTCCACTTTACCTACGTTTGCAGTTTGTGAGAAGTTTGTGGTCATGGAAATAAACAATGAAGAAAAGCTTGACAGTGGTAAGTGTTGACAGTGCTTAGAAGCAGTAGAATAAAAATGCTTTGTGGTCTCTTACATGCTTGACTACATAAAATATAGAAATAGTGTAATTAACAGTGTTGTGATTTTGTTATAACCTGGCTGCCAGTTAGTGGTGCAGCTTTAGTTTTCAATATCGAGTGCAAAGCAGAGCAAAACACTTTTTTGTTTGTTTGTTTCCTTAATTTAGCACTGTATGGTTGTGTTCTCTTTCCTCCACTTGCTTCTTCCAATCAGCCGTGCATCTCTGCTTCTTTGAGGGAAAAGGAAAAAAAAAAAAAAGACAGAAAACTGGTTACTAGGTGCATCTGCCCTCCAGGTGTGGAGGGAGTGAAAGAATTAACTTAGACAGCCTAGTAACTTCTTTGTAGACAAAAAAAGAAATGTTACTGTCCTTCAATAATTCTTAGATTGAATTATTTTGAAACCATTTCTACCCTTATTTACCTTGTGCAGTTGCATTTTCAATCAGTCTTCCTGAACAGAAATGTTTTAGTCCCACAGTGGATGTCAGCCAAATAACTAGAAGGAGTGGCCAAAGAAACTGTCTTTCTACATCTTTTGGGAATATGCTGGTGCAGAGGGACAAGTGAGAGAGAAGTTTCTGGTTTACAGTTAGTTATGTTGGTCTGGTGTCACAAAAAACAAGGTTTGGGCAGTCTGCACATTCTGGAGAGGGACTTTTCACAAGAGCATGTAGTGATAGGATAAGGGAGAATGGCTTCAAACTGAGACTTGTTTTAGATTGGATATATGGAAGAAATACTTTACTGTGAGGGTGGTGAGATACTGGAACAGGTTGCTCAGAAAAGCTGTGGATGCCCCATCCTTGGAAGTGTTCGAGGCCAGTTTGGATGGAGCGCTGAGCTAACGGAGAAAGTCCAGTGGAAGATGTCCCTGCCCGTGGCAGGGGGGTAGGAGCTCCATGATCTTTAAGGTCCCTTCCAACTCAAACCATTCCGTGGTCCAGTGGGATTCATCATTATCTTCCTGTGCCTCACCTGTTCCTTCTGAATACTTTTTGTGGTCTCAAAGATCATTAAATTTGAGCTTTTTAGTGAAAGAGAGGGTATGGGTATTGGAGAGAGATTGGTGTTCTCACTACAGGCCATCAGTGTTTTGTTTTGTTTGGTTTTTTTCCCAGGCTAACAGCAGCCTGAGCTGTTTTTTGCGTACATGGGGGACTGAAGAACCCTGGGGAGAAATTCAGAGTGTAGCAGAAATGGAAAGAGAAGCTTTCGAGGCAAAGAGCATGAGATTTTTAGGCTACTGGTGTTCACCAATTGTGCTGTATTTCTGCCACAGAAGATCATTTTTGTCTCTATTTTGTGCACAAAACCTTGGCCCAGAAATTATCCATTTATCTGTCTTCATTTTTGCATATATTGCCTCAAGCTGTGCTGCTTTTTTTTTTTTTTTAAATAACGTTAACACAGGGTCCTCCTTTGACAGCATAAGGTACAGGAAGAGTGATTTGATAAATAGCTGTAAAGTTAGTCCTGAGCTGCATGGATTGGCTTGGTTGCAGTAAATGTGTTTTTCAAGTGATTATGAGCTTGAGGATCTGTTGAAAGAAAAGGAAATTAATTTTTCTCTCCATTTCCTAGATTTGGAGGGATTTGGGAAATATCAGGGTTTTTTCCTTGCAATTTCCACATTTTTCAAAATGCAAAATGCTTATTTAATTGCTGTGTTTCACAGACCTGAAAGAAGGGAGGGATGGGGAGGAATGCTGTTTGGTTGTCTTTGTGACTCTACCTGCTAGACAGTGACCACCTGTCAGACACCTTCTCAGACAATCATCAGTTCAGATTATTGTCTGAGAAGGTAGGATTCTCTTTTACCTGTTCTTCCAGCTGCCCAAAGTCTGTGTGACGGTGGTAAGGGGGCACCAGACATTTCTCAGCACCGTGTAACAAGTTGCTTGCACTGTAGCACAGCTTCCTTGCAGCCTGAGTGGGATCAGGTTGTATTTGCTTATGTATGGAATTTATGAATAGCCTTTAAAATGCCCAAGTTCCAAAATCTTAACTTAGCCTTTTTGTTTCTTTGGGTTTTTTCAATATTTAGGAACAGAGGATGATTTTGGAGGACTTGTTTCAGCTAATCTCATTCTACTACGGAACAGGCTTTTAGATATCCTTCTGAAACTTCTATATACATCTAAAGAAAAGACAACTGTTAATTTGCAGTAAGTACAAAAAAATCCTTGAGGCAGAGAAAGGATGTAATTTTTTATTTCAAGGAGAAGAATTATACAGCCTCCATTCAATTCACTAGTTAAATTGCATCATTTTATAGGAACTGTTGAATGATTTATGCAGATGTCACTGAATTACTCTCAGGTATGCTAGTAGAAATGGGATGCATGATTAATTTTGTTGCTTTCTCTTAACTTCATGCATGGCTGTAGAAAAAATAAAAGCTGTCAAAGAGAAAACTTTCGTTTTTAGAGAAGTGGGATGTCAGCTTCTCATTTGGTTGAGATCCAAAGGCTTCAGTAGGGGTTATCATTAAGATCACTGACCTTAGAATGCCCCTTAAAATTGCAAAAAAAACTTTCAAATATTGCCAAGTAACTCTTCCCTTAATAAAAACAAGGAAAGAAACAACCTTCCTTCATTTTTTAATACCAGTTTATTAAGACAACTTGTGAAAACTTCTTGTTCGACAAAAAGATTTCTGTTCAGAATTCCATATTTGTTATCAAAAGCAGCAGCTGGAGAAATCTCATGCAATGGAATTAGTCCCAGGAGCTGTATTTAGTCCTTCCTTTCTCCTAAAGAAATGCACGTTACCTGTTTCATTTAACAAGAGTTGATAAGTGATATTTCTTGTTCGTAGCAAACTTGACTAAGAATTTGCTCTTAAAGTTTGCCCTGCAGTGAAGGACACTGATTTTTGCTGTCTAGTAGGAAACTAAATGCTGTAAAATGTGACTTTTTTTTTCCCCTCTCTTTACTTAGGGCTTGTGAAGAACTGGTCAAGACACTGGGTTTTGATTGGATTATGATGTTTATGGAAGAACATCTGCATTCCACCACAGTCACAGCAGCCATGCGAATTCTTGTGGTCCTGTTGAGTAACCAGTCCATCCTTATCAAGTTTAAGGAGGGTCTCAGCGGTGGAGGCTGGCTGGATCAGACGGATTCTGTCCTGACCAATAAGATTGGTACTGTGCTAGGTAGGCATCTCAGCCCCTTGGGACTCAGGGGTTGCTGGGAGCACCGGTGCTGGTGTGTTGAGCTGTGGGTCATTGTGTGGGTGCTGTCTGGCAGAGGCCTTTCTGTTACTCTTGTCTGTGCTGCCATCAGATGCTTCTGTACTTCATTTTTCTTACAAGCAAGAGTTAAGATTTCCTAGGCAAAAGGGAGCGGTTTTACAAAGCTGCCCTTGGCTGCCATGACACCCTTGTCATTGTAGTTCAGGTTTGCCTCATCTGCACAAAGCCTACAGAGCTAATTGGTTTTTCTGTTACCATCATGGTAAGGTTAAGTGTGTCCCACTGGCTGAGCTACATGCAAAGGTAGCATAGAGCAGCACCTTATGCACACAACTAATAAAGATTCAGTAGAATTTACTTGTTTGTTCACTTTTAATAGTTAGAGCATTGTGCAGTGTTACATCTGAGCTGCTCTGACTAGTGAGTTCTGCGTCCATCAGCTTTACCAGTTTGGATTTTTATATCTTGCAAATTTCTGTGTTTGTGGTGTCATCTCAGCATTTCTTTTCCTTTCCCTCTCCTGCGTTCTTCTGTACACAAGCATGCTTTCTATTAAAGGCTTTTTTTTCAGGTTCTTAAAGCCTCAGTTATCCAGGTTATCAGACCTCTCAGTTACCCCTTGTGACCTAGAATTGTGTATAAGGCTTTCGTGCTACAGGACCCATTTTGAGCATCTCTGAGCTGTCTGAAATATATCTCCAAATGTTTGAAATAACATTTGTCAATTGTTTATAGACAGGTGTAGTGGCAATTTCCCATGGACCTGGGGTTTTTTCCAGTCAAAATAAAATAGTGCTTTTCAGATGAATGTCTATTCAGGCCTTAGTGCAAATTCATTGACATTAAATGAGGGTCTTTCATGAGCCTCAGTAGCCTTTAGATCAGAGCAGTGGTATCAATAGTACTTTCAACTTCATTGTTGTTCCTGAAATAACTGTTCAAGGAGCCACCTGTCTGTGTTGCAGCAATACATGATCTGTTTCTGCACTAAAAGTTTTTCCAAATTGGTTTACTGTGAGGAAGTAATTGAAGTGTTGTTGAAGTGATCTTCCTTCAGGAAGAGGGTTCTTCCTGAAATGAAAATAAAAAAGTATAAAAAATATTTCTTTCTGCTTTACATTTTTGATAGATTTCAAATATGGTATCTTGTTATTTTTTTCCATAAATGAAACTCTCTATTATGTCTATTTACTGTTTCCCACAATATATCCCTCAGGATATTCAGCTAGGAGCATAGGATGGTTCTTTGCATTGCTAATGAATTAGGAGGATTAAGGAAAACAGTTTCCCAGAAGCTGGAAATCACATGCAAATATTTATTGTTAAAATAAAAAGCATCTGTTGTTTGGCTCATTGTGATTAAGGTTCTGTATTTTATTTGAGAAACAATTTTGTGCACGCATTTCCCATGTATAGTTGTGCCTTAAAAACTTGGAAACCATTGGCATTTTAGGGAATAGACTATTGCTTATTTAGTCTGTACTTTAAATGTCCAGTAGCATAAACATTTCCTTCAGTCACAAAATCTAAGTAAGATTCTGATTTACAATCACATTTGAAAGCATTTTTAGAGTTTCCCTATCTTTCTTATTATAGTATCACTTTAATTGAATCCAAGCTAGACTGTGTTGAAACATATTTTTAAACTCGAGTCTCATAAACAGATAATGACAGATTATCTAAATTTTGTACCCTGTGTTTTTTAATAAATCATAACATACTGGCTCCAAGATTTCTCATGAAACCAAATACAGTGCATTTTTGTTGACGGTTACTGATGGAATTTCCACAACTGTGTAGCACAGATTTCATCAGTCTGATTCCTGATAGAAGTTTTCTGTTTAAAAAGTCAGTTTCTGGTGGAAAGTATATCTGTATTTGAGCCTCAGAAAAACCACCAGACCTCTGGCAGCGTGAGAAGAATGGCTCACGGTGCTGATGTGGAGACTGAACTGTCTTCCTGCCTCTTTCCTTGCTTGAAAATAACTGCCATCTAGGTGTATTATTTTGGTTTTTTTCTATAAGTAGGAAGCTGAAATACCTATGTAGAAGCAGGGTCACAAAAGGTGGTTCTGGTAGCACTTAAATTAAATAAAATAAGACTATTTAGTGCTTATTATCAGCTGATTAATCATTAACAAAATACCTGAAATAAGATGCCCCTGAGACATCTCTGGATGCGAATTAGCTGCCGATAGACTTAAATGGACCATGGGTTGCTGCTTCATAATACAAATCTGTAAGCAGATCTGTAGCACCTGAAGGTAAGGTGCTACTTCACTCTCAGCCAGCAAAATATCTGTTTTCAGAAGCCTGGATGTTTTAAAAGTCAGAAATTGTGGTCACAGCCAGGAAATGGATCTGTGTGTGTAAGCAGCAGTATTAAGCAGTCTGTATGGAACAGTGTCATCTATGTGGTACTGGAAAGCAGTCATTTTCTTTTTTATTTAATTGTTTTAAAAAATGAGACATCTGAAGCAGAATGGTGTCGTGCGTGTATGTGATAGTCTGTATGCACACGTTCATTTTTCACAGCATTAGTTTCTGAAGAGGTACCCTTTTAATCTCACCAGGTGAGCAAGAAGGTTCCTCACAGGTAATTCCCTCTTAACATTGTTGGCTTTGTGTCTTGTTTTCCATCGTAGGGTTCAACGTTGGCCGGAGTGCTGGTGGCAGATCGACGGTGCGGGAGATTAACCGGGACGCTTGTCACTTCCCAGGCTTTCCCGTTCTGCAGTCCCTTCTCCCAAAGCACACTAATGTGCCTGCACTCTATTTCCTCCTCATGGCCCTTTTCCTGCAGCAGCCAGTCACTGAACTGCCTGAAAACCTGCAGGTCAGTGCGCCTGTCATCAGCAGCCAGTGTAATCAGGGTGCCAAGGTAGGGATTGTCCAGTAAGATGTGAATGCAATTCTGTCTGTCATGAAAGAAAATAATGGATTAACCGGGCCCTCTCCTTCTTCTCTGCAGCTGACTCACAGTCATGATGTGGTGTTTAGTGCTGAGCTCTTTGGGGTGGGATAATGTAGAAGCAAGTCTGCTATGGCTTAGCTGTCACTGGTGTCACTCTGGTCCATTTTGGGGTCAAATGAGAAGCAGATCCCTAGTTCAAGCTGGCATGCTGTGGGCGTTGAAGGGAACATAAATCTTTTGCTTGCTTTCTTTGGTCGTGAGGTGGGGCTTTTGTGGGTTTTTTGTTTTAAGGAGTGGGCAGTCGCTGTGTTAAAGAGAGTTCACAGGTTACAGGCAAAACCAGGTTGCTTTTCTTTTAGAAAGTCTTCTGTGGTTTTGTAGGGAGACAACTCAATTATTGCTGAAAAGTGTTGGTTGTTCTCATTCTGAACAGGTTGTTTGGGGCATTTTTGAAGTAAGTGAGTAGATATTATATGACCTAGGACAGTCCTAGGAAACCCCAGGGTAGTGCTTTATGAAGAAAAGCCACACGCAGTCCAGGTAGACAAGGTGCTTATTTAGAATGTGCGCAGTGCTAACATTTATTTATCAGTGAGAACTGAAAAGTAAAACTTTCAAGTCAGAAGGTGTTCTGCCTGCCTGCTTTCTCAAGAGGAATACTTGACAGCACATTCAGCACTGTGCTGCCATGAGGTAGAGGCATGAAACTCACTCATCTGCCTACAGCACTGAAGTATGACGCTGTTAAACTGAAACTAAATTCAACTGCTAAGTAGCACTCTTAATGCTAGAGGTGGACACTTGGTCCCTTTTTATTTTCACTTGATTTAATTATTTAGACTTGCTGGAAAATACACTTTGATTTGTTTGTGTTGTTCATATCTTTTTTGTTTTCTGTGGGATACCATGTGGGTTTTACTGCTAGATGTGCTGACAAGTCTTTTGTTTCAAAACACTTACATACTTTGTAAGTATGAGAAGTGAGAAGAAAGTAAGTGAGAAGGTGAGAGTTGCAGTTGCATCAGCTCACAGTTGAAAGAAATTTTCTTCGGTGACATGTGACCATCATGTGAAGTTTGTTGATAAAGTTTGGAGGATGTAAAACAACTAATTTTTTATATACTGCCAAATGAGTGTGTTGTATCTGTAATAAAAAGCAGTATACAATTGCATAGGAGAAGGGGATTATTTCATGTCATCTTTCTTCTCTTTCACCTCTTACAGTTTGATTTAGACTCCATTTGGACATTCATATTTGGAGTTCCTGCCTCCTGTGGCACTGTTACCTCCTCAATACACAGTGTTTGCACAGAAGCTGCCTTCTTGTTACTGGGAATGCTGAGGAGCATGCTGAATTCTGTAAGCATAAAAAATTTTGCTTGTATTTGAGTATACTGAGTTGTTCAAGTTTTCCACATGGTCAGAAGCCAACTTAGAAAGGTTGAGGTTTTGTTAGTGTCATGACAAAATTAGCTGTGCGTTAGGCTCATAATACTTGGGTGAAAATTGTCATTTTCCTGGAGTTTTCTGTTACTTTTTTCCAGTATCTGTAGAAATATTAATAGCCACAAAATTAACACTGCTTTTTCACGAAAAGGCTGGGTTTTCTGTTTAGCTGCAGTTAAAACAAAACAAGAAAGCAGAAGGATACAATGTCCTTGGCAGAGATAATTGAATTTCTTTCCCGATTAACATCATGGGGGAATGTTTGAGACTCTGTATCCCATCTGCTCAGAGCTATGTGAGTTGCAGATTTCGTGCATGAACCTTCCCCATGCAGAGAAGTCCCCTGACTATGAATAGCCCCATGCCAGAGGAAATGAATTTACTGCCAGAGAAATGTGTCATCTTCTCATCTTTGAGTCTAATGTCAAGAGTAGGGAAAGTTGGCTTCTCAGGGGGAAAATTTTCTATTTCCTTGAAGCCAGAATGGGTTATCTGCTGAAAATTGCCTCCTGAAGTGCTTGAAAAGCAGCACCTGTTTGGTTGTCACTTGTTCAGTCATCATGTGTATGTGATAGGCTTTATTGCTTGCATGTTTCTCCCAAGGTAACGTGTCCAGAAGCATCTTCTGGACAAGTGCACCTGCTGCAGTACCCGTTCCTGTTGTCACATGTTCTGTCTCTCTGCTGGTGACCCATCATGGTGTTTGGTCCTCACCTGTTCGGATACACTGGAGACATGCTTAGAGACATGTGCTGTGCCTTGTGTGCTGTCACCAGCTGAGTGTTCAGATGTGCCATCACATTTTGGGTTGGCTTCAGTCTGGTCGTGTTTGCCAATATTTCTGAGTCAATGCGTGTTAGGGCGCACATTTTAGCTTACGGTCAATGATGTGCTCTAAAACGTGGTCAGTCTCCTGTTTGAGACGTGCTCGAAAGCGTGCTCTTCCTTTCTGGAGTGAGTATTCTTCAATTGGTGCTGTCTGTGCTGATCTGGTGTTTGTTTCCCACCCCAGCCCTGGCAGTCGGAGGAAGAAGGCTCTTGGCTTCGGGAATATCCAGTCACCTTGATGCAGTTCTTCCGGTATTTGTATCACAATGTACCGGACCTCATTTCCTTGTGGATGAGTCCAGAATTCCTGTGTGCGCTGGCAGCAACAGTGTTTCCTTTCAACATCCGACCTTACTCTGAGATGGTAGGAAATCCAGCTACTTACCTGTTTTATTTTTCACCTGAGCGTTACTTTTGAGGATTTATCAATTACCAGTCGTACCAAGATAAAACTCTACTCACCTTGCACAAGAGGTCATCATCAGGGCTGGGCTGGATGTTTTGTACTTGGGTTGTGGAACTGAGAGAAGAGTGTGTTAAACTGCAGGGCAGTTGTTGTGCAGTGACGTCTGAAACAGCATTTTAGGGGCAGCAGACAGTTTGCTTGTTTTCTAGTGGACCGTTATTTTCAGTCGTATGAAAAATGTTAGCTCAGATTTACAAAAGCAAGAGAGACTGAGTCAGCCCTCTGCTCTGGAGAATGTGATGAAACCTAAAACTTCTTTTTCCTCACGCTTCCCATTTCTGCTTTTCTGGCTTAACCACAAAACAGTGTTCTTGTATTTCCTGAAACTACTGAGTTCAAGCCAGGAGAGGGTATGAATGCAACTTCGCTTGCATTGCTGCCTGAAGTTTTCTTTGAGCTTAGCGTCATTTGCAAATGATACTATTTCTAGAATGTGAATGGAAAGGAAAAAGCCAGATATTGTTTGCCAACATCTAAAAGTAATTTTATTAAGAACATGGAAGAATAATTAGTCTAGAAGTTGCCAAATGCTAGAACTATGAAGAGTATGATAAAAAACTTGAGGAAGTAATAACTGGTGACGTGCTACTGTTTTGTTGTCAATAAAAATGGGAGATCAATTTTTGACAGTACCTGCTGATGAGTCTCTCATAAGGACGGGTTTTTTTGCTTTTATGTTAAACTTGCATTTGAAGTAGATTCTAGGAGCTCGCTCTCTCAAAAAAAGAGTGCCACTTACATACTGGTGATGCTGATTTGGCATTCACCTGTGCAGAGTTTTTAGAGGAACCTTGTGACTCTGAGCAGGCTTTAACTACTAGATCCCTTGAAATTCTGTGTAGCTGCCTGGCAACTTGAGCTCTTTGCTGTTTGAGGGTGCTCTTCACTCCAAATTGGTTTACTCCTTCAGTGTTTCTGTCTGCCCAAATGTGTAGCACTAATCAGTGCCTGGTGAAATAGCTGACTAACAGCCAGATTTCTGCAACAAAACATTATAATCTAAATTCAGCCTTGAGAGAAGATTCTTCACTTTTTAAAAAAGGTCTTTCAGCTTTTCTGAGATTGCTATTAAAAATAGAAAGAATACGTATTTGGGCTCCTCTTAATTTCTTGAGAACACTCTCCTGCTAAAGCAGACCAAATGTTCAAAACATGGGGTTACTTCACATGTAAGCTGGCGATGCAATAAGCCTGTTGAGGGAAATCATATTGTTTCCTCTTTCATTTTAAAGAAGAGAGTTGCATAAAAAGAGTCAGTCTTCTGGATTTGACAGCTTTCATTACTGTTTGTGCTTTTGTTACAGTCCTCTTTAAGAGCTAGCCTTTCAAAGGTTTCTGTTCATCAGAAATGGGAAAGCTGTGGAGACCCTTTTTTTTTTTCTTCTTCTTCTTTTAGAGATTTTTGGGAAACCGGCTTACCCATAACTGCACTCTGATGAAGGTATTGTATTAAAAGAAAAAAAAAAAAGGCTCAGTTCCTTTTTTGGTTTATGTTATGTAAGCTTGATGGCCTTTTTTAGTTGGCTTCTGTCTTGATTTTATTTTAACTGCTTTAGTTAATAACTTTCTCAAAAATTTTTTTTTCCTTTTTTTTTTTTTTCCTATTTTTTTGCAATAAGCACATTTATTTTTGCAAAGTATCTAGAACTTGCCCAAGTACTTCTGTTGGTCAGTGAACATGAAATGTAACTCATGCCAGTCTTCACTGATCATTGTTTGCCTTGGGAATCCAAAACTGGATGTTTCCATATTGGGGAACTGATCCTGAACATCATAATCTTTTAAAAAGGCTTCTTAAGAAGTAAAATGAAGCGAAATACCCTTAGAAAGACAAGCAAAGAATAGAGAAGTGAAGAAACTGCCATTAGTTTGCTGATCTCTACAGTTTTAACATGCTGGTTTTTACAGGTCACTGATCTCGATGATGAAGCTGGGTCCCCAGCTGAAGAGTTTAAAGCCTTTGCAGCTGATTCTGGCATGAACAGGAGCCAGTCAGAATACTGCAATGTGGGCACCAAGACCTACCTGACCAACCACCCTGCCAAGAAGTTCGTGTTTGACTTCATGCGTGTGATGATCATTGATAACCTGTGTCTCACACCAGCCAGCAAACAGACTCCACTGGTAGACCTTCTGCTAGAGGTAGAGTTTCTTTGGGGTTTGTGTTTTGGTTTTGTTATTTGAGCTTAATTGTGACACCTTGTTCCCTAAAATGTTTTCCTCTCTTTACCTTTCGAAGGTAGGCTAGTGATGACCTGAGATTCAGTGGAATTGTCATGAAATGAGAGTGGAAAAAGAAAGAAACACTAGTGTTTCATAAACAATAGTTTGTTCACCTTTCTTTAATGGCTTAGAAAACCAGCATGAGAAGTTGTATCTTTCTTCAAGTCTTATTTTTGTGGAGTACGATTCAGTTATCAAACACCTTTCTGACCATGACATCTGTATTGACTTTGTTGAAAACATAAAACCCCTGCAGAAATGTTAAGATTTCTGTTCTGTTCACATTAGATGAAAAGAAATCATGCCATAGATGGTGCCAATTAGATAAAAAGACATATGGGGCCATGTGCTATAAAACCTCCCAAAATATCTGAATTATCTTGCTGTAAATTACCTTCTGAAGTTCATAAGACTTGAAGAAAGCATTGTCCTTTTAATGGTGAGGCAGGGAGGTGAGGAGTTCAGTTACCGTTTAACTGCCCGCACCTTCAGAGAGTACATTTTGAAATGTTCACTTCACATCACTTCTCATTCTCCTTGACCTACCTGTTAGTTACTTGATCTTATGTGTTGCTGATTCTCCCTGATTTTCTTGAAAGCTGCAGGAATTTTGGACCATGCTTGTATGCTTGTACATTTCCTAACAAATTTCCTGGGGCAGTTGGGCACCTCTCTGCGGTCACAAAGCAAAAAAAATGAAATGTCAGAAGATGTCAGTTATCCACAGACTTCCACTGGGAAGCACATTTGAGACCATGTTCAGGTGGCTGCAGTTCTTTACAGCTCTTTTAACTTGTTATCACTTGTCAGTGTTCTGGCCCCTTAGCATAAATAGGACTGGGTAGGTGCACACTGCTAAACTTACTGTTACTTCTCTTTCTACAACTGAAACGTTTGATTTGTCCCATTTACTCGTTGTTTACTGAAGGAGGTGACTGTGTCAACTGAGGAGATCACAGTTTAACCGTATGTTTATAGCGAAGAGTTTCGTGCACCTTTTCAGAATATGTTCTTTTCCAGTTCCTGTTATGGCAGAAGATAAATTTCCTGGATTTAAACAGGAATAATGCCTACTCTGCAAGACTGCACGCAGCCAATGTATACTCTATGTGTGCGCTTGAATTTTTTGATAAAGCCAAAACTTTTTGTTTGAGACAGAATACTAAGAGAAAAAAACAAGAATCTCACAGGAGCTGAGAAATGAGAAAATCACCCAGAACAGCCCCCCTCTCCCTCTTACTTGCTTGGAGATATTAATTATCTTAATACCTTTCTTTAGGCTTCCCCTGAAAGATCAACACGAACACAGCAGAAGGAGTTTCAGACATATGTTTTGGATGGAGTGATGGACCACCTACTTGCAGCTGATGTTTTATTGGGTAATATAGCAAAGTTTAATTATCAGTCTGTTGATTTGGACACAAAGTTTTGATTCTGTGATTTTTTCTTTTTCGATGTTCTGTTTTGTTGCAACTTGATTGTCTTAATTTTGTTCCCCTGCCCTTTCCTTTCCTTTGGTGTGTAAATGGTGCTGCTATGCTTGCATATTCCCTCCCTACCCTGATTGTGCCAAAGCTGTAAAACAGGTTATTCACAAAAACTGCGTGGCATAGGGGGCCATGGTGTTCTGCTGGACTTCCCAGGAGCTCTTGGTCTGCTCTGCCTCCCTCCCAGGTGTCATGAGGGGCTGTATGCATTTCTGTTCAAAAGTGCTTGTAAGGCTCCCCATTTCCTGCCACAGCAGTAATATGTCTTTCTCTGGGTGCACTGCATTAATAAAGTAAATCCAGAATCATGTTTTAAAAATCCAGAATTGTCTTTTTTTTCTCTCTTTTTTTTTTTAACAATCCAGAACCATGGTTGCTTACATCAAGGGGAAAGTCCTATTGTAGGGAAGCCATGAGGTTTTAGCTTTTGTTGACTGAATTTCTTTCTCTTTTATGGAAGTCGAGAAGGCATAAACTAATGTGAATGTATTTATGCAGATGGAGGTTTTTTGGTAAATGTAGAAAACTTTGGGGTTTTTTCTTACCTAGGTGAAGATGCATCTCTGCCCATAACGAGTGGAGGAAGCTACCAAGTGCTGGTGAACAATGTGTTTTATTTTACACAGCGTGTGGTAGATAAGCTTTGGCAGGGCATGTTCAACAAAGAATCCAAGCTTCTTGTGGACTTCATAATCCAGCTCATTGCACAGGTAACAATTTATTTACTTGTTTTATTACCCTGCCTGACATACCATTTTTGCAGGTTTTGTTGAAATGCATCGAGGGATGTCACTAAACAACCTGCTAGTGATACGTGTTTGGGTCAGCACAGAAACATGCTTTTCTTTCTCAAGCTTACTCTCTCTTTACTGAGCTTTCTTAGCACATTTTTCTGTGAAGAGCAATTGAGTAAAAACTGCTCTCAGGTGACATTTTTTAGAAATCCCCCAAAATAAACAATGAAACATGCCTCGCATTAATTTTGAGAATCTCCCTAAATTTACCTTGACATTTTTGGGAAGCTTCCTCACACACTTCTGTTTGAGATTGTTAGAAGACTTACTGTTAGAAATCAGCAGCGTCTTCATAGATGCTAAAATTCTAAGTGTATCATCATTAATGTCATTTCGGTCCTTGAAATTCATGGAATTGACACTTACAGTAAAATGCCGATTTTGAAAATTGAGCACGGATCAATTCAAGGGAAGATTGTGTGCCCAGTAAAATGACTCACTTCTTCTTCTGATCATGTTTTTCTACCTCCCATCAGTCAAAAAGAAGATCTCAGGGACTCTCGCTGGATGCCATTTATCACTGCCTGAACAGAACCATCCTGTATCAGTTCTCAAGAGCGCACAAAACTGTTCCTCAGCAAGTGGCTCTCCTTGATTCCCTAAGGGTCCTTACTGTGAACAGGAACTTAATTTTGGGACCTGGAAATCACGATCAAGAGTTCATCAGCTGCCTAGCTCACTGCTTGATTAATCTTCACGTGGGAAGGTAAATACCTCAGGCAGAAGTTCATTCCAGAACCAGGGCTGGGAAGTACTAAAATGACCTCTTCTTTTACTCACCTTGCAAATAAGTCAGCAAATTTTGGAGGACCGTATATAATTTTCCAGCCAGTGAGTTGCAAGCAAGCTTAAGAGATTCATTGTGAGACAAAATTAGGTTGGAAGATCCTGGGAATAGAGAACATTTTTACCTCCTTTTGCAGAGGTATTTTCAATACTGACATATGTGTTTATCCAACTATTTTGTTGTCATCCTTTTATAATTTGAAATGTTTTGTTAAAGATAGAAGGAAACACTGGTGCTAGGTAATTACTAGTCAGGGGGTCCTGTCACTGCATTTATTGTTTCTTGAATCATTTCATACAAGTTCCGTATCCTGGCATTTCCTCTGTATAGCATTGAGTAAGTCCAGTCGTGCGTTAAATCAGGTGTCCATGACAAATGCTGGAGACACCCCCTTTCCTGCATTGCTGCAAATGCCAGCCTGGCATTTTCATTTGTTCTTTCCAAGAAGATGCACAACTTGTGTTTCATCCAAAGACACTTGGCAACAGTCATCAAACCCCACCATTCTCCATTTCTGGTCTTGTCTGTTTTGTGTTTCTTCAAATATCACCATCTTCCTCTAGTGGCACTGGTGTCCATGGCACATCACTTCTTCATAAAACCTTCACTTCAGCTTGTGACCACAGATTGTCAGAACTCAGATGGACAGAAGTGAAGATGCTTTGCTGTAGTAGTGTGTATTAATCTTTGTGAATCTGGTACAGGGAATCAAATGCTTTAGCTTGGCTTGGGTTTTTGTGTCTTTTTATTCTGATGGTTGTTAATCCATCGTGTGTTTGTAGCAATGTTGATGGGTTTGGATTGGAAGCAGAAGCCAGGATGACAACTTGGCACATTATGATCCCCTCGGATATAGAACCAGATGGAGTCTACAATCAAGATGTCAGTGAAGGTAATCTGAGAATGACAAAGCCACAGATGTCTCATAATGCCACTTCTGTATTGTTATCTCTGATCTTTTACCCCAGTTACTCGGGGTGGGGGGTTGTGGTATGTGTGTGTTACTCAGTTACTCTCTGGAGGGGAGTGGGGGCTGTGTGTGTATAAAAATATATAAAAAATAGATGAAAAGACACTTGGAAATACCAAGATAGAAACATTGAGGATAAGTTACTGTTTTGTTAAAATAATAAACTCTTCATTGTTTTCTGGACATGCTCCAGAATTAGAAATACTGTTTTATATGCACTGTTTTAAATGCAGTAGAAGCGGCTCATTTTAAGGTAAGAAATATGTGGTGTAAACTATACAATTACTATTTGGTGGCATCCTTACAATCTTTCACTCAAAGGAAATGTATGAACTAGCTGTGGAAGAAAGTATTCAGTGATTCTTAAATGTGTGTAGCTAATATTTATGCAGGTACTTAGGCACACATTATATGTAAAAATGTGGAAGGATAATGTATGTATAGAGTTATATATCTCTTTATAGACACAGACTCCTATAAGGTTTTTTCAATCTCATTTTGTTAATAGATGGGTGTGGGAGATGAGTCACAACTCATCAGAGCCAGCGTTTCAAATTCACAGAAAAAAAATTGCCAAAATTAATTGTTAGATGCTTTCTGATAGTTTATTAATGGCAAAAAAACTAGCCAAAGGCTACTCTAGCCGAAGGCATTTCACACGTCATGCAAGGGGGAAGAAACTACAGTGTAATTGCAGAAATTATTCATTTCACTACTGTAAAAATACCAATTCCATGAGCACTGTAGAGAGCTTGCTGTTTGTGATCTTCTACTTCTGCAGGTCGCCAGCTTCTTTTAAAAGCCATAAACAGAGTGTGGACAGAGCTGATCCACAGTAAAAAACAGGTTTTGGAAGAAGTTTTCAAGGTGACACTGCCTGTCAATGATCGTGGCCAAGTGGATATAACTGTTGCCAGACCTTTCATTGAGGAAGCGAGTTTAAAGTGTTGGCAAAATCATTTGGGTAAGTCCTGGCTGAGGATTTGTCTGTCCTGAAGGGTGGATTTCCTGAGTGAACCGTATGCACTGGATGTTTTAATATAGGCTTAACTTCTTTGTAGCTGTAGATACTCTAAACTGTCACTGTGTAACATGGAATCCTTCAGAAACTGGAGCATATACAGGATAGTCTTACACTCCAGTGCACAGGGCCCTGTGTCTGTGAGCCAGCAAATAGCATATTGTGGATTACAGTGCTGGAGGCATTGAGCTCCTCGCCACGAACCCTTGGATTGTGGTGACCTCTGTTACCATTTCCACGATTGGATGTCCCAGGCAGGGAGGGGACCCTCTTGAGCATGTCTGGGTGCAGCCTGCGAGCTCTTGGTCTGGTGATAAGATTGGAAATGGGTGGCTGAGCAGTCCTTCTCTAGCAGCAGTGATGCTGTGACTAATTCTTGGCTGGGAAATCTGTTCAGCATAGGAAGCACTTTTTTAGGAAAAGGACCTGGGAATCCTGGTGGACAGCAAGTTAAGCACAAGTTAGCTCTGCATCCATGTAGTAAAGATCAACTGATGCTCAACTGAATTAGCAAGAGGTTAGACATCAGAAATTAAGATTCCATAGATGTGACTCATTTGATGATTTCACAGTTCTGAAGTGATTGAGGTTAACCTGTATGTACAGAAAACACATTTGGAAACCTGGAATACTTGTTTTTGCAGTCTCTTTAGTTCTAGATGTGCTATGTTCCTGGCTGATGTTTGCTCAGGTTTCCAGTATCTTCCTGATGGTCAGTATATTTGCAGAAATGGTTTGAGTAGAGCTACACTTTTTTGAAGCAACAGAAAAGGTCATTCTATTTTAAAAAAACAAAGTATAATGGGGGGAGGGGAAAAGAAACCTAAAAAGTGCTCCCAACACTTTGTTTTTCAGCTCATGAGAAAAAATGCATCAGTAGAGGAGAGGCTTTGGTTCCAACCACACAGTCCAAACTTTCTCGAGTCAGCAGTGGATTTGGCCTCTCTAAACTGACTGGTTCCAGGAGAAACCGCAAGGAGAGTGGGCTGAGTAAACACAACCTCTCTACACAGGTAATTTCTGTCGAGTAATAACGTGCAGTCTAAAATCCAGCAATGTACATTTGAGGTTTGTGGCAAATATCCCAAGGCAGGGAATCTTGCAGAGTGTGAAGTATTACCTGGTGCTTGGTTTTCTTTCCCTTTTTTGACTATCCAGACTGGGCATCTTGCTTCTGTGTGTCCTAATTTAGTAGGTCCATCTGCATATCTGCAACATTAAGCCAAGAGTTAACCCTTTGTTGTTGGTGAGACTGCTCAGCTGCTTCTGCTTCATGACTGTGGTAGTCTGGGTCTCATGATCAGTTTGCAATACTGCACTGAAATGGAAGCTGTGATACAGATGTTTGTCCTTCTTCCATCCTGCCCTCAGGATGGAAAGAGGGGTTTGAAAGTTTTGTGGAAAAATATGTTGCTAGTTCTCTTTCTGAGCTGAAAACTAGTCAGTGGCTTTGATAAAATAATGAATTCTCAGTGCTCTCAGTCCTTCTCCTGGTGAGCAGGCATACACTGAAAGGGAGAGGGAAGAACCTCACAAACTGAGCTGGCAGGAACTGCTCCTGGTTGTATCAGTAGAGGAAGTAATAAGTGAAAACAGAGGTACTGTAGGACTAAGTGAGGACAGATGGATGTCTTGAGGATTTCCAGCAAACTAAACAGCATCCACAAAATATTACTTAAAAGGAAAAAGGGAAAAGTAGTGTTTGTCAGTGCCAGTCTTTGGCTGTTTGGGAATGTTCTGAACAGCTAGTAATGTGTTTCAAATATTTTCCAAATGTTTGACAGTTGTTTTTTTAGAGAATATTGCTGTACATTAGTTTATCACCTTAAAAAAAAAAACCGAGAAAACACCAAACAAAACTTAAACAATGTTGTGTGCAGTAATTGGAAATTCATCATCTACGTATTTTTTTTAAGAAAGTATTCTTTGTGAGCAAGCTTAGCAAGGTGATGTATTCATTGGCTTTTCATTCAAACAAACTCTTGTTTATAAAGTGTCATTCTGTCTGTTGTCTTGTTTTTGTCTTAGGAAATTTCCCAGTGGATGTTTACTCACATCGCAGTGGTTCGGGACCTGGTTGATATGCAGTATAAAGAATACCAGGAGGTATGGATGGCTTGCAGGATTAGTTACCTGACACTGATTCTTTGGCCTGTTAGATTATACCAATGCCTTTTCTCAGTATGAGGCTGGTGAAATATTGGGTTCTCATAGGTGAAATGCTTGAATGTTTACTTACAGGTGTTATCTTTAAGGGGTTTTTAGATGCAATCAAATAAACAAATGAGGAAACTCATTTTGATCTGGTTGTAGATGAAAACTCTTGTAGCAATATCACATGTTAAATTGGAATTTTTTTCAAGAAGCCTAAATTCCTTAGAAATGTAAAAACAAACCAGGGAACTAAAAGAGAGACATTGGAAATACACTGTCTTTCTAAAGCATTGTAGAAAAACTAAGAGGAAATGTGGAGAAGCATTGTGTCCAAATGCTACTTTCATAGTAACACAAAGAAAATTTTATGGTATCATGCAGTGATAGAAAGTGGCTGGTCTGTGCCTTCCAGAATGAAATCTTTCCACCCTGTGGTGAATTCTAAATGTTCCCAAAGACATTTGGTTCAAACTGGTTGCTGAGCTACATGCTATAAATCTTCAGAAATAACTTCTGAGAGAAACAGGTCTTTCAAAGCAATTTGTTAAAAACAAAACAAAACAAAAACCCAACAAACCACCAAACTTTGCTTCATTGAACTTCTCTCTCCTGTGCAAATACAGACAGGAAAGCCTCCAAAACAATTTTTGGTTTCATTCTTAAAATCCTTTTTCAAGTTCAGTGCATTTACAAATGTCTTTGTGTTCAGCGTCAGCAGAACGCGTTGAAATACGTGACGGAGGAGTGGTCTCAAATCGAGTACGAGTTACTGCGAGAGCGGGGGCTCTGGGGCCCCCCCATCGGCTCCCACCTGGACAAGTGGATGCTGGAGATGACCGAGGGTCCCTGCAGAATGAGGAAAAAGATGGTGCGGAATGACATGTTTTATACTCAGTACCCCTACATGCCTGAGGCTGAGCAGGAAACAAACTTGCTGGTAAGTATTCGGGAGTTTGGGATGGGTGATTATACGCCCTGTTGCAAAATCCATTTTCTTTTTGATAGTTTTTTCTTAAGAAATGCATTTTACTCTGTTGGTGTGACCTGGTACTGTGTCTGTATGTCCTAAATGGTTGGTAAAGTCCAGTTGTTCCTCGTGGGATATTTAGGGAAGGGACCAAATCGCTTGGCTCAAAACCAAGCATACTTTAGGAGATTGCAACATAAGGTGAGATGTGCTCAGTGGTCCCTCCAGCAAACAGCACAGGCATCTTCACAAGCCTCCAGAGGCTGAAAGTACCATAACTATGTGAGGTTTCAGACTGGCTTCTTGGCCTTAATCTCGGTAATGTGGAAAACAGTGATCTAAAGAAAAAAGACTACAGGCCTTGGTTTGGGTGCACTTGTGAAATGTACTTTCATCAATTCATGAAGATGAAGAAATGTGTAGCAGAAATGTGTGTGGCCTTTGAAAGCTTAACAGTTAGCTCCTGTTAATTTTGGAACACTGTTTTTAAGAAATGAAGCCGTCTTTATTGTGTCTTTTTAGGCATGCATGTGTGCATGCAGGATTTTTTTCCCTCAAATTAAGCCTGAGTGTCAAAGTACTTAAAAAGAGCAGAGAAAACATAGCAGTCTGTTAGCTTTAAACCGTTAAGATATTTTTGCCTGCTTGTGGTCTGACACACAGTAGTTGTAGTGACAGTCTAATTCACATGAAGTAGAGAACATGCCATCATACATTCTTCTCAAAAGTGTTCTTTCTCTGATGCTTATGTAATTGATGCCCTGTTTCCAGTCTGACTTCTCAAGCAGGCTTCCTGAGACATCTGATGATACCATTCCTCAAAAGGTAAAGAAACAAATACACTGACCAAAAGAATGTAAAATAAATACAACTTCTCCTCCTCCTGCATGTTAGGCAGTCTTAACAAGGCTTCTACGTTTGGCTTTCAACTTGCTCTTTCAGTAAATAATTCCAGGCCTAAGGGGTTTTTTCAGTAATCACATTAGAAGATGTTACTGTGCTGTCCTCAACCTTCACCTAATAAAACTTTCTGTAGACCTTCCCTTCTTTGCTGCACACTAACAGGCTGTGTTGGGCTGTGCTACCACTGTTCTCACTGTGTGGAGTGTTGTGGCTTTGGGACCTGAACTAATGGTCAGGGGAACACGTTTAGTAATGGGCAACACGATCACTTGGAAGCATTTACTGGGAAAGTGTTTCCTTCTGAGAGAGGATCTGGGGAGCGTTTTTTCTCCTTTTTGGCCATAATGGGCTGTAAAAGGCCAACTTTTGTTAAAGCTCATATTAATTTTGTCTTAGCTGACTCTTCTCAGTTTTGCTACTAACAAAATACACACATTTGCTTTAAAAATATGAATCCTGTCTTGAAAAGAACAGACACACTTGGAAGTGGCTTCTTTGCAAGCATTTCAGTGTTATGCCCTTCTCTGTTAGAGTCGCGGTCTTGCCCATCACTAAGTACAGTGTGTAATGTGCATTCACGCATTTTGAACTACCTTCAACAATAAACTAATTCATATAAATGCAAGTAATTCTATTATACAGAATACCTAATATAAATCGTTACTGTTTTCCTTTCTTCACCTTAGCAGTGCTGTTAAGGATTTCTCTCTGTAGGTTATACAGAAGTTGTTTCCACAGACATTTTAAGCATCGTTTAAGTGGCATTTTTGTGCTGATAAGGAGTGAAGACTTAGTTAAACATAAGTGAGCAAATTAAATTACAGTGCCTTGAATTTTTGATTTTTGGGGGCAGCCAATTTGACCTGAATAATAAATTTCTGTGTTGCTGATCTTAATATTTTTATCATCGCAAGCATCAACTTATAATAAAGCTAGTTTGATTTCTGTTCTGAATGTTGCTTCCCTAATTAAGTGAGGAACATAAGAATTAGCCTGTGATGGGGGTTGGGACAGACAAAGAGGAAGAAAACATCACACACACAAAAAACCCCCAAACCAAAACAACCAAAACAACAAACCCTCAACAAAGCAAACCCTCCCCCTGCCAAAAAAAGACCAAAACCACCACCCAAAGGTACAAACAATGCTCAAAGAATTACTTCAGGTAAATGCATATTCACATGCCAGTCTCCTGCCCATAAGCCATCAGAAACTTTACTAAAAAAAGAAGCAACTGAATTAATGAAAAATTTTTGAGTGTTAAAGCTGATCCCTGGGTGCTTTTAGTTCATACCAGGTTCCACATAGCTGTGTCTTCTTGAGGCAATTTTTTATTCAAATTACAAAGGAGTCAGCTGGGTAACAAATAAGCTGCATATATTAGTAGGGAATTAAAAAGATGAAAAAATGGCCTTCTGAGCCATCAGTCTTAAGCACAAGAATCCCAGCCTTTTATGACAGTTCATAACATACTGGCTGCACTTACTCCCCGTGTTGTAGTTTTATCTGCAGGCTTTTCTGCAGCCCCATTATTGCTTGAGTGGCTCAGTCGCTCCTTGCAAATTAGCCCACGGATCAGATCTCCTGAAGAGTCTCTGCTCCTGTCTGTGTTGGTGTATGAGCACGCACAAAACACTTGATGGGCATGCACTGTGCTGCAGACCCCGTTCCTGAAACGCCTTCACTGAGGGACTGAGGGAGGAGTTGGCTGACCAAGCAATTTCTTCCATTATTCCCAAGAAACCTGCTCGCTACCGGAGAGCCATCAGTTATGACAGCAAGGAGTACTACATGCGCCTGGCTTCCGGAAACCCTGCGGTCTTCCAGGACGCCATAGAAGAGAACACAGTGGGTGAAACAACTCAGCAGGAGCCAGAGCACGGGGAGGACACTATTGCAAGAGTCAAAGGTTAGATCATTTGGTTTGTCATCTCCTTGTGCATTTGCATTAAGACAAGCATATGTCCTGCAGGACTCTTGTTTTTCTCTCTAAGCATTGGGTCAGTAATTTGAAAGATCAGAGGCTTTGCGAAGTTAATTTTTTCTGTCTCAGGGTTTTATTTATCTGTCTCTGTTCTTTTCCAGGCCTGGTGAAGCCTCCCCTGAAACGATCTCGCTCTGCTCCTGATGGAGGAGATGATGAGAACCAGGACCAGTCACAGGATCAAATTGTTGAGGGGAGTTCGATTGATGAAGAGGAGAAGACTGACAATACAACATTGCTTCGACTTCTTGAGGAAGGAGAAAAGGTACTGTGTACTTCAAAAATACTAAGAAGTTAATGCATTGGAATTTCTTCATTACGTGTCACAGGCATGAATAAATGTCCTTTATACCTTCCTTTGTCTGTATATTTCATCATCTTCTTCCTTAAAATGTGTGCTTTGTGTGCCCGACCCTAAAAAAAACTGTACTGGAATTTTTTAATTTTTTTTTTTTTTTTACCTTCTGCCTGCAAAGGAAAAGTTCACCTGTCCTGAAATGACAGCTATGAGCTATCCCATGCTTGATTTATTGTCCTGTCAACTTAATGATCAGGATAGAAAATAAACATTGAAAATAAAAATGTTAAACTTGGCACACTGTTCCTAATTACTTGTCCTCTTCCTTAGAATGGGAGACCTTGATAAGTAGTATTTTATTCCCAAGATCAGTGTTGATTTACCATGCTGTGTATTTGGTATTTCAGACTTTGTCTGAAGTATACCAGTAAATAGTGGTGTGATCATGGTGGAGTAGGCTACAGGTTCTAAAATACGTTCAGGCAGCGTAGTGCAAGTGGATAAATTGGTAAATAGATACATTTATATCGTAACAATGAGGTTTTATCCAACCTCCTCCCCAGTTGCTAGTCACTGGCATTAAGTCTGATTAAAGGAGAGAATGACAGGCTTTTTGCTGTATGTACAAGTGATAAAGCAGTGTCTGGGACTTGTTCTAACAAGGCAGTGGTCTGAGCCCGTGCTCCTTTACCTGCTTTCCCTAAGCATCTGCTTTTCCTCGCAGATCCAGCACATGTACCGCTGTGCTCGGGTTCAGGGCCTTGACACCAGCGAGGGGCTGCTTCTCTTTGGGAAAGAGCACTTCTACGTCATCGATGGGTTCACCATGACAGCCACCAGGGAGATCCGGGACATCGAGACACTGCCTCCAAAGTGAGTGCATTGATAGAGAGTTTCCTTGATCCTTAGAAGCTGAACAAGAAGTATTTAATGAGATTTTTGAGGAGTCAATTCCAAGGTAATGTAAGATGCAGGAACACCTCAGGTGCTGAGCAATTTGTAGTATGGTATATTGTGAAAATCAGCTCTTTCTGTTACTGGACTCTCATATGAATTAATAGGATAATTCTTTTAATTTCTCTTCTTTTTAATCACTTATCTCTTGCCTGTTTATATTCATTTACAGGATGCATGAGCCAATCATACCTAGGGGAGCAAGGCAAGGTCCGAGTCAACTCAAAAGAACTTGCAGCATTTTCGCATATGAAGATATCAAGGAAGTGCATAAAAGGAGATACCTTTTGCAGGTAACTTGGACACCGTATTTGGATAGGGGGAGGCAAATTTGGAGTGTTTTGATGATGTCATTTTTAAAAATTAAAATCAGTACATAACTGATGAGTATTTGGAAAGTGAAGCTATTCGCTGTGTTGAAACTGAAGCATTTAGGTGGGGCATCCTTGTTGGAACTTACCTGGTTTAGTTTATTGGGTGTGTTTGTCAATGTCAGTGGTCCAAAAATAAAACATTTGGCTGCACTAAGCAAAGTGTGGTTCACCATAATTTTGTGCCACATGTAGCATGACTAAATGGTTTGTGCCTGACCTTCAGAGGTGACTAAGTTAGTGTTGACATGGGTTTGTCCTCTTTGTTTTCAGCCAATTGCAATTGAAGTTTTCTCAGGAGATGGACGGAACTATCTTCTAGCTTTCCAGAAAGGAGTTAGAAACAAAGTTTATCAAAGGTACTGTAAAATAAGTTAGAACATTTGACATGAATGTTTGCAAATACCTGTGCGGAGGCTTTTTTGGTGCCTGCTAGTGCCTTACTGCTGCAGGAAAGAGCCACTAGAAGGCTCTACTTGCCTTCAGTGAGAAGAGGCAATGTTGTTGGAGATGTTGTGGAGCTGCTCAAAAGGAAGTCTGTGACCGTACTAAATGCATGCTGCTTCTCAGGAGATGGCATCCCAAGGACAGAAACACTAATCATAATCTTTTAACTGCTGCTGCAGGTTTTTGGCTGTGGTGCCATCTCTGACCGACAGCTCGGAGTCGGTGTCTGGGCAGAGACCAAACACCAGCGTAGAGCAAGGGTAGGTGGTTCTGTTCCTCACAACCTCTGTAGCTCATCAGTTTTCAATAAATGATGCTTGCATTAATGTCAGGATTATCTGAAGAGTATCGGAATTAACATTATCAGTATACAGATACGTTCTGAAAGGAATTGGAGTGCTGAAGCCATCGGATTTATCCAAGTTGTTAAAAATATTTTGCTCATCAGCCACCACTTGCACTGAATTGCATAATTAACATGCATAATTTTTACAGTGTGTGTTTAGAATTTTTTAAAAAGGTACTGCTAAACCAAAATGGAACAGAGACATTTTTTCTAGTTGTTGCAATTTACAACTTTTAATCTTGAAATTTTGAGTTATCTTGTGTGGCTGTAACTCACCTCTTACTGCAAAGTCAAAAAATGCACATTCTTCTTCCCACTAGGTCTGGCTTGCTTAGCACTTTAGTGGGAGAAAAATCTGTTACTCAAAGATGGGAAGTAAGTATGAAAACTTTGCAGTGTTTTTTGTATTAAATTCCACATTTTATAGTGATACGTAAATAATCAGTAACCATAAGTTGCATCCTCTTATTCTAACAGGGAGAACATACTGTTACAGAAAGTGTATCTCAGCGTTTAATTTATGGTATTTCATTATATTGTCAAGTAGGAAATGGTTCTACTGTTGAAAATGCAGGGGGAGGGCTGTACTGAAAGCAGAATGAGCATTGTAATATTGAAGTAAGTGTCTATGGTTGGGGTAGAGCTGAACACTGACAGCCTGGCAAGTTTACATTTCGTTGTTGTGAAGTGAAAACTTTACTGTGCTTATCTGTCTTCATTAAGAGAGGAGAAATCAGTAACTTCCAGTACCTGATGCACTTAAACACTCTGGCTGGCAGATCCTATAACGACCTCATGCAGTACCCTGTCTTTCCCTGGATCCTCGCAGACTATGACTCTGAGGTAAATAAAACATCTTGTCAGCCTTGTCAGTGATCTTTTCTAAGTTGGAGGTTTCTGTTTTGTTCCTCCCACTTATCAGCAGGGAGGGCATTAGAGAATCTTGGCTGCGCTGATTTTACGGATGTCACTGGTCTGTGCACAGGTGAGGGCTGGGATCCAGAGAGAGAGACATTTGCCCCTCTACCTTGCAGCAGTTCCTGTAAATGTCTGCATTAGCTTTAAACTGAGTATCCTGAAGTATGCAAAGCCCATAGAGAAAGCATCCTTGTCCAGAAGACTGTGGTAGGGACTACTGTGAAATCTGGCTGCACGGTGAAAGGATTTGCTTTTGGAAAAGGCGAAACATCCTATTAATGCTTTTGTGGACAGCCATTGCCACCAACCAGACCATTACATAAAATATTGTTAAGGGTGCTTGTCGAGCATTCATGAAAAAATTGGGCGGAATTGGGGACAGGGTGAGAGGAGCAGGGCAAAAGTTATCCAAAACCCAGATGTGATTTAAAACAAAACATACTGCCTTGGATGAGACTGAAGGACTGTTTCAAGCATATTCAACAGTGCACCTACTGTGTGTGTAGAAAGCAGGGATTTCAAGCCTTAGGAGGTAGGTGGTGTTAAATATGGTAATCAGCAGTGTTGAAAGGAATTGCTTTGGTTTTATAAAATTGTCGTCTGTTTTATTTTTAAAGGAACTGGATCTTACAAATCCCAAAACATTCAGAAACCTGGCCAAGCCCATGGGAGCTCAAACAGAGGACAGGTTAGCTCAGTACAAGAAGCGATACAAGGATTGGGAAGATCCCAATGGTAAGTAATAATCCGTACTTCAGGGGGAGCAGAGGGACATGCGCTTGTCACATCATGAGAGGGATTCATGGATTTTTATTTTATGGGTAAAGTGGTCTGGATGTGGATGTGCAGAACTCTGCCATGTTTTTGGTGACTGTCCAACAAAGACTAAATTAGAACAAAGGGACATTGGCTTTCTTTCTGTGTTGCTTGTTTTAAATCCAAATGACAGCTTTGTTTATATGTAAAAACAAAGACAGAGCAGTTGCACATTTAGATGAGTTTAACATGTCTGAAGACTGGAATGGGCAGGCACATGAAGCACGCAACCAACTGTGTCTGCAAATACAGTTTGAGTGCAGCTGCATGAAGATAAGTAGTACCAAGAATGCAAATACTTCTGCATTAGCACCATTTTAGCTTTTTCATTTCTAATCTTAAAGTGTGTTTTTTGGCTAAGGAAACAGCAGCTTCTTAGCTAAAAGAACCTCAGAATGAGATGTAATTAAGTTACCTATTCATGATTTTAGAGCTTCTTTATATATTGAAAATAGAACTTTTGTGTTTAGCAAGACAAGTTTTCTTGTGTGCTTTTATCAAAGACAGAAGCCTGTTTAATTACTGCGGTGCTGTTCTGTGTCAACCAGCAGTAGGTGGCAAAGACAGTCATTTCTAGAAACAAATCAATATTTTCCAAGTGTGCTTATGCAGACTTTTTGCCAGGAAATTAAGAAAATAAAAGCTGTGCAAAATCTGTGGGCAACAGTCCTGGTACGTATTTCTGCCCAAGACTTTAAATCCACAGTTAAAAATAAGACCAGGAATAAAAAAAAAGATTTTCTTTAAATGTTTCTTCAGCAGAAATCACCATAGCTGCGCTGCAACATTTCAATTAGTTAAAATAAAAAAATGAGTAACCATTCAGTACTGCTCTGCAGAACCCTATTGAACTAGGGCTACTGCACTGCAGCCAAAACTCAAGTGACAAAAACATAAAGCTTTCAGACTTCTGAGAATGAAAATGACAAATTCCGATGTTGAATGTGTCTTAAGGCCACAGAGTAATTAAAATACAGTGTTAATTTTTTTTTTTTCTGTTAGTACTGATTCTGTCATCTAACTGCTTTATTTCTCCTATGTTTATGATTTTTAACCTGCAGGGGAAACCCCAGCTTATCACTATGGGACCCACTATTCCTCAGCCATGATTGTGGCTTCCTATCTTGTCCGGATGGAGCCTTTTACTCAGATTTTCTTACGGTTGCAGGTAAAAATTACATCACCTCACTTCATGTTTCTTGCCTGCTGTGTATGTCAGGCATCACTGAGAAATACGATCAGTCAGCTTTGTTTTCATCAAATATAATAGAAGAAATACCTTTTGCATAGTTCTTATTGCCTGGCAGGTTTTTGATGTGTCTTCTTAAAAGATGTGGTAGAATTCAGCTTTTTTTTTCCTTGTAGTTTGAACATTTTTCTAAATGTCTACAGAACAAAGTACAGCAGACAAAAACCAAAGCAAGCTTTATTGTGAAAAATATTTTGCTGTTTCTCTGAAAGAGACTAAACTTGAAATCAGACAGATGACTCTCTTCTTAAAGTTTTGTATATCTATATCTGTGTTTTCTGTTATCATGGACCTAAAAGTAATCACAGCTGATTAGACCCGCTGTGTTAGAGGAAGAAATGTGCTATGCTCTAGTGTCTGCATTAGGCAGAGGATGTTCTGATTTGCCTTCCTGGCAAAGCCTGCTGTGCTGAGGGATGCTGTGCCACCGACCTGTGCTCCTCTCTCTGCCCCGCAGGGTGGTCACTTCGACCTGGCTGACCGCATGTTCCACAGCGTGCGGGAGGCCTGGTACTCCGCCTCCAAGCACAACATGGCAGACGTGAAGGAGCTCATCCCAGAGTTCTTCTACCTCCCCGAGTTCCTGCTCAATTCCAACAATTTTGACCTAGGTAGGCAATAAGAGCTTGATAGCAGCGCTGTGGGTGGGAGAACAGAGCCAGACCGACATAAGATATTTTCTCAAGCAGTGAGTGAGTGTTCATTTTAAGCAGTTAATACAAAGTCTCTTCTGAGAATTGCTGAACTAATCCCTGAAAGGATTTCTGTTTGGAATGGTGTATTTTTGTCAATTTTTGGTTTTTTACCAGTTCAAATGCACAGATAATCATGTTTTACTTGGAGTTTCTCTGCTTTGCATTTTTCTCCATGTAGCCTATTCCATGATGGTGTTCGTCATCTTTGTTGCATATCTTTTTAAGCTTTGCAAAATCTGTTTTACAATCTTCAGTTTTAGAACTTCATTTGAAAGTATTCCTAAAAATTTTTTGAATTGCCACAGCTTTTGTGGCAGTGATTATTCAGCAGGAGTCATGTAGGAGACTTGTTGTCTGTAGGAGATGCATGTTACTTATTATGTGTCACTCTTAACAGTGGCATTAAGCTCTTATATTCTGAGCTCTTGCTGTGAATCTAATGGCAATAGTAAATATTAATCAAGTCATAGGTTTTAATGGCCTTGAAGCCTTTATTCAAAATCTATTGTAAGAGGTTGGAAACGCAACCTTGCAAAACCGGAAAAGCAAAACCCAAAGGACACCCTGCAAAACCTCTCCCAGGTATATTTTACACAGAAGAATATGGGTATTACTGAAAAAATGTTGACTTCTTGTCTGCTTATCTATATATCTGATCATTTTGGACTGTAACCATTGGAGTCAAGAAATTCTTCACTGAGCATTTGGAACAACCCTAGAAAAGGTTGTTTTAGGAACAGTTGTCCAACACCGCGGTACTTTTGATTGTGATAATTTGTGGCAATCCTGCTCCCCTTCCTCCCAGGTGAAAAGAAAGGAAGATTCGAAGTCTGGCGATGCAAGCAATCTTTCTGTTGGAGCATTGCACTTATTTTTTGTGTGCCCCTGTAAACTTGGAAATATGTTGGTGTTCCTCTGAGTTAACAGGAAGTGTGGAATTGTCTCTTGACAGCAAGTGACAGAACAAGAATATAACTGAGGAGTCTTACCAAATATATTTTTGGTAATCACAACATGCCATCATTTAACATTCAGAGTGAGAAGGGGACTGTCCAGGACAGATGAGTGTGTTGTGCCTAGGCCATGGGCACACCAGGAGAATCGCCAGTGTCCTTGGGCTCGGAGCTTTTGGGGGATACCAGTTAGCTCTGCACTGTTAGGAAATTAGTATTTGGTTGCACATCACAGGGAGTACAGGCTATTCTCAGGAGTAAAACAGTAGTTTCATTCTATGTACAGTGCTTCTTCAGAAGGCTTAGCAAGGAATATTTGTATTCTTTCTTCTGAAAGCAATCTTACATGAACAACTGAGGCAGAATTTTTCATGTTTTATTGCCTGACATTTAAAACTGACACACTATTTTAAAGAAAAGACTGAAATGGCTTCCTTCATAGAGACAAGATATTAGAATTTGATTTTTTTTTCTTTATTTTTTTTACTTCTTTTTCACCTTCAATTTCAGTGCTTCTGTCCAAATTTTTTCCTTCTTTTTGTTTTTTATTAGGTTGCAAACAAAATGGCACCAAACTTGGCGATGTAATACTCCCTCCGTGGGCAAAAGGGGATCCTCGTGAGTTTATCAGAGTCCATCGGGAGGTAATTTGAATTTTAATGATGACAGTAGAAAATGTCTGTTGGGGCTTTCCACTGCACATTAATTTAAGTTTAATTTGTGCAGTCACAGGCCAGTCTGTGAGTTCAGGGTTGATGTCTGATTGTTGCCAAGGTCTGTAGAACCAGCATTTCCGCCCCTTCCTTTTTTGCTACAGAGTACTTTGAGGCAAGACTTGTTTCAATGAAAAGCTTTATCAAAACGTAACAAAAATGTCAAAATATGTTCTGCATTTTTCCTCGTGGCAGGTGTAGTAAACTCAACCAATGAGCAATTTGTTTAGTTTTAATGCATGCCTTTTGAATTTCAGGCTCTGGAATGTGACTTTGTGAGTGCTCACCTGCATGAGTGGATTGACTTGATCTTTGGCTATAAACAGCAAGGTCCTGCTGCAGTAGAAGCTGTAAATGTCTTTCACCATCTCTTCTATGAGGGACAAGTGGACATATATAACATCAATGATCCATTAAAAGAGACAGCTACCATAGGATTCATTAATAACTTTGGACAGATACCAAAGCAGGTATACCCTTCGTAGAATTCTTATTTCCCAGTTCACACTCAAATTGAAATGTGTTAATATAAAATAGGAAGGTGTTTTAGGAGTGAAACTTCTTGGGAGTGTTTATCCAGAAATATTCTTCCAGTGATGTGAAATCATTTCTGTTTCCATCATAAATGACACAAAGATCTACTTTGGACTTTGCATGTGAGGTTAGAAGTGTCTTTTTTCCCCTTTACATCCTTAAGATAAAGGCACAATGGATTATGGCTCAACACTAAAAATCAGCACAAAAAAAAAAGAAGTATGTTCTTCCTACGAAGTCATAGGGGAGGAGGGAAAGCACAAGGTCAAAGTAATGCATAGTGCTAAGGTATTTGAAGTTACTCTGTAATAAAATAATTTCTATAATAACTTCTGCTCTTTTTTTTTTACCCCAGTCTTGGGCGATTCACTCTTGTAGGACAGCTGTAGTTAAGGAGCTATAAAGACTTGGTTTTGGTGCAGCTTTACAGTTTGTATTCTCTTCAAGAGATTACATTAAATAATTGTAATAGTAAATCTGGGGTTTCAGGTTTGGGGGGGGTCTCAGTGTTAGTTGTATTGTTTTGTTTTGTTTTTATTGGGCATTTCTTTAGAGTCTTTTTGCTATCCAGTGAGCATCCTAAATGTCATTGGTGAATATTTCCAATCCTAGATTTGATGGAAGCCACAGGTACCTTCAGCAATTTGCTGGGGACTCAAGCCATGTGTTGGTACTCTAAACTCAGCTCTCAGCACATAATGTTTCAGGACAGCCACAGGATATTTCCTGTGGCAACCCACTTAGAGCTGTCTGTCTCTCATTGCTTGGAAAGAAGGCTAAGAACTGCTCATCTGGCTTCTGTGGCTTTTCTCCTTTCCCTTCCTTGCTCTCTCTCAATAATCTAATTATGTAGTGGCTGTAGGGTGTTCTCCTCTTATGTAATAACCAGTCCCTGGGTTGTGATGATAATCAGACGTGGCCCAGCTAAAGCCAGATGGACAGACAGGGACTGGGGCAGAGGGCAGGGCAATAGAAGAGCACTGCAGCTGAGTCCAGAGCTCTGCCTGAATCTTCAGATGCCTGTTAGGTACTAAACCTGTGGGGAGATCTACCAGGAATTGCATGATGCTTTGCTAGAGGAAATAGACTGCAATAAACTTGGGAAACTCTAAACTTCCTTAAGGCATTGTTGATGGTGAGTGCTCTTGGAGCACATTTTTATGTAACTGTAGAGTTCTGCTGTTCCCCTCTGTGACATTCCATGGGGGATCCAGGGCAGACTCTCTCAGTGACATGGCTGCTGTGCATTTTTTCACTCCTTTCCTGCACGATGTAACGTGCATCTTCTTTATCCCATCTCTTGCACTGGTAATGTGCCTGGCAGTTTGGGTTTGTATTTTAAAAAGTTGTGATGTAAAACATTGCAGAGCTGGTGCTGTGTTTGGAAGAGGGCTCTCACTCTCTGTGAGGGTCCTGAGATGCCACAGCCTAAGGGGGCAGAGCAACTTCGCTCCTTGTTGGTTTTCATACTGTTTGTTGACGTTGTTTAACCATGAGTTACTAGTGAATACTGAGAGCAGTCAAGTAACATTTGCTGACCTGCAGAATTTTTAGAAGGTATATTAGATGTATTTATGATCTTTTTAAGCTTGTGCCCTTGTAAACCTGTAATTTTTGATGATCATTAGTTTCTTGATGAATTTCAGCTCTTCAAAAAACCCCACCCACCAAAGCGTGTTAGAAGCCGTCTGAATGGAGAGGCTGTGGGAGCCTCTGTGCCTCCTGGTTCCACAAGTGACAAGATCTTTTTCCATCATTTGGACAACCTGCGGCCATCTCTTGCCCCAGTGAAAGGTAAACTTTAAACCCACAGTAGTTATTGCTGTTTCTTTGCCCGAGCATTCAGAATTTCAGCAAGATAGTACTTTTCCATCTTTTGCTAAGTTTTAATATTCTTACACTGCCCATAGTTTTGTGAGAGAGACAAATTCAAAATATCCTAATGCTGTAGGATTATGTTCTTAGCTACCTCAAAGGTTCTTGGGAAACACCATAGCTGCGCCAGTTTAGTATAATGTTTTTTAAATAGAGGGATAAAATGGAGCCCAAGCACCTCTTTATAAGTTTGAATTTAACAAACAACATTCAGGGTATGTTGCTTCTGGGCCTGTGATAGCCTCAGTTGTTGTGATTTTCATGTCAAAAGGATTATTTATCACAGTGCCAAGAAATACTGATGAATGTGGCACAAAAGGGTGGTGTTGGTAGCTGCACTGAGACAAAAGAAAGTGGTTTTTGACTTCATATCTGACGTTAGACTGAACAAAAGTTAATTGTCTGTGAGGCAGGTAAATGCTATACAGGGATTTCTTTCCTAGCTGAGTAAAGGAATCTGTGGCTCCCTGCTGTAAAGAGAGAAGGACGTTCTATTACGTGGGGCGTTGCAGGGCTTAGAGAGAAGACTCTAAGTCAGGAAATTAGAAAGCACTGATCTATATTTGGCTCTGCATTTGTTAGGAACAGAGCAAAAGTTGCCCTCACTGCAGCTGAAGCAAAGAATGTATAAATAGCCACTACAGAGACCTTGCTTTGGCAGAGCAGCAGGTACTTCAAGAGATCAGATAGTATTTGTCTCTCCCAGCAATAAAACATAACCCTGTCTTCTTTTTCAGAGCTCAAGGAGCCTGTGGGGCAGATCGTGTGTACTGATAAAGGCATTCTGGCAGTAGAACAGAACAAGGTTCTCATCCCACCCACGTGGAATAAAACGTTTGCTTGGGGCTATGCAGACCTCAGCTGCAGACTGGGTACCTATGAGTCAGACAAGGTTTGTAATCTGAAATTTGTTCCAGCAATTAGTACTCAATAGTGAAAAAAATATAACAATGGAAATATATTTCGCATGTGAATGAAATAATCTTGTGCTGCGTAAGTTTTATTGCTCCCTCTCAGGGGACTTCATCAGAATGCTGGCATTCACTAATTATTTATTAACATTAACTAATAATAATTTTTTACCAGGTCTTAGTGACTTAATGAATGCAAGGTAGGAGCCAGGTTTTTATTTTTATCCTACGAAGTACTAGTTCTGCAAATAATTCTTTGTTTTCCGTATTTTTAGGCGGTGATTGTTTATGAGTGCTTGTCAGAATGGGGTCAGATTCTGTGTGCCATTTGCCCCAACCCCAAACTAGTTATCACTGGAGGAACAAGCACAGCAGTGTGTGTGTGGGAAATGGGTGTCTCCAAAGAAAAAGCTAAAGCCCTCACACTGAAACAGGTAAAATACAATAAAACTGCCTTTCATGTAAATAATTGTTATAAGATCAAAGTAATTATGTCACGAGTGTTGTTCAGCTTTGAAACCGTGAGTCCAGCAGATCTCTGGAGAAGGGAGTATTTGAGATACTGACCTGCATTGAAAGTGGACAAAATGCATCTTTAAAATTGCATTGTTTTTAAGAATAGTAGATCAGCAGGAGCTTTCTGGAGAGAAAGGGAATTTGGTAGTGGTGTTAACAAAATTATACAGGTGTGTTTCGTGAAATGATCAGCTTTCTTGTAGTGTTATGTGTAACCCCCCCCCCATCTAAAAACTGTGTCAGGAAGGACAGTGAAAGGAGGCTGCCTTAAAGGTTAATTTTCCTCTTTTTAAATGAAAAAAATTAATTACTTTAATTACAGCAACTTTTAATGTAAAACAAGCACCCATGCTTTAAAGTCAGCTGCAGCTAAGTGCAGAGTAAGTTTTGTGTGTTTACTAAAGAAAAAACAAACCCAACAAATGCAACCAAAAAAACCCAACCCCAACTAAGTCAAAATATTCTAGCAGCTGTGTATCGTTGTTATAGGTTGTAAAGTTTTACTGCTCCATTAGCATCTTAATAGAAAGACTCTTTTTTTAGAGGAAATCTTCCCCTCAAATTTATGAAAAGAAATTTAGAGAGTTATTAAATAACTTCCCTTGTGCAGTAGTCAGCTGTCCAAAGCTGCATTTCTAAAGTGTTTTACTTAAAAACTGTACAAGATAAAACACTATGTCTTAAATTTTGGGGCAGCATATTTGAATACATTGAGTTTTATTTTAACTGAGAAAGCTGCAGTAATCTGACTGTATTCCAGACTCTTGTTCCAATGGTTCGATTAAGCCTAAAATGTAAAAGTGGGGCCTAATATGAATAGATGTTTGTAATTTCCTCGTCCTTCCAATTGACTTTGCCTTTTTGGTTGCAACTCTTTCTTGTCTCTTTTACCTTCTCTTAGTCGTCAGCAGTTTCTATAGGAGTCATTAACTTCTATTTTCAGAATATAATTTCAGGTGCAGCCTGGAACACATTCTGACGTTATTAACGGGCTACTGATCCAGAACGGGGTTTTCATCAGTGGAAGGGTCTGTCACACTGGACCCTTGAAATTCTGTTTTGTCAGAGTTCTTTTTAAATGGAAACAATTATTTTACCATTTTCAATTATGGAAATAGTTATCAACTGAAGACTTGTAAGGCAGCTGCATCTTCTGATAGGATATTCTGGTTGCATTATCTGAATCTTTCAGGTAAGAGGGTTTAATGTGGAATTTTTGTGCTCTCTCCTGATTTCAGCTTTTGCTCCTGACTTGTGTTTTGCAGGCACTGCTGGGTCACACCGACACTGTCACGTGCTTGACGGCGTCGCTGGCGTATCACATAATTGTGAGTGGATCCCGGGACCGCACCTGCATCATCTGGGATCTGAATAAGCTCTCCTTCCTGACACAGCTCCGAGGGCACAGGGCTCCAATTTCAGCGCTCTGTATAAATGAATTAACGGTGAGAGCCAAACTCCATCCACCATGGTGCAGTGGGAACAGCAGCAGGAGTTGGAAATCATTAAACCAAAGAAAAACAAATTAGGCTCTCCTAATTAAATTCTGTTAATTTGGCAGAACTTGTATAACTCATCTGAAAACTGATTAACAGCTGGTTTAGAGAATAATTTGTGTCATTTGTCCAGAGCCGTACGTGGGTGTATTCCGTGCAGAGTGGCTTGAGCTCAGAAGAGGTTATTAACAGTGCTGGAAGCAGCGTAGTTAGCGTGACCTTGCATGGGAGCTGCCAAACCTGCCACAGGAGCTAAGAAAAGCTTTTGATACATGACCTTGGTTAGCTTCTCTTGTCTTAAGCTGAATCTAAAGGAAACAGGAGATACCTTGGGTGAAGCTGCAGTGCCAGTTTGGTGGAAACAGACATATCCTAAAAGCTTCTGTCGCTGGTGGTCCTATGGAGTTACAAGTCATCATTTATCCGGCTCCCATGCATGGCCATCGGGGCTGGATGGACCCTGTTGCAGCTGGAGCAGTTGCAGTGGCTGAAATCAAGACAAAAGAGGGCTGTAACGCAAGGAGGGGGTAGCAAGTGGCACCGTTTATTAGCTGCTGATGGTCTGGTTGTAGTGCTGCCAGTGCTTTAGACTGCAGCTCCTGTTTCACCTCTGCACTAGTTTAGACTGTTCCCAATAAGGAAGAAAATGAAATTTCAGGTGGTACATGTTTGTGAAAAAGAGCAGAGTCAACATATGAACCCTCTTTGGATACTGAAAAGGGGAAGTACTGAAAATATGCTGTTGGATTGTTATGCTGTAAAAAGTGGAGAAATTGGTCAATTCATTCTATACTGTAAATAGAACAAATAGGTTGCTACTAAGTCTGGTTTTCTAAGTACAGTTTAAAAAAAAAATGCATATAATCCTAAAGGTTTCTTTAGCTGGCCAGATTCACCTTGAATAGAACTTCCTGAAAAATGCCAGCCCTGGAACTTGGCTTATAAATGAACCTGGCTTATATTTTTGCTGAAGAATACCTGCGACTTTGTATTGAAATCTGGAGGTGTTGTTTGTCTTTGCAGGGAGACATTGTATCCTGTGCTGGCACTTACATCCATGTGTGGAGCATTAATGGCAGCCCTACTGCAAGTGTGAACACCTTCACTGGCCGAAGCCAGCAGATAATGTGCTGTTTTGTGTCAGAGATGAACGAGTGGGACACCCAGAACGTCATCGTAACGGGGCATTCGGACGGAGTTGTCCGAGTAAGTACCAGGAATCACTGCCTGGAAAATAAAGTTTATGCTGTGGTGGTAGTAGTAGTAGTATTTAGAGAAGTCATGCCTGTCCAACACAGTGTCCTGGCCAGGACCAGAAGCAGTCCTGCTGTACTTGGGTGTTTCACCTGAACAGTTCTTCCTCCTTTTAGATGCCCCCAGCAATAGTCAGCAGAGCAAACGTTTTCCTTCCTGCTCTGTTTTGGTCACCAGCTTTCGTGCCTGGAGACTGTTGTTTTGGTTCACCATTTTTGTTTCACACACCTTGAGACAATTCATTTTGCTGCCTGGAAAGAAAAGAGGAACTTAGTGTCATCTCTGATCACTACAAGTCTAACCCAGTTTTCAGTACTTTTGCATGCAGCCTTGACCAGAGTCTGCTGGTCAGACAGTTGTGTGGAGTGGATTCAGGCATGAACACAGATGTCCTCTTGTAGTATCTAGTCCTCAAAAACAGGGTTTAGTATGGAGATGTGACCTGCCTTGCATGCTAACAGTGCAAATACACAGTTCTACTAAGCCATTTTAACTCTACAAGTAGCTCAGAAAAAAGCCAAGCGTTCAGTAAGCACCACTCTGCTTATCCTCTGTCCCTCCAGTTCTGGCGGATGGAGTTTTTGCAAGTGCCAGAAACACCAGCTCCGGAGCCTGTGGAGGTGCTGGAAATGCAAGAGGACTGTCAGGAAGCACAAATAGGTATGTCTCCTGACAAGTGTTCGGTACTTCCCTGTTATATCTGATCTTTGCTATAGGTAGGTGAAATCCTGTGGTTATACAGTGCAGAATGGGTGATGGAGATTTTGTCTCAAAAGGCAGTAGACATCCAGAGGGCACAATAAACAGAGCATCTCAGTTCTTTGTTCTCCACCTTGCTTAAGGTAGTTTCCTATTGCTACAAGTAAGAAAAAATGTTGCCCATCATAGCTTTTTTTCTATGAAGGTGGAACTTTTCTCTGTGTTGTCTCTGCTGTTGGTACACTCAGTGGATTGTCCAAAAGCTAGATTTTTTTTTGTATGAAATGGAATTATAGCATAACAGCAGAGTTAAAAAAATCTACTGATGGAACAGCTTAAACAAGACAAGCAATGATATCCCTTTCCACTCTTGGAAGATTTTGGTCTTTGCTTCATGATGGTTTCTTTTAGCCATCTCATCTTCCTCTTGCTCTCTTCATATTGAAGATACGATCTGGATTTGGATCTGAATCTCATGATACTCATTAGTAATTATTATATAAATACAGCTTTTGGGTTTTTTCAGTGTCACTCGGAGTATAAATGTCTTTGGTAATTGCTTTTTTGTGTTGACAAGTCCTGTTATTAACAAGTCTGCATCATATTTTTCAGTCAGCGTTTCAGCATACCTGACTGCTTACTTGTGTAAGTTTTGCTGAAAGGTTTTGCCAACTTGGGTATTTCTGAAGTTTTTGCTCCTTTTGTCTGTCATAGCTTTCCTCAGAGGCACTATTGTAGGACATAGCTTCAGCTAAAGGAGTGTTGTTCTCTGGCGACAGAAAAAAGTGTAAAAAAAGTGCAAAAAATATGAATGGTGTGGTTCCTGGCAGGAGCTGAATCCCTGAAAGGGCTCTGAGATGCCTGCACGCAGCGTCCCTCTCCCACGCAGTGTTGGTACCCGTTGGGTTGCAGGCGGTGCGGCAGCAGAATAAGGAGAAAGCTCAGGCCGTAACCCAGCCTCACTAACAGCCCCTTTCCCCTGTTGTGTGAATCCAGGGCAGGAAGCCCACGAGGAGGACAGCAGTGACTCCGAGGCAGATGATCCATGCATAGGCCAGGACACAAAACTGCAGGAGAGCCAGAGCCAACCAAGCAGCACCAGCCACAGGCCTCGGTCATCGTCAGCCAGAGCAGCAGCAGCGTGGTCAGCCGACAGCGGCTCTGATGACTCCAGGCGTTGGTCAGACCAGCTCAGCTTGGATGAGAAAGATGGATTTATCTTTGTGAATTATTCGGAGGGACAAGCAAAAATGCATCCCCATGCTCAGGTTAACCACCCCCACCCCAGCTATGCTGAAGCACGGCACTACAGCAAGCTCAAACCAGGTAAAAGAAACCATGCACAGCCCTCAGTTTTATTCCTGAGTGAAATGTTACAGAAAAAGAGAAAAACTTGAATCTCCAAGGGAGATTTTTCTTCTTACTACAAAGTTGCAGTTACAAGTATGTTGGGGGAGGAGGGAACAAAAATGAGAAGGAGCAAATTTGCTTTATCCCCTCCCACTTCCCACTCCTTTGTAGGATACAGATGGGAGCGTCAGCTGGTGTTCAGAAGCAAACTAACTATGCACACGGCATTCGATCGCAAAGACAACGCACACCCAGCGGAAATCACTGCGCTCGGCATCTCCAAGTGAGTAGCTCCCACGAGGGGCCTTCAAACATTTTGGGGTGTTGGCAGCAGGCAGTGGTACCCTTGTTCCCAACGCTGTTTCGTGGTGCTTCTGTTTGGGGCAGCGTTCTTCAAGGACTGAGATAAAAACACTAAAGAGGGAGACCTGTTCAGCTGCTTTGTGTTGCACAGAGGGCTGCAGCTCCATTTCTCAGTCAGAGCAGGGTAATTGGGGCATTGGTTACCACGCCAGTACTTTACCATTTTACATCCTCTGGCGTGTAAAATCAGTCATCGATGCCTGTGCGTTACCGTGCCAGAGCTGTTGCAGGAATGCTTTTGCTTTTCCTTGCAGGGATCACAGCAGGATCCTGATCGGGGACGGCCGGGGCAGGGTGTTCAGCTGGTCGGTGAGCGATCAGCCGGGCCGGTCCGCGGCCGACCACTGGGTGAAGGACGAGGGCGGCGACAGCTGCTCGGGCTGCACTGTGCGCTTCTCGCTCACCGAGAGGCGGCACCACTGCAGGAACTGTGGACAGCTCTTCTGCCAGAAGTAAGCAGCCAACAGCCTCCCTTGGGCTCTTTTCCGTACAGAATTTTAGGTGGGGTAAAGCTGTGAAATACCACAGAACTCTGCTGAAAGATTGAGGCTGCCTAAATTGTGTGCAGTGCTGTGAGGATGCTGATTTAGGGGCCACTAGCAGGCAGCCTCAGACAGGAAAATAAATGCATGACATAGAGGATGTGTGTGAACTGCCCTTGCCCACAAACTGAAGTGCAAGTCTCCTCTCTGATCGACTGGGTCAGAGAGGATATTTCTAGCTTCATCTCTCTGAGTCTAAACTGGTGACAACAGCTGTTCTTAAGCTATCTGTCACACAGTCTCATTCCACTGACTCTGTGGTGATCATTTGAGTTAAACTCTGCTTCTGCCACACTGCGTTGCATCTTCATGTCAAGGTGAGTTAGGGCAGTTTTCTGGTGTTTGAAGTCATGATGGTAATTCCCACAGCTGAACAAAAAGTGGATAGCAATGGAGAGGACCTGTGTTCAGCGATGGTTGTTTTTTCTCCACAGGTGCAGCCGGTTTCAGTCAGAAATCAAACGGCTGAAGATTTCGTCACCGGTCAGGGTGTGCCAGAACTGCTTCTACAACCTGCAGCACGAGCGGGGCTCGGAGGAGGGGCCCAGAAATTGATGGGGGCCTGGCAAACCTCCTCCAGCCCTGCTGTCACTCCAGGAACCAGTGAGAGCATCAGAAGGGATTGGAATATTGTCTGTTTACACTTATGTTTATACTGCGTTCTAAGCACTAAAAGTAAAAAGGGATCATTGCATTGGTTGGTGTTGACAGAAGGCAGACGAGGCGAATAGCGAAAGGAAGAGAAGAGCAAGGCCCAGGAAGACATGGTTAATAACCACAAATCCAACAGAACTGGCAGCCCCTAAACCCATGCTGACGTGGCTGTCGGGAAAATCCTCACTTACCCTAAACACCCCTTCTTGTCTTGTTTTTGTAGAGTTAGTCATCTTAACCGGGGGGAGGGGAGGGCAAGGCTTTTTAGAAGATAGTTGTAAATCTGCCTTCTTCGCAAGCAACTGTGTATATTGTAAATAGGTATAATGGCCTTTTTATCTAAATATGAACTTAACTGCCTGTTACATGGGACTTCAGATTAACCACTGTACTTTGTGTGGCATCTTTATCTCATCTATCAATTTAAATACGAATGTTTAAAAAAAAAACAACAAAACCAGAAAACTCGAAGGCATTATGTGTATTTCTGTTAAAAATCCAGTCTGTGCATGTTTGTTCTTTCAGTTGCCCACAGTATCTTAATTTAAGTGAGGCTATTCATAGAATTACATGGATTTTTTCAAAAGAAAACATTTTTGAGAATAGGAACTTGGAGTATTTTATTCTAGCTGTAAGATAACCAGGAACTAAATTGTACACTTGTGTTGCATTTTATACCAAACTATTTACCACCTCAGTGTTGTTCATATTTAATAAGGCCTCTTTTATACATGTCAGAGCTGCAGTTTTGTTAATTACTTACTGTTCATTAGCAGCTGATTCATGCAGTGCAAGAACCAGCTTTTACCTTTAGTCAATGGCAATTGGCTTTTGCATATAGGTACAGAATTAATTCCTTGTGCATAAAATTTAACCGCTGTTGTCCCGTAGCTTCTTTGAAAAAAAAAACCAAACTTTTGGAACAACAGGCACTGCTCTAAAGCAGGGTGATCTTGGTCATGTCAGAAATGCTCCCCGGAGCTCTCGTTGTCTTTCAGCACACGCCGTCAGCTTGAGGACAGCAGTAGATTTCCATTTCGGTTTTTAAGTTTCAATATGAATTTAATTGCAGTATTTTTTTACTACTCTGTCATTTATTTTGCACTACATGTGGGATGAAGTAGAGACACTGATATCCACTGGGATTGGAGCACGTGCATTGGATAGGCCCATGGACTTAATTTCTGCATGAGGTCTTGCCAGTGGGTTTTTGTTTGGGCGAGGGGGGAGAGGGAGGGCAGCAGGCAGGCTGGTGGTCGGTTTGGTTTTGGTTTTTAACATACGTGTATATATTTTGTAAATGGGTGACAAACTGATCTAGAGCTAGGTATATTCACAATGGATTCTTTTAAATAGAGGTAAGGATATGACCCAGACCAACAGAAGACAGGTGGCTCTGATAGTACTTGGGTGAATGTTGTCACTCACAGGGATGAGATTATCCTTCACTTGGAATGACTTGGGCAGGCTCTGGCCCTGGGACGGCAAATCCTTGAAACAAACCAGCACTGTCGTTGGAATTGCACCATCAAAAATGCCAGGCCCTCTGCGTTGGTGTGAGCTCCTTCCAGAGGGTCCCTGGCACTGGGGGGGCACCCCTGTCTTCTCTTGATTTGAGCTTTTAGCGGTGAATAATTTGTTAATTCTGACCACTTACTATTTACCCTGGTATCACATGTTTATGCACTGAAGGTTAAATATGTATTTTGATACTTGTTTGTTTATTATGTATGTGCTGGTCTGTAAAATGAGATATATTCCTGTTTTGGTATGTATACTAGGTCCCCAAATGAACAGAAAGGCTTCTCTAGAGCCCTTGCACACTGTTGAGTAAATGCAGGTTTGTTGAGCTTAGCTGACCCAAATTTTGGATCCAAAGAGTGATGGTCAAGTAGCCCCACTGACTACTGGCTGCCTGACAGATTTGACCCTAAAAACAGGAAGAGGTCCTCAGTAAGCATGTGCGGAGCACTGGAATTTCTGTGTTCAGCTGTTCTCTCTAACGTTGCCTTCACCCTTCCCAAAATGATGCAAAACCAGCATAGTTCAGAAGACAGGCTAGTGGCCTTAATGTTTTCTGTTTGAAGAAAAGGCGATTTTAACAACTCTTTGATGCCTTTGAGTCCACAGTTTTCCTCCCCTTGCCTCCAGATTTCCAAATCACCCCCAAGTTTAAGGAAGCCTTCTTTTCCGTGGACTGCAACTTGGACAGCCACGCGGTTAAACCCTAATAGAAGCAAGGCTGTGACAGCAACACTGGTGTGATCCAGCACTGAAGCAAGGACACGGTCCTGCTGCGGGGTCGTGGGGACAGGGCGCTGTCAGCCACACAGACGCGTTGTACGGGTGTTGTTCCGCGCCTGCGGCGTTGGGCAGCGCACTAAAGAAATCCTTATTCCTTACAAATTCTGCAGTGTGCAGGCTAGGCCCAGTTTACATTTTGCAAGCAAACCACCACGGCCCTCTGACTTAATTCTGTTCCCAAAAAACCACGTTTTTGCTTGTTGGAGGCGGAGGGGGACAAACACACCTGCTCGTATTTCCTCTGGCAGCTGGTGCTGTGGGCAACTGTGGTGTTCACGTGGGAGTGGGGTTTTTTTCCATTTCATTCGAGCTTCTAATGCAAATACTTGCTTTGTTTTCCATGTAAAAATCTGTTGAGCAAAAATATACTCATGTACACTAACATTAGTAGACTGTATTCTCTGCAAGTACCTCACATGTCTTCTCCTGCCTTGTTCTTTGTAGTAAACTTATCCATGTACTCCTAACATTCGTATGTAGTGTGCAACTGTAATGTCATGCTTTTGAGAGGGAGTTGGCTGCCTCCAGCCAGCATTCATCAGTTCAATAGCAAAACACTTTAGATAAGTTATTTTGCACTTTCTTATGTATAAAATTGGTAGAAACTTATATTTGCTTTGTATCATTTAAAGACTCCTTTTGTTTCGGTAAATGAACTGTGTATAAAATACTTATGCAGTTAAAACTGTTTTTAGAAAGTATTTTTAATTTCAGCAAGTTTGGTTACTTGTTGCATGACTATTAACACAGCTGACTTTTTGTGTCAGTGCAATGTATATTTTTTTTGTCCTGTTATTAACTTGTAAGCCCTAGTTAAATGGCCATTTATTTGTACAGCATCAGGAGTAAATTGAAGATAACTGGCTAAGACTGGAGTGTGGAATTTTGTACTATATTGCAGAATCCAATATCTGTTTTTTGGTGGTTACGTAAAAGGCCTGACGATTTACTATCTAGTGTGCAATCTGTGATATCTGAATGTTCATTGTATATTTGTCTCCAATGCAAAAAGGTAGAGTAACACAATTACAACAATACATGATTAAATGCAATAGTTCAGGTACTGAAGTATTTTTTTTTCATTTCAAATAAATACCTGCTATTTACCACCAAAAAGCTGTTTTGCATTTGTTGGAAAGGCACAACATTTGCAGCTGAATAAAGGTTTTTAACTCGGGAGTGTTAACTAGTGAGTAGCATTTTTCTGTGTCATCACGAGAAGTAAGTTTCTATTACTTGTCACAGTTTTGCTTTCTGAATGTGGGTGTGGCCATCCATGACGGTGCTGATGCCTTAAGGGGCCACCTAAAACACGGAGACCTGGGAAGAGTAGGAGAATAAAAGGAGGTATTTATTTGAAGGGCCTTCAAAGGTACACCCTGGGCAGTCCAGAGGCTGCACCCCAGATGGACCCTGGGTCACAGGTTCTTCACACTTTTATAAGTTTGGTTCATTTGCATATCAGGGTTCATTCTCCAATTATAACCTCAGTTCATGATGGAATTACCCCAAGTTTGCCCCCCTTGAGAGACTTTTAGTTGACACATTTTGGGCCCGGTGTCCTTGGAGTGGGAACCTGCAGAGGTTTGTTATGTCTGACCAGCAGGAGAGAACAACAGCTCACAGGCCACAAGAAACTTCAGAGCTGCACACCAGGCAGTGCAGGGGTTGAAAAATATAGAAGTTAAAACCTAAGGCATCAGTGCAGCATGAAATCGTGTGTCTTCGTTTGTTCTTCTTTGCTTTAAATTGTAGAGTGTGAATTCAGCAGAACCTGGCAGTGTGTAGAACAGGCTGTGCCAATATAGCGAAAGCAGACAGAAAAGAATTATTTAATTCATGCTGGATAAGGGCAGTGGAAAAGGAGGGAGTTACAGAAGCCATTTTCATGGCCTTGCTGAGCCATGCCTTGGTTATATAGGACTTTTCATAGGTTGAAGTATTTCACACTCAGCCATTTCCATATTTTAAATCTTTCCACACACTGAAAAAATGCTTTTACAGTTCTGGGGGAGTTTCTGTGCTCAGTGTGGCTGCAGACACTTGACAGCTGCAGCCTGGGTGTCCTGCTGCTGCCAGGGAGCAGGTCATGGATGAACCTCAGCAAAGCACTCTGACCCAGGTAACCATGCCAGCTCCGGGCTGTGGGGTCTCGCCTCCCACTCCTTTTGGGGAGAGATTTCCTACTAGCAGTAGCTCCGGGCTGCTCTGTGCAGCTGGGTCATTTGCTATATGCAGTATTTCAGGCTCATTTTTCCTGCCTCATTCTCCCAGTATGGTGGAGAGCGGAGGTGCCAGGAAGAAGCACTGGGAAGTGGTGGAGCCCACAATCCTGATGGACTTTTTGATTGGGAAAGTGCAATCCCAGCCCTGCCCCATGGAACACAGGCTTTTGTGTTGGCATTAAGTCAAGGGACTCGTTAACACTGGAGTCCCTGTTGCAGATCAGGTGTTGGAAGAGTTGGTTTGGCTCCTTTCTGTCCAGACAAACAAAAGGGTGACTAATTAGGAAATCCATAGCTCTTGGGAGTTTCCTGCACTAAAGCTGGGTCTGGTGAAATTTGTGGCAGCTCTAAGGTCAGTGTTGGAACTGTAAAATCCCCACCAGCTGGGCCAGCAGCCAGTTTTGGAATGAAACAAGGCACTTGTTGAGTGACAGGGCAGCTCCTTGCAAGTGTCCCAACTTTTAGCTCTGGCTCCATCACAGCCCCTGCCAGGCAGAAGCACCACCTGGGGCCAGGCATTCCATTTAGCGGGTAAAACCAAATTTGTGGCCAATTTGCTGTGACCAAATTGTCTTTCATGACAGGTGCAATAACCCAGTTCAGAAGGGTGAGGTTGAGCTGCTTTCCAGGCTCAGTGTTCTGTGCTGTATGAAGTGCACGTGTGTTTTTAAGGAATTCCTGGCCGTGGGACACGTCTCTCTCCACGTCAGGACGCGGATTTGATTCACTAATGAGGTTACTGTGCCACACCATGCAGAGAGGAGGGTGAGGTAAGCAAGCACAGGAACAGGGCTGATGTGCTGGGGGCCAAATCCTGCCCTGTCTTCCTGCAGAAGAGTTGAGTGGCACTGCATGGGATGTGGGACTGGCCCCCCAAAAGAGAGCAATTTGTAAGGAAGAGGACCAAAGCTTGGTCACTGATGAACTGAAATGCAATCCTGCCTGCTCAAGAGGGCACCAGAGCCCCTGGTGCAGGAGCTGGGCAGGAGCAGAGACAACCTCCGGGCCGGAGTGTGTCACTAAATACTGAGGTGGGGGATGTGTAGCAAGGCTCTTGCCCAACAGCAGCAATAAAAATCCTGTGCAGGTGGGGTGGGGAGGGTGGTGCTGACACAAGCTCTGGGAAGAGCTTCCAGCCCTTCCAAGGGGCAGCTTCTGGGGCCACCCAGGTGACAGCAAGGACTGCTCTCCTCAAGGCTTGGCTGCTCTGCTCAGACCATCTTGGAGCTGGGGAGGGAACCACCGTGGTGCTGCTGGTGCTCGGCCGCTCTCCTCTCACAAAGCAGCAGCTCACAGGGATGCTCATTACAGGATAAATGCTCCAGCTGCAGAGAAACCTGGGAGCCATTTCCCAAATCCTGTGAAAGGCAGAGCTGTCCAGCAGGTTTCCCACCACACCACCCAAGCTCTCCAAATTTACCTGTGTGAGCAGTGATTACAAGACCACCATGGGCTGTGAGCATTTACCCGAGGGCTGATCAGCTCCGAACTGAGCTGAGACATGGATTAGCAACAAAGGATAACAAAAAAGGACTCTGTTCCTAAAATGAAGTGCTGGGACTCAGCTGTAGGAAACTGCTAGGACCTCATTGAAGTCAAGGCTGCTGCTTTCCAGGGAGAGAGAGTAAAATAGATTTGAGCCCAGCTGTGAAAAGCTGTATTAACTAAAAATACCAGTGATCTCAGGGTTACTTCTGCAGATGGGTTAAAACCTTGGCTCTTCTTTTTTCCTTGTAATTTATTTAAGTGTAACAGAACAGCCTTGAATTCATGCAGAAGCAAAAATACACTTTCCTGTGGAGGCCCAATTTGTTTCTTGGCACTGTGTCACAGGATGGCACTGCTCGCCGTGACAGCCACCCAGGCAGACAAAAATAGCGAGTTAGAGCGTGTCACCCTGGTGCAGCAAAGCCCAGAGACAGGAGGTGCTTTGCACTGGTTATCACTGGGAGAATGTCTTCGTAGGCAAAGCCTTGGTTATCAGAAGCTTTTTATGGCAAGGACTGAGGCCCGGGGCTAACGGGAGAGCTGTGACACAGCTTGAGAAGCTGCAGCTTTTCGGGTAGTTGGCAATGTGGTGGAAGAAGAAAAATCCATTTGCAGTGACACAGCTCCTAGAAGCCAATTCTTTATTGAAAGATCTTGTAAGCATTCCAGTACAGACTTAGCTGCTCTACTGTAGCTCTGAGTTGATGAAGATGAAAAGGGAAAAAAAAAAAAGGCAAGATGGACACCTCTATAAAACCTCACAGTCGATGAAATTCGAACACTGATTAGAGCGAGGATAAGCATCAAACCACAGGAATTACACACAGCCCCAAGGCAAAGCACGTAGCAAATGTACACAATTGCACTTAAGTCTGTAAGGAAGTTATGACAGGCACCACCGCCCAAGCACTCCACACCCCGGGTCAGGAGGGCACCTGATGGGCATCTCTGCATTCGGAACAGCAGTTTGGAACCAAGGAATACCCAGACTGTTGCTGTACCACACATTCGGCTTCTTGTGTGAGTGAGCATTGACCTGGCAGTGCCCAACTGAAGGTGTTAAAGAAAAATAATTATTAAACCGGTTTCACTGGTGGCTGTTGTTTTGTGCTTCTCCCTTAGCTAAAAATCCCAAAGTCTAACCACAGCACACCCACCAGCTGAGACAGAAAATGTGGCTCATGGAACCCTGATCCTCAGATCAGGAACTCAGCAGAAATCCTGCAGTGAGTCTAAGCTCCTCACAATCTCCAAGCATGTACAAAGCAGTGATATTGCTGATTTCTCTCCACACCCCCATTCTCAGCTGCTCCAGCGTTATTCTCCAGCCCTGAGCATCTCAGCCCAAAGGGACTGACTGTAGTGAAGGCCTATATTAAATGAATTACTGGATCTGCCCCCCATTTCAGTCTCTTCCACTACGTTCATCAGCCAGAGAGACCAGCTCTCCTAAATCCAGGCTGCAAATTACATTTTTGTGAGTTCCCTCTATAAAGCATGACCCTTCCCCCCTTTCCAGGTGGTGGAGAGACTTAAGCTGGAAATCCATCCACAGTCTCAACACCTCTCCTAGTAAATCCTCCAGCAACACGAGGCCCCCCCATGCCTTCCATATCCTGGCAGGAAAAATGAGTACTTAGCTGGACAGCATTTTTTGCCTTTCTGCACCCACAGCCCACCCTCCTGCAGTGCCTGTTACAGTGAGAGATTCCACTGCTCTGGGGGGGGGGTGTTCAGGCAAGAAAATATCCCTACCAAATCCAATGGAGTTCAGAATCCACCCCCTAAAAGGTAGAAAAGAGCAAACATCTTTTAGAGTTTGCTCAGCAGGTCACCTTAATGTTTGGTTCAGCCTGTCATAAACAAAAAATATTCTTTTTGTTGAAACCTCAAATGCACGGAAAAAGAGGGTGAGCTAGAGAGCAAACATTCCATTTTGTTTCATTGGAGTGTGAGATCCTTCACTGTCCTGGAATAATAAACCTCTCTGACAGGCAGCTGCCGTTGTTGGGACAATTTGCTCTTTGTCCTCAAGCTGCAGGAGCTGTGCTGTGCAGGAGGATCTTGCCAGTCCCTGGGGGGCACAGTGGAGCTGGTTGCTCGCAGAGCTGCCACGGGCAGCAGGAGGCTTAGTGACCAGATGGAAAACCTGCAAGTGAGCATTGGGCCTGGCTGGGATGGAGCTCATTTCCGCACAGCAGCCTCACAGTGCTGGGCTGTGTATTGGCACCTGAAAGGGTTGGTAACGCTCCTTATTAACTACCTTCCTCTTCACCAGGTTTGGGGGTTTTTTTCATTTTATTTTCCCCCCCCCTGCCCCCACCTTGCTGAGGAGGGGAGTGATAGAGCAGCTTGGTGGGCACCTGATGTCCAGCCAAGGCCCGCCTTCCACGGCCCCTTTTGGCACCCGACACGGGGCACAAGACAAAGGGCAGCTTTGTATCCAGCGTGTTATTGCTACAGCAGTGGCAACCTCCCGCGGGAGTCAGGGAGTTTGCTGGCTGCACTGCTCATCCCTTTATAAGGCTGAAGCTGGGAACGTGTCAGCACAAACAATGGCTCTGGGCTTCGTCCTGGCATGGATGGCCTTGCTGTGCTGCGTGAGCTGCCTCCCCATGAGGATGAGGGATACATCTCCCTCTCCCCACTCTGGATTGACGTGGATGATTGTGCAGGTTCCAGAGGTCCTTGCTCATGTTTACATGAGCTGTTAATGCTGCCAATCAACACTGTTGGCACATAGTGGGGTTGGTGGAATCCGGTGTCATCATGGCATAAGACAAGATTTTTGGGTGAGGCAATACTGAAATGCGCCCTGAGGCGGCTGTTCCCTGGCTGGCGGGGGGTGTGGAAGGATTTGGGTGGGTTCCTGGGACAGGTATCACCTCCCAAAGCCTGGGACTTTATACCTGAACAGGCAACAACCCTGGCAAACTGGTGTGCCACCTGACAGAGGGGTGCCTTGCCTACCCCAGTGAAAACCAGCAGCTTTTGCCCTGCACTGGGGCCTGGCCTGTGCCTACCGAGCCTCACTTCAGCGCTCCGGGCTTGAGGCAGGACTGGAACCACAGCAGCAGCGACAGGAATTGCCCCAGGAGTGAAAAAGAAACTGGACAAGGAAAACAATGGGTCCATATCATTGATTAGTGAGGAAGGAGGAAGAAGAGGATAGGTTTGATCAAGATGTCAGTTCTTCAGTAAATAAACTGGAGGAAGGAGAGTGAATTCAGACAGGATGCAGAAACTGCCCTGTCCCTGACCTCCTCCGAGCTTTGAGACATGGAAAGATTCCAGCCACCAGCCAGGTGAGGGGATTGCTGCCCGGCTGATCCAGTGCTGGGATTACGGGACCGACAGTCAGCAATTGAAGGCAAGGAAGCCCAACAGCTGGGATCCCTTGCTGGGAACCAAGGAATTGAGAGTGAAATTGGAAAAGAGGCAGCACTTTGCAGTCTCTGGAGAAGGCTCAAGTGTGAGGATGGTCTTGTGAACTCCCCTCGAAAGTGGAATCCTGTGGATAAAGGCATCCAGTACCTGAGAAGCAGTGGTGCTGGAAGCCATCTACGGTGACCTAGGGAGGTCTCCAAAGATCCAGCGGATGTCCTGTGCACACAGGCAGAGTGGAGAACAGGGATTCGAACTGCTCCAGCATCATATTCTAAGCTTGGTAGCAATGTGTTGCTGGATATGGATACGCCAGCCACGGAGAGTGTCTCTTCTTGGGTCCGAAACTTTGCAGCACATCTCCCTATGTCTTCATCCCTATGGAGCAGCAGCTTGGCTACCAGGGGTGCCCCAGGAAATCAGTCCCAGTCAGAGGGGAAGGGAGCCCCAGGCACATGGTGCACCCTGGTTCTTCCCGCATGCCCAGGGGAACACAAGAGGCAGTGGGAGGGTGGTGAGCTGGAAGCTCATCCACAGGAACTGAGAGGGAAGGGAGCTGCTAAGAAGGGGCCACCCAGAAGAAAGGGCTGGAGGCGAGATGGTGCCCAGGAGCCCTTCCCGATCCAAGTGTTTCTGTGATAGTAGAGAAGCAGTAATAGCAACCACCAATACACCTCAATCCAATCATCCTCTATTTTGCAGAGCTTTGTCTTATCCCTTCCTTGGTAAAATTTCAAAGAAGTTACGGATGGATCCTTCCCCTGAGAAGAAAACCACTCTGTCAGGAGAAATAAAAGCCCCCAACAGCAACCATCCTGACCTCAGGTGAACACTGAACCCAACCCTGGGGAAAATCGGAGCAGAGAGAGGGAATTACGATTGTAAACCAGTGGTGTGCTCCCTACAGAGGCCTGGGCACCAGCATCCAGTGCAGCAGAGATTCACACACATCTCTGCAGCCACAGCCCAAACATGCCCATTACACACACCATGTAACACACCGAATGATGGCACAGACAAAACCAGGGCACCCTGAACACCCAGTGCTTAATGCTGTCAGTACAACACGGTGCTCCGCTGGATGCTGCTGGGCCTTCTACCACAGGCAAGGAAAAATGCATGGAATGACTGCCCAAGGGGTAAGCCTGGACTAAAAGGAAAGGGATAAAAGTAATGAAGATATGTATTTCACACTGGAAAATCAGAATCAGGCCAGGCACCTCAGAAATTTTTTTTTGCAAGGTGATTTAGTATCAGGCAACTTCTCTTTCATTTTGTTTTGTTTTTACAATTGGAAGCATCCATAGAAGGAAAAATACTGTGGCAAGGCTGAGAAAAGACCAATTCTTCTCTGCCCGTATTTCACGGCCACAGGAGCTGACAGCTGATGTGGAATGGAGGGAGGAGGAGGTCTGAACGAGGCACACTCAGACAGATCTTCACCTGTGCCAACATGTCACCTGCAGTCCGTGTCACAGCAGTGATACGAGCTGGATCAGAGCTCTGGTCCTCCCCATGCCTCACTGGATATGGATTCCCCCCCGAGAAGGGAAGTGGAAACACTCCCTTTAAGTATAAAACTCCTTTCTGGTGTCTGAATATCTGACACCTACTAGAAACAATATGCAAAACTTACAAAAATTACCTTACATTATTATAATTCTCTCTCCTTTCCCTAGCTTGCTGGGGGCATTTCATATCTGCTTGTGTACCATGAAGAGACGTGAGAGATCACAACTAACTCGGACACCTTCAGCAGAGGGCAGGAAAATCCTCATGTATGTATGAAGAAATGAACTGTCTTACGCATTAGATCTTGAAGAGCAAACTCTTTGAAATTAGCTTATTTTCTTTATTAAAAAAAAAAAAAAAATTCAAGTTGATGAGAGTCTCTGGATATCAAAACTGTGCGTCTTTTTCCCTCCTCTGTGCTCCTGTCAGGCACTGACACAGCAAAGAGAAGACAGTGCAAGGGGCTGCTGCATGGTCCACAGAGACTGTACAGGCTTTGGACCCAATGGAGAAAGGTTCCCATCTGTCCAACAGCACGTGGCTCCAGCCTGCTCTGTCTCCTTGGAGCTAGAGGATCACGGATGACGGCGGTGAGAGCATTAAGCAGCACTGTCTCGGGAACTTGTACAGCTACCCTACATGCCACTGGCATCAGAACCTAAACATTCTGAAACTTCTCCTTTATTTTTCACCCACTTCTCCTGGAGCACAGGGGAGTTTTGGGTGGCTGCAGCAGAGGAAGACAACAAACCCTCTTTCTTTCTACCTAAGAACATTGTGCGTTTGTTCCCCTGTGTTTTATCGTACAAGGAAGCCAGCATGTGGCTCAGGGACTCACAGCTGCCAGGGAACTGAGGGTCTTGGGGATTACAAGTAGGTATGAAACGACTGTGCACCCCCTCCAGCCTCAGGTGAAAGCCCAGAACCTCGTCTATGTGAACAAAGTGATGTGTGGAGCTGCCGGGGCTACGAACCCAGGGGGCTGCCCCGATGCCGCCTGGAATAACGCGGGCAGCAAGACACGGTCAGCCGTAAGCAACAACGGGCACTACGCACCAAGGGAGCAGTGGCACCTTCTAACACTGGGAGCAGAAGAGATGGACAAGACACTGAGTCAGCCTAGGAACAGATGGAGGTGTTCTCCTGTAGCACGCTGTGTCCAGGTGACGGCAGGAAAGGATCGCGGTGGCATCGTCTTCACGCCCACCTCCCGCTGGAAGCGAAACTGCGGCTGAAGGAGAAGGTGACCTCCCCATTCTTGTACTTGCCCCAAGCTCCAAATGGCACTATGACAACTGTGCTGTTGTCTTCAGTGCCAAACTGCACCGCCTGAGAGAAGAAACAAAGTGTCAGCATCAGCGTCTGGCTTGGAAAAGGAAACAAGTGTCTGGCTTCACCTGGGACAGCACACCTTGAGGCAGGAGACTTCCTTGCCTCTTCCCAGCCCTGAGGCCCAAGACACCCTTGCCCCTTCCTGGCTTGGATGCTCCATCCTGGCATGCCCCAGAGCTTCCCATAGGATATGCCACCATCCAGAACTGTGGTCAGAAACCAGCCATTTCCATCTACACTGATGACATATTCAGCATAGGAATAAGGTGCAGTTACAGCCCCATGCAGTTCAGTGGACTGTGAGCTAAGCAAGTCAATTGATGTGATGCCTGGCAAGGATGTGGCGAGACCCAGGGTAAGGAAAAGGCTGGCCAGCAGGACTGGTGAATGTCTCAGCTAGCACAGTTCAATTCACTTGAATGAGTGGTATCACGTAAATAAAAAACGTGGGTTTTCTTAAGCCAAACCAACCCAACAAGGAGCACTGGGTGCCCGGAGCAGCGCTGGCATTACCTGCTCAGTGACTACGTGGGCAGCCTCGGCAGGGTCGTGGCACTGGCTGATGAAGTCGCAGATCTCCTGGCTGTTCACTATGAAGTTGATGCCGTCGGTGGTCAGCACCAGGAAGCTGTCGTCCGCGTGGTGCAGCTGCAACAGAGGCACACAGGGCGCGCGGCCGCGCGTGAGTGCTGCGAGGGGAGGGAACCGCCTCCCCCCTTGTACACTCTTGAAAAGCACTTTTTTTTTTTCTGGGGGTGCCGCGTGCTCTCCTGCAACATTTTTCCTGAAGCTGAGAATTTCAAGGAAGACATGACAGCACTGCAGTCATCTCCCTAAACCCCTAGTGGGTGGCACTTTATTAGGACCAAAACAATATAAGTTCTTGGGGCCCTGGGGGGTGCCCAAGGCTGGGGAAAAGTAACAAGCAAGAATGCAAATTGACCAGGAGAGCTTCCTGCCAAAGGGAAGGCTGAATACCTTCTGGATGTTTAATTTGCTTTCTGGATGACCACAGAGCTATGGTAAGACACATGCAGCTGTCCCTTCCTCCTCCCCCTCCTCCTCTCAACTGTGCAAACCTCTACAAATCTTACTTTTTTGATCCATATCCCACCCAGTTCTCAGTGATGGTTTTATACCAGCATGAACCTCAAAATTATTCATTTGACCACAAGACCCGAACAGACTAACACCTGTAACGCATATCATGCGTTATCTTTCTTCCCTCATCATATATATTACTGCGAGAAGTGGGATTCAGAAGTTGATCTGGCTGAATTTAGTACCAGATTCTTTTCTGTCCTGTTAGTGCTAATCTGAAACAACTTAATTAGAGTTGCTCTCTGGTTACTTCAGTAAAAAACGTGTGGCCATCAGGCTTCGCCTGGGCTGGTGTCGTGTGGGTTCCACCACTGCATCAAATACCTAAGAAGCCCCTTAGTCCGAGTGTTGCTGTCCCTGTTTACCAGGCCTTCTTTACCTCAACCCTTTTTGTTTCCGGCTGGGCTATCACACCGCTGTCTTTAAGATCCAAATCTCCTATGCTCCGTGTCATTGCAAGTCTACCATTCACATGAGGCTGTCCCAAACTGTTCCAGGAAACGAAGCCACCACACTTCTTAATCCTGTCCAGAGGCACAAAAGAAAAAGTGAATGAGTTACTGCTTCACACCATTGCCCCCATCTCTATCCACAATTTCTGTCACTAGCTAGAATGAGGAATGATGTATGAAGAGCCTAAGGTGGGAGGCTGAGGGTTGGCTTTAGCTGTTTGAAGGGCTCCACGGAAGGGATGTGTCTTGGTGGGCTGAGTCCTGACCTGGGAATCACAGTGCCTTTCCTCAGGTTCTAACTTGGCACTTGTGGACAAGTCTGAACCATGAGGTCATGGCTCTGTTCTGAATCTTAGTGATGCTGATCTTACTGTTGAGACAGTTTATGCTCATGGAGGGCTTTCCACATCCCTGGTCCTCTAAACGGGACCCAGTGCATTAACTGGAGCTTACTGCCAGCTCACAGCGGTCTCACGGCTCTATATTCATCTCTGCTTTCGTCCTGGCCCAACCCAGCAGGAGAGCACAAGCCCATCCTCACTGAGGCTGTGCTCTGGGAAGCGACATCCTCAGCCAGCAGGTACCTTTCCTTCTCCTCCTTTCTCTCTGGAGTATGGTCAATGGTGAGTTTCATGGCCTTTCCCTTCCGGCACAGCAGAGCACGACTGTCTCCCACACTTGCCACAACCAGCTCAATTCCATCTCGGAGCAGAGCCACTGTTGCAGTGGTCCCAGAGTTCAGCAGAGTTGCTACAAATGCCATCAAAGAGAGAGGTTTTAAGCACTGCCTCCAAGTGTGGAGCCATTTATAACAGCAAGAGTTTCAACTGGTAAAATGAAGACAACTTGTGCTCTACCTAATCAGCAAGTAACTGCTTTTAAGTTTAAACTACATCTACACATACAGAAAAAAAAAAAGAAAGCAAACATGCATGCATGTAGGACTGGGGGAAGAGAGGGGAGGTGGGAAGGATTAAGTGTTTCTGTGCAACAACATGGCTCCATGCAAACAGGGCAAGTGGGAGAAAAGCAGTACAAGGTACAGTGCCCTCCTTTCAGTTCGTAGCAGAGTTTTTCAGTCCCACGAGCTCACCTCCAGTTACAGGATTATTGTCCTTATCCCTGGGCACAGTGACTACACAGGCAGGTCACCATGAAGGTGACGGCTCCTCCTTTCTGTTAGGCGGTGAAGCGGGCAATTATATAGTAATATGTAACTAGAGTTACAGTAATTGTAATTCCATAGAGATCACCAAAGGGAAAGCAGTAGATCAGTCTGTGGCATCCTCCTACTGCTGGCAGAGCTGCTACACCCCCCCTCTGCTTCCCCCAGAGAAGAAGGATTCAGCCAACAGGCTTCCTGGCTTTTTCCAGGAAGGAACGCTGCTCCCTCCACACCCTGTCAACTTGCTGGAGGTCCCAGCACAAAGGTGAAGCTGGATTCTGGGATTCAGCCTTGCCTGCAAACTGATGCAGGTGGCAGTGGCTGTCTGGGCAGCCTGCCCGGGGCACTGCTGGGATCACCTGACAGGGGTTTACTGTGAGTGCCCAGAGGGAAAAACAGAGCCCAGGTGCTGCCCTCCTCCTCTTGCAGGGCAAGGGAGTGAGCTGAGCTGGCTGACTGCACTCAGGCACCTGCCTCGATTCACTCATGCAAGCAGATTTAAGGGTTTCTCATTTCAATTGCTACAATGGTCCAGAGAAAAAAAAAAAAAAAAGAAATGCTTGAAAAAGAGAAATGCAAGTGCCTATTCCAGGAAAAAGATCTGTAGTATCACCTGCAGTGAAGAAAATGCCAGCAAAACTGCCAGCTTTCCTTGTTTTCTTTGCTTTTTGAAAGGGCAAGTCCCACTTTACAGTTGTTATCTTCCCTTCCTGCAAATTCTGCAGAGGTAACCCAGTGAGAGATGCCTGGAAAGCTCCTGCTGACTTGAGCTATTATGCTAAAATGCCTGGACAGGACCAGCTACTGCCTGGAACACATTTGCATTCACAGCCAATGCAAATACCCTTGAAAGGCCCTCTGTAGGTCACCTGCATTCTGGGCTTTTCCAGTTGTTCCAGTTTTTCAAAGCAAGCCAATTCGAGATGAGTTTTGGGCTTGCTTAGGAATGTGAATCCCCAGTTACATTCCTGGTTTCACATCCCTAACAGTTAACATGTCACTACCTTTCCAGCACTGCTTCTGCAGAGATCAGCTACAACTACATGTGCCCCTACCTCTGTCCCTGCAGCCCTGACCCCAGGGACATAGGACAGATCTGTGACAGGACTGTGCATTTGATCCCAAGGAATGCCAGGCAGCCCCAAATCTGACCAGCTGCCAACAGACAGCAACAGAAATGCAAGAGCTGTGAGGTCTTGACAGCCTCCTTCGCCAGCCATGTGAGATCTCAGCACCCTGTAAGTCAAATGGGGCTGGGAGTAAACTGAAGTCACCGAGCCCTGGCAGATGCATTGAGCCTTGTTGTGCAGTGAAAGCAGTGAGTCCATAAATCAAAAAAAAACCAAACACAAACCCTCACAAACCAGTGTTAACTAAGCTGGTGTTATTAATTAAAACAGGTATTATTACTGCAGCGAGGACTGGGTTCAGCTGAAGGCTGAACCAGCAGGTCAGCGGTGACCGTCAGCCGTGGCGGCCGCGGTCACACCTGGGGCTGCGCCAGGGCCATGCGGGCTGGGACACCGGAAACTGGATGTGGCAGCTCCTGACTATCCAGGCAGGCACCGACATCCTGTTTCTCATTTGGAGCGGGGACTAGCCCGGTGCAGGCTCACTTTGAGGCACATTGTGAAAGTGAGATACTAACAAGTACCGGTGCAATTAGAAATTTTAGTAGAACCAGTAAAATACCTGTTTTAGCCAACAGTTAGAACAAGTGAAATAGAGAAACCTATTTAAAACTACCTTTTTATTTTACAGAAAATACATTTTACTTAGATATTAAAATTAATGCAGAACTGCTGCTACTTTCCCATTTCATTCTGTGGTTTTAGACCTATGCTGAGAAACATATAAAAAGTTAAATCATAGCCTTTAATTCACAGAAGGCTGGAAACATTTGGAATTCGGGTGAATCCGCACATTTTGAGTGCAAACTCCCAAAGAAAAGAGCTGCCATCACAAAATCAAGAGCTGGTACTAAAGAACAAGATATTGTCCAGACTTGTGGTAATGGACATAGCGACTTGAACTTTATATGTTTATTAGTTAAATAGCACTCCTAGAAAAAAATACGTGCTGCTCACAATCTCTTCCTTGGACTCAGTTCATGCTCTGGGTAGGGATGCAAGGACACGGATGAAGCCAGATGTAGCATTATGTGATTTCTAGCACAGCTCAAAACCACAGGAATGATGATGGAATAACATTTCTAATGCTTTGCTACAACTGCTGCTAGTTTATTTAATAACAGAAAATACGTTGCATCAGCACATGTACTGGTTTTAACAATTAAAGAGTTTATTTTGTTTTCCTAACAATATCACTATAAAACTAAGATCTTTCAATAGGTTCTTAACACTCACTGGACAACTTCTACTGCAAGTCATCTCAACTAATGTGACAAAGAGGATGTGGGAACCTTCCAGTAGTCCAGGCTAGGAACCGCCGGACTCCTTCACCTGGGACAAAATTAAGCAGATCTCTCTTTCCACTGAAGCCCAGCTTAAAGTGTCCAGGGCCTCCAGTTCTAGAGCTGCTGACCAGGTACAGTGTCTGCCACAAATAACACGCACACAGAGGCAAATAGGAAATTCACCCAGGGACTTTGTTCAAACAAAATAAACCTGCAACACTGGAGATGCAAGAATAAGGGCTGCAGAACAGGGGATGGAGTCAGTCACTCTCAGGTCTGCCTGCACTGCCTCGTGCAGGTCATGTAGGAAGCACCGGCATCTTTGGCCTTGGTAAATCAGCCTTGCTGTTTCTGGAGAATTGTCACTGTTCTCGCCTTCGTGCTAAAACTGTGTGACAAAACCAGTTTAAATTCAGCCCAAATAAAATCTAACTTTTGTTTCCCCTATGGAGATAAGTAACCAACCAGCAGATCAGATTTTATCAATGCCAGAGGGCCAGCTGTCTCATACATGGCAAGAGTGGCCACTCTGAAGAACACCTGCTCCCTCACGGTAATTTTCACACATATAACACCAACATGGGGAGTTCAAACCAGTGCCAACTGAAATGGGGCCATCCTAAAGGCACTGAATAGAAGTATATGAATTGTTCTGACTCATGAAAAATATGAAAAATAAACATCCTTTTAATATTGTAATTAGTATCTTCTAAATTGATTAGGTAATAATCAGGGCCCTTGGATAAAAAGGCTGTCTTTACAATGTTGATAAATTTATTAAACATTCAAGCACAATTTCTGCAGCTCTCCCTTTTCCTCAGTGTTGCAGGTTAACATATTTAAAGAAATAAAAATCATTTTTTTGAATGAAACTTAAAAAACCCAACAAAACAAACATTGCTTTAAAAATCTAATTACTATTAAATAACTTCTGCTGTTTGTCAGCATAATAAGATTCAAGAGTAAGATTCCTTTCAAACATGGATAGACCAGTTAATACCTGGCCATGTTTTAACAAGATGGCTATTCCAGAAGTGAGGGGCCAATGTGATTAGAGCTGGATGCACTGAACGTGGAGGTTGATGGACAAACTCCCTCTTGTTTTCCCTGGCTCACAGTGAACAGAAGCAGTAACAATACCTGGTAGGACTCCAGTAGGCCAGGAGAGGGTTTGTCTTACACTTCTCCAGGGAAATGCTCAAATTTCCTCAAGCACAGAATTTTATTTCTTATTTCTATCCTTGCTGAGCAAAGCTATTCAGCCTTTACATTTCAGTTTTTATGGCTGGTAAAAAATAGCAGAAAATTCTGCCCATCTCTGGCAGCTGTCTCATGGATAATGACATTTGTTGGATGTGAGCTTCCTCTATGTTCTATACCTAAATTTAGCAGTGATTTGAAAGTGACTAGATATATTTAAATGCATGGAAGGGAATGAAAATGCATTTTTGAAGAGGTATCAAACACCAAGCTTCAAGGCTCAGCCATAGCTCTGAGCTGTTAATGATTACACAGGATTTAGGCAGAGGACAGATTATCCCAGACCTGGTACAGCGAGTTTCTTATGCTTTTGTGTGAAACAACAGGTACAGGTCACTGTCACAGGGGTTACTGGAGCTACAGTCTCCAGCAGTACAGCCCTCCCAGAGCACTGGTGAGCTGCATGCCAGACACAGCAGCAGTACCTGGAACACATACATAAACCATTTTTATTATTGCAAGCTCACAGGAACTACCATGCTATGTATTTTCCATCTGTGATTTCAAATATTGTATCATTGTTAAGTGACCTACAAAGGGCCATGCCCTTGAAGACACAGCTGAGGTCTCCAACAAGGCGCATCTCTAGTCCTGTTGAATTTGTGCCTTATGTAAGGTTTCACCCCTAAATAGGACCATAAACAATGCCTCAAACATACTATTTTGGCTACAAGGATTTGTCTCAGGGTTTAGTTTCCTTCAAACACCCAGGTACAAGTTTTTAAAGCTGCTTGTGTGTTAGTAAAGACCTGGACATCCTGAATGTGCACTGGTGTTTTTTGCAGATGGTAAAAGGAGTGAGCCCTGGAAGGGTCATCTGCTGGAACAAGACAAAGCTATTATTTTCCACTTCATCAGCTATGGCCAGGTTTCAAAAGGAGGTCAGACTTGGGGAGCATCCAGTGTAACCCAGATATACCAAGTTACACAATCAACCACCATCTTCAAGATACTCTAGCAACTGTCTTGACTGTCACATCCAGAATAGCCACACTTAATCAGAAATTTTGCTGGCAAACCAAATCAGCTTGGAAGCAGGCTTCTAACAAAGATACATGCCAAGCACTGAAATTTTATGTGACTTTCAAAACATCAGCAACAACAAAAATACCCATACAAAGCAGTCAACAGAGTATTGAGTTATTTTAACAGCAGATACGCAAGAGGTTTAATCTGTTCAGAAATCCAAACTTGACTTTGCACCCTGTTACTCCATTCTTTGCCTTAGAGCCTGATTTTCAGCCAAGAACAATGGGTTCTTTTAGATCCCACAGACTCCTGCAAGAGCTTGCAGGTGCTCAGCCTACCTGAGAAACACTGAGTGCCCGTCAGAGCATGGCCCCTGTGGATGTCTAGCAACCCTTTTACCCTCTATTTTGCTTTTTTAATGAAGAGGGGCTTGTGCAGTATCCTGGTGACAGTTGCATAAGTTTTCCGGCATTAAGCAGCACCAGTTAGTTAAATGGTATGAAAAAAATCCTATAAGCAGTTCTAAAATGCTCTGCTTGATGCACAATCTGTCTGTCAAATGTTGTAATCCAATTCTGTAAGTCTCACCTACAAAATGTTATGATTGGAAACAGTTTTCAGAAAAACAGAGTAATATATCCAGTACAGTTCTCAATCCTTCTCCTCAAGGAGCTGCTCTGACACAGAACTGAGGTCATTACAGTGAGCCAAAGCAAGAGCTGTCCTACTCACAAAGAGGCAGGGAGGGGGACAATTGGATCTGAAAGTGAAAGGTTCTGATCCAGGGAAGCACACAAACTAGTATTCAAATACTGTCTTGGATTTGGGCTGGTAAGAAAACATATTTGCAAAGAGGCTCTGGGATAAAATGCACATTTGCTCTGCTGATGTGTCTCTCATGAGCTCGGCTAAAACTCAGCCCATAGGTCAAAAGTGGCTCTGGTCTTTTTTACCACATGAAATACAATGGGAAAATGAACTTTGTAGATTTAATCCCTCTTTTTTAAGGGCTGCATCTCACGACTTAAGACTTTTTTCCTGATCTCTGGTGCAGGCTAAGGTAAGAGGCAGGCCTCAACAGTCAGGCTACCTGTCCTGCATTTGAGTCTGGATTCATCCAGCAGTTAAACTGCAGGAAGCCACTCCATTACTTGATTGTATTCAGTCACTGTTTAAGAAAAGCAGCTTGAGAATACAGTATCACTTCAGTCCCTACAGGGCTTCTTGGTTTCCAGTCTTTCTTGGAGAGAAGACTTTTACAGTTTCTGTTCTTCTAGAACAACCTCAGTTATTTTGCCAGTGCCTGCACCAGCACTGAGACAGGTTTTTTGTTTGGTTGTTTGTGGGGTTTGCATATTGCGGGGGGAGGTTTCTATTGTGGGTCGGTGGTTGTTTTTTTCTTAATTGGGTTTGTTTGGGTTTTTTTTTAAGACTGGCTAAACTGACTCCCATGGCCAAGAAAGCTCCTGTGACAGAACTGGGACAGGCACTTCCATCTCCCTTCCTAAGTTACTCTCTACAAGCTCTGCTTGCTGCAACTGGAATTTCAGATGTACTTAGTCTCTAGACACATATACATTAACAGCCAGGATGGGAGTCTTAAGAGGGCTGGTGCCAGCTTTACCACAGCCTTACCACAGCCAAACTTATTTTGCTCTTCACTGTTTTTTTCCCTTTCCCACTAAGCTACTCCTGTGATTCTGTTTGTGCAGAAGCAATATCGATTGCATTAATTTTGGCTTACGTTCCTCCTCAGGTGCAGCAGCCAAGTTAGGAAGGGGAACTTTGACACTGTTGCTTTTAAACCACAGGAGTAACAGCTTTAAAACAAACAAACAAACAAACAAACAAACATATAAAACCACCAATTCCCCCTTTCCAAAAAAAAAAAAGTGAAACAACACCACCCCCTTCCACATTTCTTACCAGTAAAATTATGGTCCTTGCAAATCACTCTTTTCTACCTTGACAAACATAAACCTTTTCAGAATCACATTAAGAGAAATTCATTGACGTTTATGCTAACATTCAGATTCATAACTCCTCCAGTAAATTTGACTGAGACTTCCAGTAGTTATTTCATTTTTAGGAGGTAAAGCATAATTGTTTCATTTGCAGTAAGTGACCAAAGCAAAATCCTGCGTTAAGTAAAATTGTTTTCAAGCACTTTTCTAGACATTCTACTGCAAAACTGCTGAGCAAATAAGACAAACTTTATTCTCCACACCTATATGAGTAGAATATTTTTTTACCTACCATCGGCAGAGAGATTGGCATGCCTTTCATATGCTTTGTTTATTTCTAGAAAAGCTTTGCTCAAAACATTTTCCAAGTTCTCCTCCTCAGCAAGAAATTCCCTGGAAACAAACAAGCAAACAAAGAAATTAAACTTCTTTCCAAGAAATATACACCCTGATCAATCTGTTTTGCAATCTTATCTCCTCCAGGCACCCACTGAATGATGCCGGACTTGAGCGAAAAGGTATTGTGATTTTACTAACTGGGTGCACTGAAAGCATAATCCTGTAATTTTGCAAATATCTGAATTCCTTATCCAGCATTCAGGGATGTGATAGATACAGAAGAGTGTAAGCAAACCACAGGTCAGGGATCACAGAGACCCTGTGTGAGAACAGTCAATCCACACTCTCCCTGTGTTCCAAGACCTTTCCTGGACAAGGGGGCACAATCGTGCTTTCCTCTCCCGTGTTCATGGGCTTGCCCAGTGGGGCAGGCACCACACAGAGTAAGTAACTCATAGCATGTCTGCTCCATCCAGTGCTCCTGCTCTCCCACAAGGAGAGGCGGCTACATAACCTGGGAGGATTAGCCCCAATATACAACCCACTGATTCCCTAAGGAAGGAATCTCGGCTGTAATTTATTTGACGCACATTCCCCTGATGAGCACTTACTTAATATATTTTTCCATGTACTTATCGCAGAAGTCTGCAGCTGCTGCCCCGCCGTGCCCATCGTACACGGCGAAGTACAGGATATCCTCCGTCAGCTGAGCGTAATCGAACCGGTCCTCGTTTTCCTTTCGCTTCCCGATGTGGCTGGCGCAGCCCACGTTGCTCAGGCTCACTTTTGGGATCGGCTTCCCGTACTTTATGCTGGGTGGGAGGAGAATGGGCTCATCGATGCGATTGTCCCAGATGCCGAAGGTGTCCCATGTGGTCGGCCGCCCGCTCCCGTCGGAGTCGAAGCGGGAGGCGCGGCGCTCGCAGGAGACGATGCAGGCGGCTGTGGGGCGCTTCTCGTCTTGCAGGAAGCGGGACGTGAGCACGGCTCTCCTTCTTACTTGGAACCCTCCATTCCGTACCAAATTAATTAGAGTAGCTGTGGACATAACTTGTCTTCGCAGAGTTCCGTAGGGAAAAAAGACCAGGAGCCAAAGATGAGCAGCTGCTGGAATGTCTTGGAGAACAAAGGGAAAACCGATCAGGAAACAAGAAGCACAGGAAAGGGAATTTTCAGTTGCATCATTCAGGAAACAATGTCACCCTGACAGCCCGCTAAGCATGCGGAGCACAGCACTCCCTGGAAGCGACTGCAGAGGGATCTGCGTGACTCACCGGGAAAATATCCCACACGCAGCAGCAGCCCACATCTCACCCGAGCTCTGCACACAGAGCGAGGGAAGTCACTTCTGCCGGGCCCCTGCAGAACGACACCCTGAGTTTTCAAGGGCTGAAGAGGCTGAGATGGAGCAAATGAGAGTGAGGATACTGCTAAAATACGAATATGTGAAAATATGAGATAAGGTTGTGAAAATGAGCTTATCACGCATGCTCTTCAAACACCAGCTGAGATATCTGCACTGTAACTCCCAGGGGAAAGGGAGGAGAAATATATTTGCTTAGATTTTAAATTTTTTTATCTGCACGTGATATTTGGTTCTGTCACATTTATGGAGGTCTTGAACAACAGTTTTTAACACAGAGCTGTGAAGTTAATTGTGATTTTTTTTTTATGCTAAGAATGACTATGAAGAGTGTATCCATGGACATGCACAACTGCACACACTAACTTCCCCCTCAAAAAACTCCATGCAGCTATTTGCTGTTTTGTCTGGCCTGAAGTTCTCTGCCACTTAACCCTTAAATGGGCTAACACAGGCAAGCAAGATCTTCTACTGGCTTCTCAGATCTCTTTTCCAGTCCAGATAAATTCAAACACACCACTTGGCTCAGCACAGACAAAAATTCACTAATGATGACTCATCTAACATGCTGAAAAATAAAGAAAAATTGGCTTATTTGACCTTTTGTAGAGTAACACCCAATAGGATCCAAGTTCGGGAGGCTGGGATGCAGTTTGTAATAATTACATGTTGTTGCACCGGAGTAATTTGAACTAGACCACACAGATCACTTTAACAAACCACACTAAATATATAAGCCCAGTGAGAGATTTCTAACTTAATTGCTCAAAGTTTGCAGAGGGCAAAATTATGAGTGAAAAGTATTATATGACATAACAAAGGATCTAAAAATACCCAGGCTTATGGTGAATGCAAAAAAAAAAAGCAATGACAGCAGGGTGGTCTGACGTAATCGAGCAGCAAAGAGCAACACTTGTACCCCAGAGACACTTTAATTCTGGGCTGGAGTGCCTTGCTGTTGTACTTTCCCCAAGCCAATCACAACTGCATCTCTGGATCTGAAATATTTGTTAAAACTATGTTTTTAACTTGCCAGGTAAAAATCTGTGTACTTGCAAAAAACATGCAATCAAAGGTAACTTAGTAAGGGGTTGCTTTGGCAGGAAATGGCAGTGACAGAGCTTTTGGGAGGCCTTCAACAAACATGTTGTTCCCAGCTCAAAGCTTTAGATGCTATGGGTTTGCCTTTCACGCAATTCTTAGGTTGCATGCAAAGAGGAAAGGTTTCTTTACTTAGCACTTAGAGGTTAACTGTTGACTTGATAAAAGGCTGAATGTTCTGGAAATCACTGTTGTTGCACCAGCTGAATATGGAACCACTTGAAATTTCAAGATTTTCCATTTTACTGCAGGGTGATGGCAATACCACACCCTTATTTCGGTGTACTTACAGGTATTTAAAACCTGATATACTTCCTGAAGCTGCTTTTTCTTTCCTGATATCCTTGACTCGTAAAAATGGCACGTTAGCTTCCTTCTGTGAAACACGGCACGACCAAACTGAAAGCCCGCCAATTAGCAAAACCCACGCTCGCTTTCACTTCTGTCAGCTTGAGAAGAGAATATGAAATGCTCGCTAAATTTAGACTCCCCAGTATCCACAGCACGAATCAGAGGATCAATCCAAACTCACGAGCTAATTAATGCATTTGTTCCCTATCAAATTCAACTCTCACCAGGCAAGTAAAAATAGTGATGACACTTTTGCCTTCCAAGTGTCTCTGCAAGTCAGGAGCAGGAACGTGCTCTTTAGTTTTTTATGTAAACAGCTCTGGACACAGAACGGTCTGTGCTTGCCCAGCTGATATGTCTGCAAACACAGGGCAGACCCTTCTGGGCAAAACAAGACCGAGGTATTGAAAAGGGGGGCACTGTCCAAGATGGACAGTTCTAGATGGAAATCTGCTTTGAGGCGAGCCATCTGATCTTGTTCACCTGTACACATTTACCTGGACAGAAACAGGTTCCTACAGACAAGCAGGGAAACACAGAGCTTAAAGCGGGATGAGGTGAGTGATTAGAACTGTAGTTTTACAGGCTGGCTGCTGCTCGGCAGATGGACATTTTCCAGGCTGCTAGAAAAAAAAGGGGAAGAAAAGGAAACCCGGAAGAAAGCGAAGGCGTGCCTGCTGCCCCAGGGGATCCGACGTACATAAAAAGGAATGTACAACTCTAAGTGCACTTGCTTCGCGTGCCTTCCAAACCCCACGGATGTGGGCAGGACCGTACGGTTCTGGGTGTTAAGCTCATCTTAAATCAGGTGCATTGTTGGTTTGGGTTTTTTTTAAATCCGTGACAATCTAGTCTCGCCTCCCTGCCTGGACAGCAAACTGCACACGGACAGCAGCAATTCACAGCCGTCTCTGCTGCAGTTCACTCATCACGAATTAGCACAGGCCGCGTTCATTCCGTGCATATCAAAGCTGCGCCGCTCGGCGGCAACCCCTGCGGATCGCCAGCCGTGCCCAGCCCCGCTCCCTGATGTGTCAGCCCCGCTCCCTGACATTCCCAGCCCCAGGGGGCAGCGGCGGCCCTGCCGCGGCCCTTTCCATCCAGCAGCCGCGGCTGGAGGAGAAGGGAGCGCGGAGCGAGCGGAAGGGGCAAGCAGAAGGAGACGCTTCCGAGAGCGGCCCCCCGCCCTCCCTCGCCCTCCCTCGCCCTCCCTCGCCCTCGGCCCATGCCCCGCGCAGGCGGCCCTTACCTCCTCCCGCTCCCGGGCCCGGCGGCGGCAGCGCCCCAGCGGTGCGAGAGCGGCGCCTCCCCGGCCGAGG
>VZTA01025026.1:53718-82758 GCA_013398855.1 Mohoua ochrocephala | reverse complement strand
CCACCGGCCCCGCCCGGGCCTCGCACGGGCCTGGGGCTGGGTCGGGAGCCGGGAGACGGGCATGGCTGTGGCCGGGGTGACCCTGCACAGAGCCCGGTTCCACAGAATCACAGCATCGCTTAGGTTGGAAAAGGCCGCAGAGATCATCGAGTCCAACCACGTCCAGTCTTTCCTTAAACACATCCAGCGATGGTGGCTCGACCACCTCCCTGGGCAGCCCATTCCAATGTCTAATCACCCTTTCTGTGAAGAAATTCTCCCTAATTTCACAGAATCACGGAATTTACTGAGTTGGAAGGGGCCCACGAGGATCATCGAGTGCAACTCCTGGCCCTGCGGGGTCCAGGCTCACCCTCCCCTGGCGCAGCTTTAGACCGTGCCCCTCTCGTCCTGTCGCCGCTTGCTGGGAGAAGAGCCCGACCCCCGCCTGGCTACAGCCTCCTTTCAGGCCCTGGGTTCGGTCGGTGGAAGCCCGAGGGCCGGGACAGCCAGGCTGTGCCTGCAGCTGCTGCCCACGGGCTGCCCGAGAGGCCTCTGGAAGCAGCAGTGATGCCCTCATGGAACAACTATCCCAAAGATTTAAAGCAAGGTTTTGTGCACTGCTCGGAGGCAGCTGCTTCCATGAGACAAGCCCTGCTGCCTCCTGACGTGACCCGTGTCCAATCAGCAGTTTAAAAGGATCATTTGCTCCACGCTGTGCTACTGCCAGTCTCTGACCTTTGATGCAATTTGGTAAATCAGATGGCTCTGATTACAAAAGCCTTTGAAACACGCCATCCATTCCACCTCGTGCTGTCTGCCAGAGACCAGAGTACTCGAAAACAGACACCTGAAAGGAAAAATGAGAGCCAACACAATTTCCCTAGGAGCTTAAGGAGGTCACTGTCAAGTTTATCCTATATATTTGTGAAGTAAGGAAGCTTTTGTTTTGTTGGAGTGAGGTTTTTGGTAGCTGCAAAAGCCAGCTACTTCTGGCCAGAAAAGCAGCAATAAAACCTCTCAGACCTCTACTTGTAGAAGAAGGGGTTAGGTGAGCATGGCAGCACCTACCAGATTGTTCTGCTTTCCAGATATGTGGTGTCCCACTCAGCATTTAGAATGACATTTGACCCTGCGAGTCTTTCGGGGACAGCAACAGTGTCATCTGTCACTGCAGGTTGTTCTCTGGTTCCCCTTTGTCCTCAGTGAGACAGGAAAAACAAAGCTCTCCTGCCAGCTCTCCTGGCATTGGGCAGAGAGCAGCAGTTCTCCTGAGCACAAAGGATTCATCCAGGAGTGTATCCAGGCTGGCACAGTGAATTACTGAGAACAAAACCAGCATATTATCTGTAAAACAGGTATTGCTATTTACTGAGCAGCACCAGTGGGGTCTTCCCAGAAGTGTCAGGGTCCTACATGATATGCAGGCACAAGTGCTGGGAGACAATTTTTGCTCCACAGAGTTGGCAGTGAAAGGCCAGCATGGAAATGATAAATGTTTCACGTTGAGCCCTTATGTGCAGTAGAACTGCTCTTATCTTTACAAGGCTTTGGAAGGCAAGTGGGAGGCATCTGGAGAGGCAGCAGGAAAACATGAGGCGGTGAGCATAAGTACAGCTTTGTGAGAAGGCAGCAGCCTTGAACACAAGGCCAGGGGCACAATGGCAAGAACGCACAGAGGAACAGGTCAGGGCACAGGGCAGGCAGGATGGGCTACAGTGCAGCATTTGCTGCTTTGAGGGGCCTCTGACAGCACTTGAAGGACAGAAGGCAAAGATATTCAGGAACAGGAAAGGCAGGGACTTGTACTATTCAATATTTGGTTTTGACTGCAAACAGTTAATTTGGACTTTCCCCTCATGTGATTTTTCCCTAAAGGATGAGTTAATTTTTCTAGATTCCAGCTCTCCTGACAAGGAATTTCTGCTCCTGCGAGGTTGTCTCTTTCTCTCTTCTGTCTTACTGCCTCTGTTTTTGCTGCTTCAACACGTTCCTGACCTTTCCCTTCCCTCCTGCCTATTCTACTTTATTTTGCTCTCCTTTTCATTCATGATTTGCACATATTTTTCTGTGATTACTTCTCTCCTGCTGCCTCTTCCCTTTTTCACTCATCTTTCTTTCCTGCGTGCTTCCATCTTCAGATTCTAAACCCCTAATCTGGGACTGTCTTGGGTGACTGGAAAACAAACCAAACTCCTGGGGGCAGGGGCAGGTTGGTTGTCCACGTGCTGTCCTGCCCGGCGTTGCAAGGAACACACAGCAGCTGGGGTGGGGAAAAGATATGCCTGTTGTAATCTCCACGTATCAGATCTCAGACCAAGCTATAAATGCAGGGCAAGCTGGTTCCGAACGCCATGCTCTACTCACCAGCACATGGCATTAAAGGTGGGGGAATTCACTTTTACACCATGCTCTGTCTCCTCATAAGTGAAGAGTTTTTCCTTACAGTGCGCTCCTGGCTAATTATCTGTCTGTACAATCTCGGTCTGCTAGCAGATCAGAAGAGAGCAGGAAACATCCTGTGGCTGTGGTGAAAGGAAGTGGCCACTATTTTAACACCAACTTTCAAGTAAGTGGCAACAGCTGCAATTTCTCACAGCACTTCTCAAAGGCAGTCCTTCCAAATCAGGTGAGCTGCTGTGGGAAAGGCCACCCCTGCCACGGACATTTGGCTGCCTGTGCTTGTGGGCAGCTCTGGATAGTCCAGCTCTCAGTGTGGATATCGGTGATGGGAACAGAGCTGCGGGAAACCATACTGGGGACCTCTTTTCCTTGGATCAGGTGCCAAATTGAAGTTCAGGCTCTTGCCTTAACTATGCTGTGGGTGTGCCCGTACCTGGCCTTGTATCTCACTGATCCTGTGCTTCCCTGGCTGACGGATCTTCTGTCTTGACCTGGAACCTGGCTTGTCTCTATGGCTCGGTGGTCCTTGGACTGCAGCTGACCCCTCTTGCTGTCCCCAGCTGGCCTGGCTCTCCTTGTTCAGGTGCCATGAAGCTGTCAGTGAGGTCCCTGCCTACCTCACCGTCCCCCTTATCCCCAGCCCAGGTGGAGCAGCCGTGCTTCTTGTTGCTGACAAGGGCTGCACACAGTCCTCAGGGTGTAGGTGAAAAGCAGCTTTCTTCTTCCAGGGAAATGTGCTTTTTGGCACTCGTGCCAGGTGTTGCCCTTGCATAAATAATCACAGTGTTAACACTGAAACATGACTAAGCAAGCTAATAGGTATTCTGTTTAGAAACAAGAAATTAAAAAGTGAAACCATGTTGGTTTTGACACTGCTCAAATGATGTGCGATACCTAATTCTCAAGCTCATGCTCTATACTTTTGTGGGTGATGTGACACCCCTTCTGTGCTCAGACCTGGGGACATGGTAATCTTGTTTCCTCTGGCTGTCTTACTCAATAAGTTTCTGTCTCATTTGGGACTCGTGACTTACACAGGAGCAGAAGGTGTTCTGGAACAGGAGGGCTGTGGTGTAACAAGCACATTGCCGGGACTGCCCAGATCGAAGTGCTGGCTCTGAACCAGTTCTCACTTGTAGGGAAGGTGGGAGTCAGAGGTACATCTGCTCCCACAGGATTCCTCTCAATTCAGATGACATGGCTTGCTTCTGTCCTGGTGAAGATGGAAAATAAACTCCTGCATCTAAACACCGTGCTGGGAAAGTCAGATCAAAAGCATGCCTTGGGAATTGGCTGTTGTCAGTAAAACCAAAGTCAGCTTTCATTCCTTGGTGATCCCGGGTGTGGTGGGTTGGCCTTGAGCAGCCACCAAGTGAAGCCACTGTCACTCGCCCTCCTCAGCGAGCAGTGCCAGCACTGCTCAGCAGTAGCCAGACCACTGCTGTGTTTTCAACACCACTCCTGCTACAAATACCAACCACAGAGCTGAGGGCTACTAAGAGAAAGTTAACTAACCCAATACACTGTGTTTTCTGAAAGTAAAAGAAAATGTTTATCCTGATGCTTTAAGTGGCTTTTGAGTATTCAAGCAGTTTATTTGGAAACAGAAAAAAAAGATTTGGCTGAGCTTTTGCTGCCCCTAGTGAAGAATATGTCTTCTTAAATGCAGGGAAAAGTGAGTTAGAACAGAATGTTCCTAACCCTTCACATTGTGCTTTTGGCATTCTCCAATTACAATGTTAGCTGTGTAAATTGAATTTCTCCTTGAACTTTTCCAGCCTAAATGATTGTATGATTCTATTGGGAAGTATCATAAGTTAGAAGCTGTGATACCTCAAAATATGAGGATGCCGTGATAACTTTGTATTAGGAATATGTAGTTGAAATATCTGATTTTTGGGATGGCTGCACAGTAGCACAGCTGATTTTGTTTCAATGACATAGCTTCGATTTTACAAAAATAATATTCCAGATCAGAATTCAGTCATCTGCCCGCTGAGAAGAACCACGTGGCTATTTCTGCCTTAATGATTAAAGAATATTCCTAATGATCTTTGAAGAGCTGTTGTAATTTGACATCAGGAAATGATTCTGGCTTTTGAATATGTAGCAAGTATTTTAAAGCAGGCTTTTAAGGGGTTTCCTTGGCAACCACTCTTCTTTAGAGATCGACGCACGCTATTAAGTATCCTGCTGGATTCGGATCAGCCTTGCAATATTAAAGGCACTTGTTTCCAGCACTGCCAGGTCATGCGCAGTCCCTCACTGTCCAACAGCCCTGGAGTTCAGGGGGAAAGCTCACTGCCTGCCAGGCTTTTTTCCAGACGAGCAAGGACACACCTCTCGGTGGTGAGCTGGCATAGGCATCCCGAGGGGTGGAGGAGCTGGCCGTGCTCACATTGGCTGCTCCATCCAGCAGCCCCGAGGAATGGGGGGTTTATTTCTCATTCATCTTTGCTTCACCCCCCCGCCGCAAGACAACGCTTGTGACTTGTGGTTCCCCTTTAAAAGAGATAGTAAGCACAGCTCTTAGCTGAGCACAGCTTGCATTCTTTTCTTTTTTGTCTTACATCTCAAGTGTCTGGGGCATCGCAAAATTTATCTTTAAACCCCCCATATTCAGTATTTATGATCAATAGGAATGTAAAGCCGTTAATGGTGGAGAATCCTGGAGGTGTCATTCACGTAAAGAAGAACCTCTCCTGCTCTCCTCCAAAGCTTTACAGTTATGTATTTGTTCTGATTTGGATTGCCTTCCTTATTTGCTATGGACATCTGGGATTTAAGGCAGCTGTAGCAGAACTGAGCTGAGCGTCTCCAACAAAGCAAATGCTGCTCAGGGGAAATGTGTTAAACAGTGATCCTGATGGAGGGCATTTACCTGGTGTTTGTCATCAGCCCTGTGAGAGCCTCATTGGATGCCCCAGCAGTGCTGGGGTCTCTGGGGGCAGACTTGGCAAATAGGGTTGCTAAAGTGAGGTAAGTGCTGACAAGCATCCTTTAAGAGATTCTGATACTTGTGTTTCGTTAGGTAAGCCTGATGTGCAGGAGTAGCTTCTCGCTTGGCCATGCTTTTCTTTCTGGAACTCTCAAGAGGAAGGCTTTTGTAGAACTGACACAGAAAAAGAGAGTGCTTTTTGAAAGCAGTTGCTACTTTGTATTCATGGGTTTGAAGGCAGAAATCAGCAGAAATTCCTCAAAGTAGAAATCATGCAGAAGACAGCTCATGAGTGTCCCAGTCTGTGGCATTACTGTACTTACTAGCAGTTTTTATTTCCTTTTGCTGCTCTACTCATCGTTGCTTACCAGTTGTTAATCCAGCCACTGCCTGCTGTTATGGGAAGGGTTACTACTTCATCCTAAGAGCAAATAAGAATAGGGTAATAAGCGTTCAGTGTTGTAAATCCACGCCACTTCTGTAATACCAAAACTGAAGCAATATTCAAACTAAATTACATGTTTGTATAAAACCAAAAAAACCAGGGCCAACATGCAAAATGAAATCCTGAAGCATCATTTTGAAATGCAAAGGTTTCATGAAATCTTGTGTTTGCAAGCGAGCCTGGGAACTTGCAGGTCCTGACCCAAAGCATACGGAAATTTCGGGGAATACTCATGTTAACTTAGCATGGACTGCACTGGGTCCACAGGAAGGTGGATGCGTTCAAAATCATGTCCAGCGCTGAATGGAAGCTTCAGCTGTGTGCAGTCTTTGGTTTTGGCATGACAGTGTCACGTAGAAACACGTTCTGTGTGTGGTCTGTGCTGCTTTCCCATCTGCCTTCTGTACAGGCCCATTACAGGCACTGGGAATCTGGGCTGCTGTGATTCTGCACTTGCAGAATATATGCTGCTCTCATCTTCTTCCATTTCTGATTATTTCAAAACTCAACGTTTGTGCTGATTGAATGACACAAATTGTATTGTCAGCATTTGAAGGAAAAGCCTGCTTAGTTCTTAGGACAACTCAGTACAGAAAGAGGAAAGAAAAGTAGTGCTTGCATTTAGCTTCGTGCACAGGGTGGAGGTGTGATGGTTACAGTGTTAAATGTCACACTGTGCTTAATCCACTTGCACCTGAGCAGGATTAGCTACCTAGGATGGTATTTAGGAATGTTATTTGAATGTTTTCAAGACCGAGTGGAGGGTAATTCAGAAGCCTGTTTTGAAAATAATTGTTTTGAAAGAAATGATAGTAAGTATTGATGAAAACAAAAATGAAGAATGGCCTTAATTCTTGGCTCTACTGTGACAGGAGGTGGCAGAGCCTACCTGGTTTTTGCACCTAGCTGAGGGAATGATGATTTTGAGCAGGTAGGCACATCCTGATTCAATCTGCCACCTACTGTATTCCAACCCTGGGCAAGCCTGGCCCAGCTGTAGTCCTGAATGAAAACACTTGAGGTTATTCCATCAGTTGAGAAAACCTCAGTAAAAAGAAGTGTTCCCTCACAGGTTCTCATGGGTCCTAACTCCATGTGCCTTCTGGTCTCTGCTCCTGGCGACTCTTGTGAGATGTTCAGCCTCTTTGCCTTCCAGGTGAGTCATTTTGCACAGTTGCATCTGTGCATGATTGCGTTCCCTCTCTCTCATTTGGGGTTTCAGGTTGCTCCCAGCCTGTATTTAAGTTCTCATCTTTTTTCTACACCACTGTGAAATGACTATTTTTCCAATGTGGCTCGATCCATGTATTGAAATAAGCGAAACCATGTTTTGTGCTTGGTGCCACAAAGAAGAAAAGTTTTTCCTGTAGCACAGAACCAGCCAAAATGCTTCATGAGAGCACATTTAACTTTTATTGAATCTCCCCCTTCTCTGGCCCCATTCCCTTCCTCCCTGTGATCATCGTGCTCCAGCTATGGTTGGCCAGAGTTCTCCCTTGCACAGAGCAGTGTGTTGCCAGCACCACTGTTGTCTGAGGATTTACAAGGTCTGTTTTTAAACGCCCTCGCGACAAACAAAAACATGTGTACGTGCTGCTTCTGTCTTAACAGCTGCTAACCCTCCATCACAGTGCCAACAGCCAATGAGATGCTAGAGTGCATCTTTTCCAAAATGCTGCTTTACATCTGGCCCCAAACTGCAGAGCTGAAGTGGAGGATCCTTTCCGCATGCCGTGTCCATAAGCAGACTCTGGGCAGCTGAGGAGGAAGCCCAGCTGTTCTGCAAGACACCTCTGCAGGGGCTGAAAAGCAGTACTCTGGCACACAGGAGACATGGAGAGACGCAGGAGACATGGAGAGACACAGGCCCTGGGTCTTCACTTCAGGGGAGCCAAGGCCAGCTGCTAGGGTCAGGAATAATACCCTACGAAAGGTGAGTGGAGTGGGCTGTTGTTCCTGCAAGATTAATACCTCCTCTTCTCCACAGACACCTTGTCCCTTTTTGCTTGGCCTCCACTTCCCACACCAGTCGTGATGTACCTGTTTCAGAGTTCAGCATATTCTGAATTCTGCATGAGCCTTTGGAAAAGCAGCACTTTTAGATTGTCTTTTAACTAATGCGTTTTAAATGGTCATTAAACATTGCTTATCACTTGTTGACCGCATAGGAACACTTGACCTTTGCATGAACTATAATCAAAATGTTTGATAAAGCCATGCAAAATATTCTCCTTTCTAAAAGATCTGACTATTGGCAACAGAGAGGAGGTAAACAGGACTCCATCTGGCATGACCTGCACGGTAAAATGTCACTTAATGCAGACAGTTAATTACCTTCCATGTTACATCTTCTTTCAATGAAAGCTTTGATGCTGTAAGGCTGGAATAAAGCAAAGGCACCGTGCCCAGTACAGCACAGCGTACAGCAGCAGCAGTAGCAAATTTGATTTTTTTGCCTCACAGGGCAGGTAATGCACTTAAGTAATTGTGTAGCACAGCAAAGTCAAATCTCACAGACCTCAGTCTGTGACAGTCAGAAACCAGCGAGCTGGCAGATGGCCCAGCTCCTCGCTGGGCACCTTCCCAACGTGTATAAATGGGGGAGGTGGGTATCACTTACAGGCGGACAATCCAGCTGACAGGACACACCTTCAGGCTCTTTGGAGTCAAACACAATGAGCTGTGACACATCTGACAGCTTTAGGTCTGTCCACGCATCTCCATAATAACCCGACACGGGTTCAAGTGACAATAACAGCCAATGAATGAAGGCACAAGCAGCTTTAACATTTAACAAATGTTCACAATGTTATTTCCAGTATTTTAAGACTCATCCATATACCTGAATTCAAGTTCTGGATTACTCTCTGACAAATCTAAAAGAGCATATTCCAGAAGGATACGGTTAATAAGTTGTAGAAGCGAATCAGGGAAACATAACCTCCAGCAATGTTTGATGACGATGATTTATAACCTGGTGTTTCGATTTATACCCTGATAAAGGTTTAATTGCCTGACACCAAGAAAACCTGTCTGTCATGCTGTGCAGGTGTTTATCTGGAATGAGTATCTTGCTATGGAGATTCTGAGGTAAATAAATAAAACCTATTTGGTTTTATTTGCAGCCTTGCTGCGTGAAGAGGTGACCTTTTGATTGTGTCTCTCTTGGGTGCTAAAGGAAAAGGATTGGTTAGGACCATGTGGTGAGAAGACCTCCTTGTATCTTCTTTTTAATAACTGGGGCCTCTCATAGAACCAGGCTTTGCTGGTTTTGGCTGGGGTAGAGTTATTTTTCTTCACAGTAGCTGGCATGGGCTGTGTTTTGGATTTGTGCTGGAAATAGTGTTTATAACATAGGGATATTTTTGTTATTGCTGAGCAGGGCTTATACAGAGCCAAGGCCTTTTCTGCTTCTCACCCCACCCCAGCAGCGAGGGGGCTGGGGGTGCACAAGGAATTGGGAGGGGACACAGCCGGGACAGCCAACCCTGACTGACCCAGGGGATATCCCATAGCATATGGAGTCACGCTCAGCATGTAAACGTGAGGGAAAAAGGAGGAAGGGAAGGACATTCAGAGTGATGGTGTTTGTCTTCCCAAGTCACCTGCTCTCCCTGGGGGTGGCTGAGCACCTGCCCATGGGAAGCAGTGACTGAATTCCTAGTTTCCCTTTGCTTGTGTGTGGAGCTTTTGCTTTACCTATTAAACTGTCTTTATCTTAACCCATGAGTTTTCTCACTTTTACTCTTTTGATTCTCTCCCCCTTTTACCAGGAACGAGGACTGAACGAGTGGCTTTGTGGGACTGAAGTGCTGGTTGGGCTTAAACCATGACACAGAATTACAAATGCAGGACCACAGCGGCTTTTCATCATGTGCCTTCCTACCAAAATGCTCATACACATCTTGGGCAACAGCAAAAGCTGGGGGTGGGAAGGCAGGTGAGCTGCAAAGGTATTCTAATGCCCTTTCCCCAAATCATTGCATGGGCAACAATCTGTGTCCCCACAGAGCTAATCCCTTGTGCCCGTGTCTGCGCAGGGCAGTCATTGCCTGCCCCATTGGAAATGCAATATATCCATACATACATTGCTCACTGACAAAATTACTTTTGTGTCTTGCTGCTCGTCATCAGGACCAGCTCTGAAATCAGCAGTCCTTCTGAGACGTGTGTCTGCTCATCTGCCTCCTTCGTTCCCAGGGAGCATCCAAAGGGCACATTAAATATAACCTTGGACTGTGGGACAGAAATAAATCACGAAACATGACCCTGATGCCAGTCAAACAAGCAGCATTGCAATTCCTATTGCACTGATTCGTATTGCAGAGTATTTCCCTTTCATTGAAAAGACTCTGAATGCCAGCTCCATGAAGAAGAAGAGCACAAAGCACGAGTACCAGCCAAGTCCTGCTGAGACTCTGCAGCCTGAGGCTGACAGATGAGGTCTTTGCTGTTGTGTCCTGTGTCTGGCCAGAGCTGTGGTTTCCCCCATCAGCAGCTGTCATAGGGATCGTCTGCACAGTGTCACAGGAGCCAGCAGTTGGAAAATACATTTTAAATTCCCTGCTTCAGTTTGGTCTCCGAGGGAAACCCGCAGGGTGGTGCCTGCAGGCAGGAGTAGTTCAGGTATCTGAGTTCCCAGGATATCCCACTCTCAGCAAACTCTGCCATGGCAAAACCTGTGCATTGGGTCTCCATTTGTGCATGGGGAAAAAGTCCTAGCAGAAACAGGAATTTTTCAACTCCTTAACTGGGAAAGAGAGCAAGATGGTAACAGTAAGTTGATTTATCTCAGAGTGACTGCCAGGTCAGAACTGCCTTCAACGCTGTAACACTTGGTCTGCCTTGCTGAAGGAATGGAATAGCTTGGAGGGTGCTTTCCTGCAGGGTCTCCCCAGCGACTCAGAGCAAACTTTCTTGGTAGCTTGTTAACGTGGGATAAAAAGCAGCATATTTCCTCCTCAGAGACCAGGCTGTATGCATTCGTATTTATTTCCCTTACTGCTGTCCAGCAAAAGTACCTGCAGTGTACTTGAGCCATGTGACCACTGTGAAACCTGTGCCTCAAGGCGCTTCACTCCTTTCCCCTCCTATCTCCGCCTTGGGAGTTTTTCCTGCCCGGAAGGGGCGATGAAACAGCGTCAGCTGTGATTTAACGCCCCGCGCTGGGCGCTGGAACGAGCTCCCCGCGTCAGTTCTCCGCAATAGCGCGGTTCTCCAAGCAGGAGGCTGCGGACCAGCAGGATCTGGTGAGCGCGAGGCGATGCAGAGGCTGTGGGTCAGCGGGACGCGGTCGGGGCTGGGAGCTGGCTGCCGCTCCCGCCCAGCGCCGCTCGCCGGCGCCGCCCGGTGCCCGGAGCGCGGCACCCCGGGGGGGCAGCGCCGCCCTCGCTGCCGCCGCCTGGTGGCACAACGGCGGCACTGCGGCACTGACCTGTGCCTGATCCCGGTCCCTGTGCTGGGATTCACAGAGTCCTGCAGCTCGGAAAGGACCTTTAGGGGCTGAGAGCGTCGAGTCCAACCGCTAGCCCAGCACTGCCGAGCCCACCACTCGACCGTGTTCCCGAGTGCCGCATCGAAACTACAAAAGCAAATGGGTTATATATGTGTTATAAATGCCACCACTCCACCACTTCCCTGGGCAGCCTGTTCCAATGCCTGACAACAATTTCAGTGAAGATATTTTTCTTAATTATCCAATCTCAATCTCCCCTGGCACAACTTGGGTCTACTTCCTCTTGTCCTGTCGTTTATTACCTGGAAGAAGAGACCAACCCCTATCTGGCTACAATCTCCTCTCAGATAGTTTTAGAGAGCGCTAAGGGCTCTCCTGAGCCTCCTCTTCTCCAGCCGAAACACCTTCATCTCCCTCACCAGAATTCTGCTCCAGACCCTTCCCGAGCTCTGTTTCCCTTCTCTGGATTCACTCCAGCACCTCAATCTCCTTCTTGTAGTGAGAGATCCAGAACTAAACACAGGACTTGGGGTGCGGCCTCACCAGTGCCGAGTACAGAGGGATGATCCCTGCCTTGGTCCTGCTGGCCACGCTATTGCTGATACAGGCCAGGATGCCACTGACCTTCTCAGCCACCTGGGCATACACAGTTCTCCAGGTGTGGCATCAGCAGTGCTGACTAAAGGGGAAGGTTCATTAGGCTTCAGTACTGCTCTAAAAAAGTTTGCTTTACCAGAGGCTGTAAGAAGCAGAGGTGTTCCACTGTCCTGCCAGACTGATCCCTGAGGGAGATGTCTGCTGACTGGCAAGAAACAGAAGAAGTGGAGGTAAGCTGTGAAATGTGGTTTTTGTATCCACCATGTCAGACAAAATAATTTCCTATGGTCAGAACAGGTTATGAAATACAAGTTTGTCTGTACTAGAACTGGATTTAAAAGATCTGTGTGAAGATAATAACTAAGGTCTAAAGAAGTTCTCGCTTTAATTGCTAAGGTCTATTTCATTTCTCTTTCTAGCTGAAAGGCTTTGTTTGTCTCCTTATGAAGGGTTGTAACCCCCACCTAGGAATAAATGTGATTTCCTACTTCAGAAGCCAGGATGTTTTATATTGCTCCCTGTAAATATTTGGAAACATAGAGGAAGCAAAATCTGCCTTCCCCTCTAGCTTTGTCCATTTCCATTAAACTGCTTAACTGTTTTGAGATCTTGTCTATACCACCCAGAATTACTGGCCTTTGCAAACAGTTTCCTCAACATGAAGGGGTTCTGTAGTGCCCTTTACTAATAATCATGATGCAAGATAAGGACAATGGAAGTGCTAGAAACTTCCCTGTTCTCAGCTTCCCTAAATCAAATCAAATCAAATCAGTCCCAAGGATCTTATACAGGTTATAAGAAAGGAGAAGTCACTCCCCTTATCACACACTGCAGACAAAGAGAAGGGCACCTTTGAAGCCAAGGAGAACTAAGAGTGCACAGCTCAATCAACACTTCAGGGTATGACTGTTTTTTCTTTTTTAAAAAAAAAGGGGCATGAAAGTCTTGTTCGGTCTTGTCCTTTCAGGTTCCCAGTCTGAACAAAATGGATTTCTATTAATTTTTTTTAGATGATCAAGCTTTGAATAACACTTTCTTATTGCTACATGTGTCATAGATATTTTTAAATGTTCTTAAGAAAATGTAACCTCATGGTGTCTTTTTTTTTAAACCACCAGTGAAAACTTTCAGTTCCTACTAAAAGAGATTCTTTTCTAGAAACCAATTCTTTTTATACACAGACCATACAAACTAGCATCAAGTAATCAACAGAAATCATGATTTTTTTTAAAATACATTTTTTAATCCACCAGTATAAAAACAAGGAACTTTCTCCATAAATCTGACAATAGTGTCGTGCCTGCCTTTCTTCAGAAGCTCTATGCAGTCAATTTATTTAAATATGTTTAACTTCTGGATAGAAATTATTTTTAAGAATCCAAGCAAGACTTATAATTTATTTTAATAAAAGGAAAACCCAAGAGACCTCACTAGCTTTTGTTGCTTTCTGCAACTGAGATTCTTCTTTTATCTAATATTTATGAATATACTGCCCAACAAAATCAGTATTCTTGTATAACTTATTTATGTACTCCGTGTTTGAGGGAGGAATTGTCATCATTTTATTTAGTATCTGAATCAAGAAAAATTTTCTTTCCAGATGTAAAAAAGTGTCTTCCCTTTTATTTTAGTTGTCATAAAGCATACACAATACACACTGTCCCCAAATTTCCCTTTGCTTTTACCTTAGAAGCAAAGTAAAACACAAGCTCTTTGTTTTAAATCCTCCTCTCCCCTTCTCAGATAACTCCTACAACTGTTTTTGCACTTCCAGTTTAGCAAACCTTACAGGCAGGGTATATCCACAGAAATAACTTGCATAGCAAAAAAGCCAAGCCAACTCTGTACCTCTGCAGAGCCAGATCCCGATGGCCCGCTTCCATGGCAAGTTCACTTTAGTTAACTTTATGCTAAAAACCTCTAATTTAGGAAAAACTATTTAGTTTTGATACGTATGACACTTTATTTTTGCCTATAACAAGCAGGTATTAAGGAATAGATTAGTCAAACCTGAATTTCATTGGGAGTAACATCAGTCAACAGCTCAGGTGTAATTTAGGCAGAAAAAATCAGGGTCCAAGGACTTTGTCACGCAGTGCTCATTTTTGATGAGGATATGCTTTTCTATAGCAGTGCTACAGCCTATCTAATGCTCTGCTTTTGATTTTGCTTCAAATTGACATTATTTGGCTCACCCTAAGTATTTACAGCAATGTGTAAGTCCAGATGCAGGCAGCCTTATGCCTCATTGGCAACATTTTCTTTAGAGCCCTGGCTCACATGAGAACCTCCCGGCTGTCCTATTTTCTTGCATGGATATATAATTCTTCCTTTATGGGTTTTCATTAATTAAAAATACTTGGAATAGTTTGGATCCCACTGTAGCAAAACATCATGGCATAACACATAAATTATGAAGAAAAAACTACTGCTAGCGTGGATCGCTTCCCAGCATTTGTAATAACAGGGAGCACACTGCATTTCCAGCCCCTCTCATCACCTCTTGTATTACTCCCTTCCCTGGGAATGGCCACTCCTGCCCTCTCCCCCAGAACCTCCATCCATTTCCTTCTGCTGCTGCTTTGGAGGGCACAGGCAGAGCCAGAATCCTAAGAGTAGTCTGTTGAAAGAGCAGAAAGCTGTTTAGACAAAGTAATGGTCTCTTAGTGTAAGTACAATTAAATGTGGCCTCTGCAGGGAATAGAGGCCAGATGTTGTATGCTGCCTCTTAATTTTTTACTTCTGCAAATTAAACAAGGTGGAGGAACAGATAGTGCCTGTGCTCCATAATCCTCTGCTCTTTTTGGTTATGCTTCAGTTGATTATTCAGATTTACCTCTTTTTGGGCATATTTTTGTATTCTCTCTCCTTTTTTTTCTTTTTTATTTTTCCTAAGCAAAGGATTGCTTATCAAAATTTTATTTATCCGTGTGCTTCTTGATTCCCCGGGTTTTTTTCCTGATGTTTGATAGAACAATCTGAAACTGATCCACAAAATTCATTCTGAGTTTTCCTGAAACTGAGATATCATGCATCTTTTTATACAAATTTATCGTGCTATTCTGAAAGCTCTGATTCTCCCACAAGATATTACTTTGTAAAAGAGCCCTAGTGAGATGGTTGAGCATTTTCTTTAGCAGTTATTTCCCACCAAATTTGCTCATGGTGCAGCTTAAAGTCTCCCCTCCTCTCCTGCCAACTCAGCTATAGTCAATCACGCAATTTAGTCTGATGATAATTTATTCCACTTAATCATGCATGAGATGTAAAAATCCCAGAGGAGGAGTTTGGGCAACTGGAAATTAGGAGGGGGAAAAAATCCCAAACCAAACATTCTCACCTTTTTTCCTTGCAAACTCAGCATATCCTATGCTGAAATTACTGAGACATCATGGTGCCCTGCTTTTTTCACAGTCTCTTGGTGCTGGAATCACACTTTAAATCATTCTCCAAAAGCATGACTTAGTTAACACTTCATTATGCAAGAAGATTTCCACTATGCTGCAGTTGGCAAAAAAATCTGACTTTCCTCATGCATTTTATCCAGCACCCACTTCAAATTAAGAAAATTGACTTTAAAAGTTTTTGTCTAAAAGGCATATGCCTGAATATCAATTTACCCAATCATCACTTTTACTAGGTCCATATGTTAAAAATATGAAAGGTCAGATACCACAGCTAAATTAAGATATTTCTGTGATTTTTTTTCCTTTCAAGGAAAAGTATTTCACCGTACAGTATTATTTGAAGAGTAGCATGTTTCATCTCAAGGATCAGGAATGGCTTGCAGTATAATTTTACAATGTGGTTCGTTAAATTAATTTAGTAAGTGGAGACCATGATTATTTGCTCACGTAAGTGTTTTCAAATTGTGCTTTTCATACTACCAGCTGCCTGAAGTGTCATAGGAACTGGTGCACATGTGGTCCCAGGGCCAAATCATCCCTTTTACAGCTTATATTAAGACAGTGGGAGCCTCCAAAATATTTGAGGGATGAAAGGGGTGTAGGAAATCTGACAGCCGTGATCTTAGTGGAAAATTCTTTTTCAAAAAGCAGCAAATAGACTTATCACTAGAATAATACTATACCCAGTCCCCAACAACATTCACACTCCTGTAATGCTGGAATTCAAGCCTTTAAAAAGCATGTGAATACTTACAGTTATATTTTACAGCTGAATCCCAAACCCTTTATTCAGGTTTTGTTCCTTTCTTTAAGCAAGACTCCAGTTGCAGTATGTATTACATTCAAACAGTGAGGTTACATGCTAACATCTGATAGCACCTATTGTAATTCCGTATCCTTTTAACATACAAATTTAAGTTGAAAAAGAGACCTCCTTCTGAAATGGGTAAATACCCTTGCCATTCTACTGGAAGTGTAGTAAAAATACAAGAGGGGGAATAAACCACCCATGACATTGTCATCAAAACCAGTCCAGCTGCACTACCAGAACATGTAAACCTTTATTTCTGCACTTAGGCCTTATTTTTTGGATATTTTTCAGCTAAATACAATGATCTAACTAAAGAGACCTCAGCATATTTCAATATGCATGAGCTCATGCAGAAAGATTTCTCAACCCTCTGCTCAGGTCTGTAATAATGGGATATCCTGACAAAGAAATCACAGAAATATTTTACAGGATGTGCCATCAAGAAGTCATCTAGTCCACTTCCCTACTACAAATATTTTTAGATCCATTTGTATAGAAAGTGCAGTGAATGTTGTAGAAAATCCCTGCTACTCTCATGGCATTTATTTTCCATTATGCTAAAATCATATGGATATTTTTCCTCTGATGTGACTGGATATTAGAAAATATTTGTAAATCTTTTTTTTTTTAAATAACTACCAATATTCAAAATGAGACAATTTTTAACAAGAACTTGAAGCACCTCTCATTATAAAATATCACATTATACATTTATAAACTGCCTGTGCACATAGAGAGAAACAACAAAGAGGTAGCCTTCCGTATGTATTTCTTTAGAAAAACAACTTTAGCCTACATTAAATCAGGATGTTAATTGATTCCATCTTTAAATCCTCATAACAATGCAGATCCTGATTTGAAAACTGACATCAAGAAAAAAATGCATATACTGGTACACACATGTCATGCAAATTAAAAAGAAAGACTGCCAGAAACAAAACATTAAGGATTAAGTTTAAGTTAGGTTCATTTCATATGACTAAGTTAAAATAAGTAAGTAAGTAAGCAGCCTTTCTGTAGAGACAGTAAAAACTCAGATGGACAGTGGCCTGAGCAAAGTGGTCTCTACAACTCTTGATTCTGTAAAGAACAGAGAGTCATTGAGTAATTTAGGTTGGAAATTTCAGTCAGGTTGCTCAGGGTTTATGCATTCAATTTTTTAAAAATTTCCAAGGTTGTGGACTCCACACCCTGTCTGGCAACGTGCAGCAGCAACACCCAACTCCATCCCTGCAGAGCCACAAAACTTCTGTTTCTACTGCTCAGCCCATCCTCACTTCCAGCTCCACACACTTCCTTTTCACATTTGAACCGAGTTAGGAGTTTCCTGTTCAACCAGTCTGGCTGCCTGCTGCATACACCCATTTTCCTGCAGTTCTGGGTGGATGGTCCTTGTGCTTTCAGGAGGCTGACATCCAAGACTGACCAGCCTCTGTGGCCCTTTGCCCTTCAGAGCACCTTCCCATGAATCACAGAGTGATTTGGAAGGGCCCTTAAAGATCATCTCATTCCAACCCCCGTGCCATGGGCAGGGATGCCTCCCGCTAGACCAGGTTGCTCAAAGCCCCATCCAGCCTGGCCCTGAACACTTCCAGGGATGAGGCTTCCACAGCTTCTCATGAGATCCTGGCTGCTGGCTGCCTGAACAAACTGAAGTTCAGAGTTTTTAGTCTGCTGCTTCTACTTTCTGCTTCTGATACTACTAGGTCCCTTCACTTTTGAGAAAAAAAATATATTAAGGGAAGAGCCAGTAAAGCACAAATCATTCAAAACTACTCAATTTTTAAAATTTTTAAAATAGCTGCTTCATGGTATTATGTCCTGTTGTTTTCAGACCATAAAGGTGGCATAAGCTTACTCCTTGTTTTTCCAAGTATCAGTTTCCTTTGGGGAGAGAAAAAGGTGATGAAACATCTGCCACATTATGTCTGTGACTGTGATACAGGTGCTTATGACCTGGGAAAGAGGAAAGAGAAAAAAGTGGCCAGTCAGATTCTCCATTCTTGTGACTCTGTGCTTGAGACAAGGTTAAGGGTATTTAATTTATGTCTGAACATTTTTAGGCTGCCTTTGAATTTCTAAGACCTTGCGATCTGTCAAGAGATGTGCTGGCCATTCCTTGAGCTGTAACACTCCCCAAATGATCCTTTACCTGCTTCCTCCACGGCATTTCAGTGAGACGAGAGCAGATCTGCTTCCATCTTCCAAATGGAGCACCCCAAAAATGATCATCTGCTTTCTATCCTATGATAAGCCACAACATAATTCCAACTGCATGCTCTTTTTTAACCCCTTCTCTCTCTACATATGGTATAGACCTGGTTTTCCTTCTCTCTTTGCCGTGAGTTTGTGTGTTGTCCATCTCTCAGGTTACCTCTAGAGAGGAAAGTTTCTAGAGGGAAGATTTAAAACTTAAAAGTTTTCATTCTCAGACTCAAACTCCTCCAAAAATAAGTGTGCTTTACGTCACCACTGAAGGATTTTTTAAAAAGTTCTCCATATGTGTAAATCTACACATCTCAGGATTTGGGGATGTGTGTTTTATTTTAAAAAAAGAAGGCAATTAAAAAAATAATCCAAATGCTGAAATTTACAGTGAAAAAACTGGCATTTTGTCAAATACAACCTATTGAGGACTTCCCTAAGTGACCAGTTAAGCATTTAAAATGTACTCGGTATTTGAGCTATTTCCATAAACTTTGACCACATGCTAGAGAAGCCTTCCAGTTGTGGTTCCCATGCACAGCACAGTTGTTTGAATTCATTCTTGGGCAGTTCTTCTGAGGGCCAGTTTGCAATAGTTCCCCCAATTGCTGGGGCACCCAGGGGCACTGAAGCAATCCTGGTGTAGAGAGCTTGGCCGCATTGCACCAGGACTGCTGCAACTGAACAGCCTCCGACGGCCGCAGGGCTGTGGGCACTCGCAGCACGGCTGAGCTCTGCTTCCTGTGATAAAAGCAAAGTGCCAGGAAGGAAAGGTCAGAGACGGACTTCAGAAATTTCAGTGAGGAGAAAGGTTTCACAGAAAGAAAGGAGTGGTTTAACAGAATATTCTGAGTGGGAAGGATCCAAGGATCACAAGGATCCTCACAAGGATTGTGGAGTCCAACTCTTAAGTGAATGTCCCATAGAGAGGTCAAACCCACAACCTTGGCATTATTAGCACCAGGCTCTGACCAGCTGAGCTCATCTCAGGGTTTTCATTTCCAACTTTGAACTCAGTAATATTCTTCCTTACGTTGTGGGTTTTCCATAAGGATCTCCCAGTTTGCTGAAGGAATAAGAGAGGGAATGGCTGAAGGTGGTATAGCAACATGTCAACCCCCTTTTTTCCACATTATAAATTCAGCTGCCTTGGAGGAAACCACCTCATGACTTGGAGTACTTTTGGATAAACATTAATAATAACAAATTCTAATTGGTCATTATTGCATGAACAGAAAATATCAGATTTCATTTTCACCAGGAGGAAATGAAAATGTCATGTACTGTAATATGACAGGCATGGAATTTACAGTAGTGATATGTACTTGTAATTACCTTTATATGTGTAAATGCACACAAAGCAGAACACCAGGGAGGCCATTTTACAACAGATTTAATCAAGAGAACATCTATGTCTCCTCATAAACTTACCTAACCAACTTTGAAAAAAGAATGGAGTTGATTAGACAGGTTAATGGGGTGATGTCTTTATAAATGACAGATGGCCATGTTAGAACAGAAAGTTGTTCACTCTCCATTTTTTATTTTATTTTATGAGACTATTTTACTTTTTTTTTTGTTTTACTTATGAAAGCATTGCTCATACATTTTTGATTAGCAGTGTTTCACTGGAAAAAAAAAAGCAATTTCCAATGAAACTGAACTTTTAACTGGATGGATGTTGTCATTACGCTTAAGTGGCAGTAATCAAAACTAAAATACAAAATGAATTTTTTGGAATTCCAGGTCTTTATAAACATCCTGACCTCCCCCCATTGGCCTGCAAATGGAGAAAAGTGCTTACAGATTTGCAAGCTCATAAGAACATAACAAAGAAATGGAAAAATGCAGAAGAAAGCTAGCTTTTTTATGGATAGGGAACCCCTTAGTGGTGAATTTGGCAGAGTAATTAAAAATTACAATTTAAAAAAAGCAAGAGTTAATTAAGAATAATTTAAAAAATTATTATAATGCAAAATTAGCTGTACTTAAAAGAAGTAATATCTACCAGAGGCACCTCAGAATGATCGAAGTGTAGGATGTGGAATAACCTAGACTGTTAATCTTCCCTCAGATTTACAAGGTGTCTGGAAGTGAATCACACAGAGTTAACTGAAGGAGGATTCACCAGGTTCCTACATGGAGGCCTCTGCCCATGTGCTCTGGGATCCCTGGGCAGGCCCGAAGGGAAGGATGTGCAGTACCTGAAGCTGCTGTTAAAAGCCCTGTGGCAGCAGCAGTTCTTGGCTCTCTCCTGGGTAGCACCTGGCAGTGGTCTGTGTGCCACCACTGGCATGTGCCTTGATTTGGGCAGCTCTGTCTGAAGATTCCCAGTGCCTCCTCGGCTGTTAGATAATCACAATCGTGCAATTATTTCTGCAGCATTCTCCTATATGAAAAAAAAGTCCATTCCTAAATAGACCAAAAATTAAGAAAATACGTTATGCATTCCTAACCTTCTCTTCTTTTCCTCCTCCTTTGGCATTTTTCACTGATCTGAAGTGTACAGCTTCTACATCTGATGCAGATCATTGATTACAACAATCCTATTGAGCATCTCTCTAGCCTTCCATGCATGAATGTGAGAAAACCAAAGTCTTCCGGGAATGTTTTCTCTTGAAAATTTCTCCGTGGATTTAGGATTTATGAGAAATACTAGAGTAAGTTTTAAAAAAATTCTGGATCTTTGGGGCCTTTTTCAATTTATCAGGATTGTAGTACCAGAGCCAGAGTGAAACAACACTTGAGTACCTTTGTGAAACTCTCCAGCAGATAGCAGCAATGAAAGGCAATTCTAGATACTCAGACAGGATAATGTGGCTGCAGTACATCATAGTCTGGATCAGAATTCTTGCAAAGTTTTCAAGTGCTAGGATGCTGCTGGGGCTTTTTTATGAAAGTGCAACAACATATCATGAGTTTAATTTCATTTATCTGGCCATATGTAAATCAATAGTTTCCACAATGGCATCTAATCCTCATTAACAGAAATGGATCAGCTTATCCCTCAGGTAGGTGAGTAGGTGGCTGGCAGCTGCAGAGATAACAGTGGTCTTGCTTTTACCAATAACATTATGATCGACAGTTTGGGGTGATCATTTGACGTCATATTTAAGTCACCACACAACTCCATCAACTCATCCCACAATTCACCTCTTGTCAACATAAGGAAGATGAATTTCGCACAGGGTATTCATCGAGGTAACAGCTGGGACTGGCTTCGTGTTCCTTGTCGGTACTTCCACATATTAATTTGCTGTAACATCAGCAGCACCTCTTATCAATGTATTGCTATCTGGTCAAGTGTTACCAACCAAGATGGACATAATGCTATGGAGATTGTTCAGATCTACCTTTGCTCCATTAATTCCTTAATTCTATTTCCTCATTTCACCTTAATTCTATGTCCTAATATCAGGGTCCCTGCTGCCAGATTGCAGATTTTCTTTAGATCTCCTATTTCCCCAGAGTTAGCTGGATGTTCACAGCATTTTGAGGTGGAAGTACTTTTTTTTGTTTTCAGTTGGTGCTAACTGGAGTAATCGGATCAGTGGCGAATCGCTAGTTTCATAAATCTAGTGGGGATAGGATATAGGGGATAATACAGAAAGGATTATGTAAAAGATTTGTATCTTCAGGAAATACTGGCTTCCACAGTGCCTGATGCTTAACAATAAACTACTGTCTTACAGCACCTGTCTGCTTTGCAAAGTAGTCAGTTTTAGTGCCTTGATATGCAAAATACCCCAGCTAATCCACTCAGACAATCCTTGATCACTTTGTGACTCCTCCAGTAGATAAGTAAGAGAACGTTCCTTGGTGCACGACTTCTAATAATCTAATGAAAGACACTGCAGGTTGGCAAAACTGCAATCTTCTAAATATTTTATTCCTGTTTCCATTCTGTTCCTAAAGCAGGAACAGATTCATTACTGCTCTGTATGGACTATCTCCCTGTACATTTCCTTGCCATTGATTTCTGTTTCCCTAAAACAGGCTCTTAGTCCCCATTCCTTTCACTTTCTGCTGTTCCATCCTCTGTTTAATTCACCTCATTATTTTGATATTGTCCTTCTCCTTCCTTCTAAAACACGAAGATCACCTTCTCTTCCTTGACCTGCTCATCCTCCTACACAAGGCTCTATTAAATTTCCTCCTTCCAACAGAGCCTCCTCCCTCTGAATCCTACAGAAGCATTAATTCAGGAGGAGCTATATTGAAAAGAAAACGAGGTAGCAAAAAAAAAAAAGTGTGACAGATAAAAATATAAGGAGTTGGTAGTTTTAATAGAAAGGTTTCAGGTGAGCCAAAATTAATATAGCATCCAAAATGTACACAAGATATTTAAAAAAAAGAAAACAAAATACAGCACAAATTTTCAGAGACACTCCCTCCCCCTTATTTTCTTTCATTTTTGTGTAGCCACCAGTTTCTATGTGGTCTCTGGGAAAGAATGACTTAGCCAAAATCCTCAGGCTTGTCTGTTCTCTTCCGTTTTTGCTTCAGTGTTGTGATCCAGAGAAGTACTAAAAGCCAGAGGGAGATTATACAGCTCCTGCGTTCATTACAGGAGCATCTCTAACCTTTGTAGTTGCAACTGTACGATAGAACTGAAGCATCACAATATGTACCAACTGTGAGCTGTTTCTGTAATAATAATAATAATAGTAGTAGTAGTAATAATTCAACTTTTTGTTACTCATTCCTTGCTGTGATGTAGCACAAGCCCGTAGCTGCATTTACTCCACAGATCTTAATCCAGCCTCCGTGAGAAGCAATTTGTTGGGGATTTCAAAACATCCTCTGAGATCATACTAGAGTTTTATGCAGAAAACCTCTCATAATCCCTCTCAAAACTCTAATATGGAGCTATTTCTGGATCTTATGCTTCTTTTGGACCAGGCTTGGCTGAAGAGTTTGAACAGTACACGAAAAACAACTGCAGTGCAAGCTGTATGTGATGAGGGAAGGGTTGGGAGCAGCTGCTTCCACAGGCTCATGGAATCCTTTGGGTGCAGCACAGCAAGGCAGGTGAGCACAGGTGCAAAACACCTCCCTCCAGCACACTCTGCAAGTGTACAGACACCTGATCTCATGAATTTAAACTTGGCTTTCAGTGTACAGGGCCCAGGTGAAGAAACATGATTTGTAGTGTCTGCCGTTTGCTCACCTCAGGCACCTTTGTTTTGCCCAAAACCACTGTAGGGTTTACTACCAAAGCAGAAAACAAAACAAACGTGTCTTTCAGTGCTGCCAGAAGCTGGGTTCTTAAGAGGACTGCAACAACAACAGTCACATCTTTTAGTACAAACGTGGGAGTGGAAAAAAAGGCTAACAAAATAATGATCCAGAATCCAAAGGAAAAGTAAGGACTGCTCATTAAGAGTTCTGCACAATGAGGTGTTTCATGAATTTATTCAGAATTTGCTGTGGTAAAAGTTCCTGAGATATTTCCTGAAATAACTTGCCTAGTGTGAGGAATTACACTGACATTTTGAAGACTCCTTCTAGGTTAAAAGGACCAAAGAAATGAGGTAAAGCAGCTTCTTCCGCTCAGTGCCTGCATAAATTCCTTAGAGAATGGAAATGCATATTCCAATGCCACCTAGCTGAGACTCATTAGACATTCATTTATTAATTCAGTGCTTTTAAAAACACGGATAGCAGCAATCTCCCAATCATGAACACATGATGCAGACAAATGAAGAATTATACTGATTACGCTTGTAAAGAAAAATGAGAAAAAATCACCATATGCATTTTCAAAAGTACATGATAAAAATGTAAAATGCTACATTATAAAAATGCACTGAAGTATATTTTAAGAATGAAATAATGCCATTTAACACATACTGCAAAAACCTTCACAATAATAATAAAAGAAAGCAAGCTTCCTCTTCAGGCAAGGCTGATCTTTGGTTTGGGATGACATTGCACTTTTGAAGTACTATGCTCTCTGTAGAAACTGAGAGGACCTCTCATATTTGAGGTAAACAGTAATTAAAAGCAGCTTTTTAACTTGGATTTTAATATCTAGTCAAGGATTTTTAAAGAAGCTCTAAATTACAGAACCAGAGAATCACTCAGGTTGGAAAAAACCCTTTAAGATCATGGAGTCCAACCATTAACCCAGCACTGCCAAGTTCACCACTAAACCACGTTCCCAGGTGCCACATCCACACGTTTTTTAAATACCTCCGGGGATAGTGACTCCACCACTTCCCTGGGCAGCCTCTTCCGATGTTTGATAACCCTTTGGTCCTAATATCCAATCTAAACCTCCCTGGCAAAACTTGAGGCCATTTCTTCTCATCCAGTGCTCAAGCTTAAGAAGCATTTGATCATAAAAAGTTATAAAAATATGTATTATTTCTCTTCCCCCATTTTGCTTAAAGGCAGAGTATTTCATTGCTAAAATGGACTTAGTTTAAAACTTTTTCTGACATTGCTAGGTGTCATGCAGCCCTCTCAGACCCTGACAAAACTGAACATCAATTTAGTTGCACTGTGAAAGCAGAAGAAAGTTATGAGTTATTGTGGGCTCTTGCTTTCTTATCCTATATGAACTAAATGGGAGCTTTTACTTAAAAGATCTGATCCCTGAACACTATTCAGATTTATTTGCAGCAATTTAAAGGGTAATGACTCCAGCTGCCAAAAATTACTCTTACAACAGATGCAGTGGAGCTGGCAGTGGGTTTGTTCCTCAGCTGCTGTACTTCACTCCCCCACCAGCCAATAATGCTCATTGAAAAGACCCCCAGGGCTTCTCTCCCCCAGCTCCCTCAGGCTCTCCTCCTACACCAGAAGCTTGAGTCTCTTCACCATCTCTGTGGCCTGTCCCAGGACCTGCTCCAGTGTGCCCTCTGTACTGGGGAGCCCAGAACAGGACTCAGCATCCCCAGGAGAGTCTGATCAGTGCTGAACAGAGGGTTCAGAAGATTTGAATAAAGCTTCTAAACCAGCACCCATGGCAATACTTTAAAGGTTATTTAAAGAGAAAGTATAACTTTTCTTAAAATGGAGTTTAGAGACTTTACTAGTACTTTCCATAAAATTTTATGGAGTTCATTCTCAAGCTGGGGTTTAAGTTCATTTTTAATCCACATTTTCTGATCTTTCTTTTGGGTTGCAAGGTTTACAGAAGACTTCTGTCATTTTTTTTTTCCTCAGCTCAACACTTCCAGTTTGCTTGTGGGAGGCAGAACCAGCATTAGGCTTGTAAGCACACTTGGAAAGCCCAGGACGACAGGGTTTACTTCCAATTCTCAGCTATCTTTTAAATAACTTTTATCTCATCTAATCTAGTCTGTTTCTCCAGATCTTTGGTGATGGGTTTTTGGCATGGTTGCTTGAACATAAACCCAGCCCAAATGGAGATCAACAGGTCAGCTGAAGAATTTAATACTGATTTTACCTGGTTGAAAAATCAAATTAAAACAATTGTCTATGGAACTCTAAACTGGCAGTCTGCTGAACTTTACTGGCCTTGACTAATGCACATACTCCACTGCCTTTAACAATCAAGGCCAGTCAGGGAGTATTTATTTATCTGTAAGGAAATACAGGAAGATCTGACAGGATTCAACGTGACAATGCTGCCTTCACTGGATTTAGCAAGCTGGATTTGCTGGCTGTTGGAGAAAGCATTTTAGATGAAAACATCTGAAATCCATTAAGCTGGATTTTTTGCAATTATTTTATTTTATTTTACTTATTTTGTTTCTAGTGTGATGTTAAAGAAGAAAGCAGAAAAATATTAACAACAAATGTTCTCTTTGGATAACAGGAGAGGCCACAAACAGAACTCATACTCCAAGCCACTAGGTATGTAAAAAATTCCAAACATTATTTCATTTCTGCTTTCGCCTGGTGGCAAATAGCCTGATGGAAACCTTAAAGGCCGATCATGGAGACAGGGAATACTTAAAAGCAGGCAGATAAAACTGATGTGTTTGTGTACTTAGCCAGCTTAAAGGCTCAAATAAAAATTGTATCTTCCTTACAAGAGGGAAGGTATTACTTCAGCAACCTACAGGTGACTCAGAAAGACAGGGAAGCTCAGGCAGTGGATGTGAGGAATTCAAAACATGCCAGAGAAATGCTGGCAGCAGCAAACTCTAAGATTAAAATTTCAAGATTACACAGCATTGTGTAGCCACAGAAGATCGCTGTAGCTTCGTAGAGACTGACTGTGTCAACATTACAGTTCGAAACATTTCTCATTCTGAGGAAGAAACTGCAGATGTTTGCTGCTCAAATTAGAGATTACCATCTCTCCCTAATAATGTATATGTACGTATGTAACTAAGGAAAATGAGAAAAGAATGGAAAAAAAGGAGCTTAGTCTTTTCTTAGGACTTGGAAATTCAAACAGCAGAGCAGCTATGAAATGTTCTAGTCTTGACATGCACTCTATAGATAAAAGTAACAATGTGAGAAAATTACGTAGGAAGGGAATGGAACAAGCATTATAATGGAATGTGTCTTGAGTGCCTCATATTTTTTGCCCCAAAACCACGGGAAATTTGATACCTACACACACTAAGTATGGCATTCTCAAATCAGACCACAGGCAAGTTAAAATTTTATGTGATGGTGAGAATAATATTAATAATCCAGTCAGTATAATAGTTAATATTAAATAATTACAGTCATATTTGGTATGCTTGTAAGGAACAATGCAGATCACTTCAAAAAAGCATTTTCCAGAAAAACTGTGGTTTGAGTTTGTTTCTACCTTTTTTTGTGTGTGTAAACACAGTCAGGGAGGTGTACATGCAAATGGTTCTGTCCCAACACGGTGCAGTATCAAGTAAAAGGAGAAATTTCTATTTCCCATAAAAACCCCAGTTGTCTTCCTTGGAAATTCTTTAATGCCAGATTTCAAAACACAGACATTTTTGCCAATTTAGAGATTCATTCCCTGTCCCTCCATAGAAATACATAAATGACAGCTTTTTATATCCTAGAGGATGTGAAGCGTTAAAACGTTCGCATGCTTATATTTGTTTCTCTGTCTGTCTGCAGGTTATGGTCACATTCCTGGGATGAGCCTTCCTTTGGAAATCTTTGATACTGCCATGTTGGCTGTGATAGTTTGTTAATAAACCTCAAACACTTGTCTGTGTGTTTGACAGCTGGTGCAAGACCCTACAGCCTTTAGATGCCTGTCTAATCCATATTAACACAGGCAGTCTCCTTGAAAATGCACAGTTGAAGACTCCTTGAAAGAAGAGTTCGGCGGAGCAGACCCTCCCACTTCTCTATTAACAGATACTCAGATTAATATCAAACAGATTCATTTAAAGGTCAAACAAAAGAGATAGGATAAGATTGATGCCTATTTGTAGCTCACATCACCCTAGGAGGGAGCACCAGAAGGGCAGCAGTTCTCTTGCTTTACCCGAGTTGTACGTGGAGGTTCCACCACCCACCCCGGGGCTCGGAGAGGGATTCGGGGCGCCGGGTTTTGGCACTGCCGCCCCTTCGAGGGGACCTTTGGGGCCGGGGAGCGGCTGTGACACCGACTCTGAGAAACCGAAACAACCGGCACCGCCCTAACAGGCTTTTCACCTGAAGGAAGAGAGCGAGTTTTCCTTCCCTCATCCTGATCCCTTTTTTCCTCAGCTCGTCGCATCTGGGTGGCGTCTCTAATGACCCACATTCGCGCCCCCTGCGCTCTCCAGGGAGCAGCGCCTGCAGCAGCAGGAGGAGGAGGAGGAGGAGGAAGAACGACAGCGCGCCCGCCCATGCTGGAGGTTTGGGTGTGGGAGCGGCTCACTCGCCTCCCCGGGATCTTTCTGGCGGCGGCAGGAGCTGGAGCATCCATTCTCTTCCCCCGCACAGCCGCGGTTTTCCTGCGGGATGGGTCCCGCGAACGCAGAGCGCCCAGCTAGGGGGCCGCTGTTCGCATTGGGTTTCTTTCAGTCTTAAAAAAAAAGAAAGAAAAAAGACCAAAAAAAACCCCCTTCTCCAAAACCACCCCTTCTCCAAAACCACCCCTCCCAAAAGAAAAAGAAAATTGCTTCAGGAAGGGCAGACTTCAGTTATTGAAGAGTTACAGAACTCGGCCCTAGTGAGGCCACGTCTGGAGTGCTGTGTCCAGTTCTGGGCTCCTCAGCACAAGACAGACAAGGAGCCACTGGAGGGGGTCTAGCGAAGGGACACAAAGATGACGAGGGGCCTGGAGCATCTCTCTTACAAGGAGAGACCGCGGGAGCTGGGCCTGTTCCGTCTGAAGAAGACTGAAGGGGGTCTCATTCATGCACATAAGTATCACAAAGGTGGGTGCCCAGAGGATGGTGCCAGACTCGTTTCAGTGATGCCCAGCGACAGGAACAGCAGTAATGGCCATAAACTAAAATACGAGAAGTTCCACCTCAACATAAGGAAGAACTTTATACTGAGGGTGGCAGAGCCCTGGAACAGGCTGCCCAGGGAGATCATGGACTCTCCCTCTCTGGAGACCTTCCAAACCCACCTGGGTATGTTCCTGTGTCACCTGCTCCAGGTGACCCTGCCTTGGGGGGGGTTTGGATCAGATGATCTCCAGAGGCCCCTTCCCTACCAATTCAGTGATAGTGTGAACACTGCAATAGTGTGGGACAAGTTACTGCGCGCAGCCTCGGGACCGGCCGGGCTCACGCGGGCGCTGCATCCTCACAGGTGAGCAACGTCCCAGGGAGGCGCGGCGATGAGGGGGACGAGAGGGACGAGGGAGATGAGGGAGGGCGCGGCTCCCGCTCACCTGCGCTCACCTGCGCTCACCTGGGCGTGCGCAGCCCGCGGCTCCCGCCC